>JANAVB010000197.1:1737281-2337281 GCA_029216955.1 Iris pallida | reverse complement strand
ATTTTGATAACGACAAAATAATTCATGATTTTGGAATTGAACGAGAGTTGCTAGTTAAGGTAAAAATCATGATAGTACGATGGAAGTAGCTTAAGTGGATATTTTGGGGACTTGGGGGATAGGGCTCTTCGAAAAAGATTGTATGGTAAGTGTCTAGGTTGAGGGCACGAATGAAAATGATGATAGGAATCATTCAAGTGATTAGGGGTCACGATAGAAGATATAGGGTCGTCTAGGTTTAGAGTTGAATCATTTTAAAATTTCAAAAGGTCGTGAAAGTTGAATCTAGGGTCGAGGAAAAGGCAAGTAGCTCAAGACGGGAATAGTTATATTGGTTGGTCAGTGGTTAACTATCCCCAAGTATACAAATATCATGGGCATAGGAGAATGGTTTGGTCTATCTATCAATCACAAGCTTTGTCTAGAATAGTTAAAAGATGAAAGGCAACAAGAGTCCAAAGGAGATGTTTTCGAATGCCAATATGTGATTTAAAGGCGGTTGTATAATTCTAAGAAAATTGTCAAGGTAATCGCGGAGGAGACTCTAGGGGTAAGTTTAACTATGTCTCCATCCACGTAGTATGATATACGAAAGGCGAACCAAAGTACAATAGGTTGATCAGACCATCATGCACCGGTTCTGATTAGACAGTATGTTAGTGGGAGCGACCCAATAAGATACGTCATGATCAAGTTTGATGAGAAAATAAGCTTGCAAAATTTATGCTAAGTTAGCATTAAAAATAGTCAAAGTATAAGTAAGGAACCATGATAAAGGAGAATTAAATAGTCCTAGATTCTTTAAAATCAAGTCTTGTCCAAGGTTTGGGCCTATACAGTCGGCTTGGTTGACTAGATAAGTTAGGGTCCACATAATTCTATGGTCCAAGTGAACCTATCAAGGTGGTCCACAAAAATGTTGGTTAGGTCGTGAGGTATTCTACCAAACTTACAAGAGTTAAACTAGTAGTGTAATGGGATAATGAGTTAAATAATCAAGGTAAGGCACAAAATTAAGCATTAAAGGAATTTAAGTAGAGCATCATCACATATCGGTTTGAAAGAATTTAGTCAAGATTGAGTCCCTATCTGTGGTCGAAAAAAGTATATCGGTATCATGGTAGGGTTATGATTTAGTCTTTATGACCTGAAAGTCGCATCATAAAAGTAGAGTACAAGGAGACGTATTTTAGTGGGACATGATATACCTACATGAAGGTGGGCTCGTCTAGGTCTTGTATATGAAATTTGTTGGAAGGAAAAGACTAGTGTTGTGCTCCAAATATCCAAGACATGGTAAAGGGCACAAAAGGATTTAAAATAGAAAGTGGGAATTTCATAAGGTGTTTAGTTGCCGAACACAAAACAAAATCAAGATATAACATGAAGTAAGGATAATTAAGGAATCTAACAGATTATGGTAAAATAGATTCAGGGCACAGTTCCCGAGAAGATAGTCTCTAGGAACGATCAATTCATTTTTAAATTGCAATGGTTAGAAGATCACGATGAAAGATTGAGTGAATCAATATTGAAATATAATCACATGGGTTGGTAGATGACTAACTGCATTTGAGTATATACGACTATCATGGTCATGAGTGATATGACAATTAATGTGGACTACTGCTGTCTATCTTGGTTGCCTATCAAAATAAGATCTTAAATCTATAATTTGAGTTCCTCAAATATTTTGCAATATAGTTCTTCTAATACCCTATCTTTCCAAGCTGCCAAACATAACCATAATTTAAATTTCTTGAATCCACCTCAAGGTAACCTTTATCATAATACACACATTTTTTTTCAAAAGGTATCATAAACTAGACTTTCCTTTATTTAGTGGCAACAAAATCACGAATTTAAAATTTCTCAAATTGTCTAACCAATCTTGAATAAACTTTTATTGAGCCACAAATCAATCTCCATATATCATTAATCAAAATCTTAAACTTAAATAGGTTTAACAACCGTAATTCATTCAAGAGTTTAACATTTAAAATAAATCCTCAATTGATTCTATATCCTTCCAATATATATATATATATATATATATATATATATATATATATATATATATATATATATATATATATATTTATATATATATATTCCAATATATATATATATATATATATATATATATATATATATATATATATATATATATATATATATATTTTATATATATATATATATATATATATATATATATATATATATATATATATATATATATATATATATATATATAAAATATACATAAAATATATATATATACATAAATATATATATATATATATATATATATATATATATATATATATATATATATATATATATATATATATATATATATATATATATATATACATATTTTTTCACCTTAAACTTAAAACTCAAAATTTTAAACTTGTTAATCATAGATCGTACAACTCAATTTAAAACCTTAAGAGTTTACCAAATTTTATCAATCTTCACTTATAAATCTTGTAGTAGCATTAAAATTTATAAATCCTTTGCAACTAAATTTATATCTCTTCAAAGATGTATAGCTATAATCAAATGAATCATAAATATTTTTCAAAGACCTTCAAAAATTCAAAACTCAAAATTAACTCAATTTCCTTTCTCAATTTTATATGGATTCCACTATCATTTTTATAGATCCAAAAATCCTTCGAAGTTATTAATGTTGCTACTACGCAACTTGGAATCAACTAATCCTTAAGATCATATTTCTAGGAAAATAAATGTCTATATAACTCAAATAAAATTTCCATGCATATTAATTGTCAATGTAACCTTCTAGCTATGTGTTTGACCTATGAGCATATACTAATGTAGTTATCTTACTAAGCACGAACTAAGAATTTACGGTAGGAGGAGTCAAGCAAGATGCAATTCAAGGAGGTCGAACGAGAGTTCGAAAATTGAAGTCAAGAAAGGATGTCAAGTAGGTGGATGAGATTCTAGATTCTAATCCTATATTGCAGGCCCGCTCGGTATAATCATGTAACCGAAACGACAAACAGACCTGCATGGGCCACCAAAAAAATATGTAACGTCCCAGTCCCAAATACTTGAGACTAGATACGTATCATGCCAGCTGTATACATACGAGTAAATATACGGCTCGTATGTATACATAAGCTGTAAAATGTAGAAAGCTAAGACACTAAATCTCATCCACAAGGATAAATAATAATATAAAAGCAACTTTGAGTTTGTCAGGTATACAATGGTTGGGCGGAGACAAATCCACTACCAACTAAATTAAATATAAAAAAAATATACAAGGAAAGAATTGAGCAAGCGAGAGCAAGTGACGAATCCAAGAGTAATTATCACGACGGAATAGAGCGCAAGTCATGGCCTTAGCTAGAGCACCTGCAAGAAATTACAAGACACACCTGGAGAGATAACCAGGTCCTCAGAGGGACGTAACAAGACACATAATATCATGCCAATAAACTGAATAATAAAGCTCAACAGAAAAATATGCATGAGTAAAGGTTCCTAACCATTCTATGTGATATGCACTTTTAGGACAACGTTCTACGCATGGGCTGTAACGGATTCACGCAAGCAAGTAATAAAGAGTGGCCGTCAAATAGTGCTCATCCGAGACACTATCGGCCCTGGACAGAAGGTAGTGCTCATAAGAGTCACCCTCGGCCCAAAATGTGTGCAAAAATAAATATAGCCCCTACGCTAATAACTGTCCCCTCCCTCCAATGATACTATACATGTGTCGACTCCACAACACTGTTTAATCCCTTAATAACTACCAAGTCTTCTACACAATCTATTGGCAGTTATATCCTAACGCACGTCCTGTACGCACCAATGATCAGTCAGTACGCAAGTCCGCATCTATATGTGACTCACAACTCACACACAATCCGTGGAACATCGTGACAGTTTATGAGATGCACTAAACATATGGTGGTCCCTTAACTCTAAGCAAATTGCATAAAGTATAATAATTTGCATCTATATATAGTTTTGAAAAAAACAACATAAAGAAAAATTATACATGATATCGAGCAAGAAATTAAACAGTAAAGACAAGGTGTTGCCTGATGAGTTGCCTGGTGTGACGTCGGGTGTGGTGCAATAATCCGGCAAGTTTCGATTGTCCAATATCCATGTTTGGTGTGTAATGGTTCGAGGTTGTGGAAAAATAGAAAAACATGATTTAGTCATAAGTAAGGTTGACAACTAGCGGAAATTTGAGGAGAAGCGTATTTATATCATTTTAGAAAAATTTTCTACTACTTTAAAAAATATGTTTTCCTTAGTCAAAAGGATTTGTAGGAAAAATACTTGAACTATATTTACTAGTAGAAGAAATTTTAAGTAAATAAAATATAAACATTTCTTTTAAGCAAAATATGCCAAGTTTGTCAAATTTATAATTTTTGATAAAATAAATATTTAATTAAATTATTTTAGAATAATAAAAAGAAATACTATAAATTATTTTGGGGCTTGGACAAGCCAAAGTTTATAAACATATATAATTTGGAACTATCTACCTTCTTTTTTTTTATAAAAAAATTAGTAATCATAATAATAAGAAAAATAATAAAATAACTAAAATAACTAAAATTAGTATATTGATAATAATAATAATAATAATAATAATAATAATAATAATAATAATAATAATAATAATAATAATAACAACATTAATGATAATCATATACCTAGTAAATCCTATATAACTATTCTTATAAGGACTTAATTAATACAGCAAGAACAATTATTAAATTAATAATAATAATCCACACTGTCTTGAAAATGCTCCTAAAATTTTTTCAACGTCATTGAAAACTCCATAATTGCTCTCGATTATACTTCCTTGCTTTCTGTACCATTGATTCTCGTCCCTCTTTATTTCGAGGTGATGAATGATCGTGCTGTTTAGAATTCATCAGAAATTCTTAAGTTATAGTATAATATTGCTTGATTATTGAGTTTTGATTTTTAGATATGAGGGATTATAGATGCCATATGCCCTAGATATCTGTAGGAAGGATTGTTAGCAACTAGTTAGAGGATTATAAGATTTTGGTGACCGTATTTTGATGACTAATATGTCCAAAGGTGGGTAGAAGTCCTCAAGTATTCAGAGTTATAAAATGACTAGAGAAGGTCATATAATATTTTTGGAGAAATTAAATTTGAGTAGATTAAGGACTTTGAATTTTAAGGAATAGTTATGAATTTGAATTTCGAGGACGAAATTATTTATAAGATGGGTAGATTTGTAGCTCCCCTTCCCGGAAATTTTTGAAATATTTTTTTTACTTGATTGGTTTACATTTAATTTTTCTATGATCATAGGAGTTGTGACTAAGCCCACAGGTGATTTATGACCAGCTTGTGGTCACATGATCTCTAGATAGGGTCTATAAGCATTCTATGGCTATATTATATTTTATTATGATTTTTTAGACATTTTTATATATTTTTAAATATTTATTCTATGAAGATTTATATTTATGAATGACTTTCAAAATTTATTTTAAGGCCATTTGTGACTATTTTGAGACCCATTATTTTTCTTTAGGCTCTATTAGGTTAAATATATTTTCTGTATTTTTCTACAATTTTCTGAATTAAATAAATAATTACCCAGAAATCCACCCAGGGGGGTCCACCTGTCGGCGCCAACTGCTACAGTGACCGCCTCTCTCTCTCATATATATATATTATTATATTCGCCCACCCTGATTAAATTTCAGCTGCCTTTTGTGGGAGAACTCATCTAGGATTTCCGACTTCCCGAAGCGATTATCGTCAACTCCGACGTGATTTTTGCATGCTATTTTTTGTTGGATTTGTATTGAGGTAAACTTTATGAATATGTAATTTATTTTCGTAGATATTATACCTAAATTTTTTGGAAAATTCGTAGAGTGTCGGTTGTCTGAAACTTGACACGTTTCGGTATTTTTGAGATTTCGCGAGAACCAAAAATCAAAATCACGAACCGTTTGAAGTTTCGGAAAGCTAACACAGAGCTCTACGACATATATTTTTCCCAAAAATTATTTCTGTTGACACAAAATCACAGTCAACCAAATATTGATAGAATTGACTACATGATACTTGTGATAATTCAATACGACACATGAAGACTACATTCAGTACAAGTCAGACGACAGCTCGGATTTGCAATGCAGTTATTTTTTGAGTCTGTATTTTACAAATTTATTGAGTCTAGACTTATGTAAACTGGGCTGTACTGAGCATCTGAGACTTAACCTATACCCATACCCTAAAATCAAAAGCTCCACACAAATCCAAATAAGCCAATTGGACCATAGACCCATTCTGTGCTCTGGAGATAGAGTTCGGGCCGAACTCTGCCTCCACACAGAGTTCGGGCCGAACTCTGCCTCCTAAAAACCAGGACCCTAATTTTTAGGGTTAGCTGGTTGCAAGTTGTCCAAGGCCAAATTTTTTAATATTTGATCCAGAATTCTGGCCGAATTATGCCTACGTGGTATCCTATAAATAGGCCATGAATTCTCTCATTTTTTATTCATCCAATCTTCTCTTCTCTTCTCTCTAAAGCCATATACAAGCCATACCCTTCTTAATCAACTAGCCACAACCTCCCTAAGCCTCAACTGCTCAGCATTTTTCAGTTAGGAGTTTTGTGCAAGAGATTAAGAAGTCGTTTAGAAAATTCCAAGCATCGCCACTGCGATCTCTGTAAGAAGTTGACGTGCTCTTTTGAAGAAAAGACACGAGGTGTAACTACTATTTCACAAATAGTAGATTTAATCCTGAGCTAGAGTTCTCAGGCCTGGACTAGTCCTCCACGAAGGAAACCATGTTAAATCGGCTGTGTTTGCGTATGCTTTCTTGCTTCTTATTATCTCCGTATTTACTCTGATTATTCTTTTGTGTGTGAAAGAGTTTAAATTTTTAATTGGTCATCATTGTTAGAAACTCTACTCACCCCCTCTAGATTTGCCATCTGTTCTTCAATTGGTATCAGAGCTCTGTTCTCTAAACAAGGATTAACATCCTAGAACTGATCTATGGCAACCACACAATCCAAGATTTCCAATCACGGTGAAGGGCAGTCCACTCATAGGCCTCCCCTATTTGATGGAACTAACTACACATATTGGAAAACAAGGATGAGCTTTTATCTCAAGTCGCTAGACTTCGACCCGTGGACCATAGTCACCGATGGTTACAAAAAGTCCGCCAGGATAGTTGTCAATGGTGATCTCGTTGAGAAGCCTGTCACGATCCGCTTCCGAATAATCGGATACGAGTCGGACACGCCCAGCCTTCATCGATGGACACGAAGAAGTAAGCTGTACAATACTAAGGAAAACTCCAAATCACAATGTAATGTAAACCAAAACACAACTTTTATAACGTTCCCAGAAATCACCAATATCCATCAAGTCTTTTAAATACAAACTCAGCCGGAGACAAATCCGGTCAAATGAAATAATATACAATAATGAATATTTAAGATACAATCTCCAGAAAAATAAACTAAAAATAAAAGCTGCAATATCCAAGCAATCACCAGCTCCATGCAATCTCCCACTTACCTGCAACGATCCTATCAGAAAAAAAGAAAAGTACAACCTTGACCAGACAATATACAATGTAATCTGTAATCCAGAGTGCAAGGTGAAAGCAGAATACCAGAATACTAGAACATGAAAATGAAATTGAAACTGCGGTACTAGAAATAAAATGTAAAACTGTAGGCAATGGATGACAATCAATATGCTAGACAATGAACACGGCTATCAATATACAAGGCAATGATTCATGACAATCAATATGCAAGTGTGACAATTTTGAAATATTAAAACTAATGTGTGACCGGCTTAGGAGCAATCAATCAATCAATGAGGCAATGAGTCAATGAGTCAATTCTACAAGGTCCGGCTTTATCGTACGTGAATTGTACGATTATGCTATCCACAATTTCCTATGTTGGGTGTGGTCACACAAAAGCTAATATTTCCTTCAAACCCCGTAATAAACAATGACGCCCAAGCAATGAACAATGGTACAAGACAATCGTGTGTAATTCGTGTCCAATATGAGAACATGGCACATGAAGGTAAGACTTAAAATAAGGTACAAGTCGAGTCTGTGTACTTGCCTCGGTTTGTTTGCACGAGAGTAGTACTGCATGTTTGCAATGGATCACATGTTATATTTTGTACAAGTATTAGGGTTTTGAAATAATGACATTATAGCTAACCATATAGATAATTAATTATCTATAATAATAATTATAGGCAAAACTAGCTAGCAATATTTATTTTGAAAATATATATAACATTGATTTACAATAATCACTAGTAACACTATTTTAGAAAATAGATATAGCTATATAGTTTTTGATATACAAAATGTCTTTAAATAACAATTTAGGGTTAAAATCATTTAAAATATTTATTTAATATAATACATAGTAAAAATCAAGATTATGAAATTTAGAACATAATAGAAATTATTATAACCATATAACGTTTTAGAAACGTTTCCTAAAATAATCTAGCAAGAAAATACTAGAGAATTTATTATAACAATAATAACTAACTATATATTTAGGCTAACTAAATACTAGATAAAATGATATTAAATATTATTGCTAACAATATTTATTATAGGCACTAATCATTTTATCAAAATTAATATAAAGTCTTTAAAGAATTATAATAACTGATTTTTACTCAAATATATACCAACAATTTGATAACAATCCCCTAACTATTTAGAATTTTACTAACAAATGTTATTAATTTTAGAAATATATAAATCAGTTAAACTGCTAGCAACATGTAACAAGAAATTCAATTTAATAACTAAACATAATAAACCAAACATTTCCATACCCAGTCCACACTATTCCAGCCCAAGCCTAGCTGATCAATACCAACCCGGCCCACACCCTGGTTTATACTGTTATTGAATAAATGCTCAATCTGTTCAAATAACCCAGCCCATGCTAATCAAACAAAACCCAACCCAAACCTAAAGTTTACTTCAATTGCTACTGCTAAACCCATTCCTAATAACAGCCGAACTATAAACCATAACATGATCCAGTCCAACATCATAAGAACTTAAATATTTATAACCTAAGCTATCAGCCCAGCATATCCAGCCCACCCAAAATCTTATTCCTAATTTCTTTCCTTTCTCCTACATAATACTCAGCCCATTAAACTCAAACCCATACTGACAGCCCAAAAGAGCAGACCAGCCCTTATTGTAACCCAGCTTATACATTTAACAATTTAAACCCTTAAATTTGTAACAAAATCCTAAGCCCACTCTGTGGCCCAAAGACTCGGCCCAGAAACCTGATCCATCAGCTTCAGATATTAATCCACAACCTTTCTCTCTCCTCTCAGCCATTCACTCGATTCTTCCAGAACCCAGCCGAAGACTTTGGGAGAGCTCTCCATCTTCTCTTCTGTGTTCGTCTTCTCCGGCGAGAAGACCACCCCGCTCCACTTAGTTTCCTCCGTCGACTCCGACGAAGACTCCGTCTCCGTCTTCTTCCTCTAGCTCCACTTCAAAGCTCGAAAACCCTAACCCAGTAGATCTTGCCATGGCCTAACCCAAATCTCACTCCACCATGGCCGAAACCCTAACACCTTAGCCTCCACTTCTTCCTCCTTCAGCCCGAAACCCTAACCCTAAATATTACTTCACCGGCCGACTCTAGCCCATGCTCCCGCTCTCTTCTAGCTGCTTCGTCTTCAAGCTCGGGAAATCCTAGTTCTAGGTCTGAAACCCTAAGTCTCACTCTAGGTCTTCCTGGAAACCCTAGATCCCCAAATACAAACCCTAGATTCTACAGAGGAATAAGGAAGAGAAGGGGTCAAGGAAATCAATGGGGAAAGCTCACCGACCGTGGTGGGAAAGTCGATCCTCGGTGGTTCAGCGGCGGATCCCGGCGCGGCTGCGAACTCGGCCGTTGAGATCGATGAGGTGCTCCGGTCGTCGTCTTCGACAGCGGCTAGTCCCAACTCCGGTTGGCTCCGTCGACTCGGTGGCTACGTCGAAGTCTCCTCAGCTCGGCCACTGATGGCGGTAGCGCTCCTCCGTGGCGGTGGCTCGACGAGTCGTCGGGGCTCGGTCGCACGGGACTCGAGATAACCACTCGAGTCTTGAAAGGTCGGTACGGTCTCCAAGGAAACAGGCAGTACTGTATGGCAGTGGCACGAACTACGGGGCGGCTCACTGCTCGAGAAGCAGCACAACAGTCGAAGTGGTGCTGGCTCCAAGGCGACACTGCAGTCGAGGCGACTACAGTCGAGGCGACGGTGGCGCAGTCCTCGAGGCGGCGCTCCGCTGATGGCGGTGGCGCAGATCTCGAGGATGTTCGGCGAGGCGGAGGACTGTGGCGGAGCTCCGGCGAGAGTGTACGGTGGCGGTGGTCCTCCAGTGAGAGGCCACAGGAGAGAGAGAGAGAGAGAGAGTGAGAGAGAGAGTGACGTGTAGAGAGAGAAAAAGTGAGGTGTACTGTGGTGTCTGAAATATTGGAGTCCGTGCCATTTTATAATAAATATTCTGTGTGTGTGAGCCGTAATATTGTAATTAACTGTAGATCTGAGGATAATAAGTCAGTGGCAGAGGTGTAATAATGTATAGATCTGGGGTGTTTTGTATAGTGGCAATATTGTAATTAGAAACAGATCTGAGGGTAAGGAACAATATTTAGTAACATAATAACAAATAACATGATTTCAAAATTCAAATTTTCAGATCCAAATTTCAATTTTTCAAATACTCCCTCCAAATAGATCAAATTAGTTATCAGGAACAGAAAACTAATTTATTTAATAAAATTAGTTAATAACTCTTCTTACTGCTAGCTAACTGTCAACTAAAGATAGTTACACTTCCTAATTACTAAATAGTAATTAATTACGAAAATACATTTGTCAAATAGAATCTATCTAGAAGTTAACTAATAGAAACCACTTTGCAACTATGATCAATTACACAAGCTTAATAGGAACATTTAGTAAAGAAAAATAATAATAATAATCAAGCTCATTTAATAAAATGAATAATTTGAAGCATAATTAACTAATAGAATAGTTTTATTTAAAAAACAATGTTGTTTATCAAAAATCTTGAAAATCAAAAGTGTTTGGTTTAGGGAGTTACAAATCTACTCCCCTTACAAAAATTTTGTCCTCAAAATTTCAAGGGTTTTGCAGTGTACAAAATCAAACAAAATTAAAAAACAACCAGAAACTAAATGATTTATTTATGTAGTAAAATAACAAGGACTAACAAGTAGTCACTAGACAAAAGGAAAGACTGTAAATGCAAGAAAACTCATAGACAAGCCTAAAAATAGGCAATATAAAAGAAATACAGCTACTACAAGCAAGTAAGAAAAATAACGGTCCATCCGACTGCGCTCCTGCAGCTACTACTGATCCTCGAAGACTGGGTCCTCCTGCTGCTGCTCTGGTGCTGGCTCCTGACGAGTGAAAGCTGCAGGGCAATCTCTCACTTGGTGAGTGGCAGATCCATAAATCAAGCATTGCCCTAACTTCTTACGGCATTCATCGACACGGTGTCCCGGCCTCTTACAATATGCGCAAGAGAAGTACACTGGAGTCTGGATCTGTCTCTGTTGCCTCGGTGATGTCGGTGCCCGAACATGATGCTGATGCTGAAGTGGCCTTTGCTGAGTGTCGGTCCGCTTCGGTGGACCCTGGGAACTGCTGGCGTCAATATCTCGGTCCCGCTTGAGCTTCGGATCCATCTCCTTCTCCACTCCCTGAGCAACTTTAAGAATGCTCGCATAGGTCGTGGCCTGACTAATAGCTATTGCATGACGCAGATCCCTGGTGAGACCCTTCTTGAACATCCAGGCCCTCTCCTTCGGCGTGCTGACTAGGTTCTCTGTGAACCTGCTAAGTCGGGTGAACTCTGATGTATATTGGGCAACGGTCATATTTCTCTGCTGCAATGCTTCAAATTGCATCCGAAGCTTGTCCCGCTCCACATCCGGGAAGAACTTCTCCTGGAACAGCAGCTTGAAATCCTTCCAGAAAACCCGGGCTCGGCTAACTGGGGCTCCTCCCGGTACCAAGCCCTAGCGATGTCGAATAGTCGCATGCTCGCAACTTCGACTTGCAAATCATCCGGGATCCTCGCCATCTTTAATGACCGTTCAACATTCTCCAGCCACTCGTCTACGTAGACTATCCCCTCATTACCCCAGAAATCCATCGGGCGGAGGAACTGATAGTCCTTGGCAGACCCTGGCCTCGGCGCTGCTGGTGCCGGCAGTGCTGGTGGAGCTGGCTCTCTGGTCCTGAGTGCGTCGACGATGGTCTCTCTGAACTGCGCAGCTTGTGATTCTGGACCTCCATGAATTGCTGGAACATGGCCATCACCTGCGTGCCATCGAACATCATCGTCGGTGGAAGCGGCTAAGGCAGAGGCGGTGGAAGCTGCTCATGCGCACTGGGTGCAGGCTGCTCACTGGTCCCAGCGTTCGTCATGGCGACTGTCACGACCCGCACCCTGAAGAGGGGCACGAGCACGTGGTTACGTCCAGCCTACGCCGCAATATCGGCGGTAGAACGCTGTATATAGGGTCTATAAATACTACGACTAAAATAGATAAATGTACCTATACAGTATATACACTCCGAATGGAGGTGACATAGCAATACAGTCTCAATCACATATCTCAAACTAAGGTAGATAGCATGGAAAAGAAATATGATAGATAAAACATGAAATGAGTCCAAGATCCACAAGTCAGAGCTATACACAAACGTCCAGAGTCTCAGAAAATATATAATAGATACTACAAACTGAAAAGTACTAGCTGGCTCGCAGGCCAGGCAAACCTAACTAACTACGCTACTCATGGTGAGCAAAGTCTAGTGGCTCTACTAACAAGCCACGGTCCAAGTCTATTCTATCTAACCCGTCCCCATAATAGGTCGGGCAATCAGCCTCTGAATCATCTGTAAAATATCATAACGGTATCCTGTCAGAAAAATGAGCAAGTACAAACACCAACAGCAGTTCCATGTGAATTGACAAATACTATAAGAGACAGTATAATAAAATACAAGACAAAGATATAGGCGACTTGGGAACCATTCGAAAGCCGAGTTACTACCCTTAAACCAAACAAGGACCGGGGTTGTAACCCTTCTTTCAAACAGGACTTAGTCTTAAATCATGGTACAGTATAAAGGCAGGTAGATCATGTGAGTAAATGAAATCATAGCATGGTGAAAAGTACAGAAAGTAATATTGAACTGGAATATAAGATACGACAATAAATGTAAAATGTGATTTGAATTATTAGAGCGATATGTGATCGGCTAGGGAGTCATGGTAGGGTTATCCACTTGGCCCGACAATCACTGGAAAATCTCTGGAAAAGGTCATGCCGGCCAACCTGGATAACCCGGCAAGGGGTGTCTGCTACACCCTACGTGAGGTAAGGGTGGCGCTAGCAAAATAGTGACAGGGAGGCTTTGATCACATAACCCCTAATAATTCTCCCATCCCCGAATAGCATCATGGATCCGGACATGGCACGTCATGACACGGATTCAAAAGCAGGTGATCAGTCCACTCCCAAATCAATGTCTATAAAAGTACATGAAACATGGATATCACACACCAATATACTAAGAAAAATTCGGGAATAACATCTCATGACAGGATCCGACGTATACTAGTCCGTGAACTATCGTGTCGAGAATCAAGTAAGACACTACAACTGAATCGGATATAGTAGATATCAAGACAATGAAAACTATCAGTGAATGTACTCGCCTGTGGTCCTGAGCTGATAAGGTGAACAGACGCTCAGAGTAATCACAGACCTAAAGATGAGATACTACAAGTCAAAACATGGTTTAATAATGAAAGAAAAGCTAATCTAATCATGATATGCAAATTCTAAGTCAAAACTAGGTCTCACTGAGTCACACTAAGTCCTGTCAGGTCTATCTAGGTCAAATCAAGTTATATCAAGTCAATCTAAGCCAACCCAAGTCAATCCTAGGTCATACCAGTCATCGCGGGTCAAAACAAGTCGAAGAAAGTCAAACGGGGTCAAGAGTTGGCCTACAGTTGACTTTTGGTCAACTGGTCAACCCTGGTCAACTCTGGTCAACTCTAGATCAACCCTGGTCAACCCTAGGTCAATGGTGACTAATAATTGACTTTTGGTCAACTACACAAGTCTAATGGAAATTGGGACTAATTTGGGTAAAGTGTTGACCCATAGTTGACTTTTGGTCCAAAAAGTCAACCGTGGTCAACCGGGGTCATGACTAGGTCTAGGCGACTATTTCTAACTATTACCAATCTCTACAACCCATATCCAAGTCCATCTTGGACTTCGAAACTCATATCTTGGCCGTAGGCCAATATCCTATTTTACCCTTAAAAAGGGTAAAATTCTAGCTTCGGCAACTATCAAGTTAGCCTACCTACGCTTGGTATTTTGATCCGAGCTCCCTAGGATAGTAAGGTACTAGTCTATACATATATTACCTACCAAGATACCTAAGTAAAATGGACATCTAGTCCATGTTACGGCCCATTGCCGGTATCTTTAATATTTCAAGATACGGAATGGTACGGCGCGATACCGGTGCCCTACAACCCCGATTTCCACTCGGGAGCCTACCCGCAAAATCTAATTCATATAATCTAGGTCCACGCCAAGTTTCAACTCATTCCGATACTCCGAGCTCCGTTTCTCGAAATTACCCGATTACCCCTTAACATTTACCCTTAAACCGTTCTAACTTGACGCCAAGTGGCTTTCCCTTAGGAATTCCACTCCGTGCTTCCTAGGGTAGTAGGGTACTAGCCTAAACAACCATTACCTACCAAGTTTTCTAGGATAAGTGGACATCCAGTCCATCTTACGGTCCGAATCGCCCGTTTACCCGTTATCTTGAACATTTCAAGATACGGGATGGTGCGGTGCGATACCGTCTCCCCAAGCCCACACGCAACCCCGATTCCAACTCCAAAGCCTACCCACAAAACCTAAATCATATTACCTAAGTCTCCTCCAAGTTTTAACGCGTTCCGAATCACGGAACTCAATTTCACCCCTTAAACCAAAATCCTACTTAACCCTTTTACCCTCTCATTCACTCATTCAACTCTCACTTTTCACACCCTCTTAGGACCAACTTAGGGGGGCTATTCTAGTGGATTTATTAGGATTATATAGAGCTAATAATAGGGTATATATATATAGGTATATAGTGGAGTATATACGGGGTCAAAATAGGGTGGTTTGGGGGGTTAAATGGGTGCTTAAAGGGGGGTGGCTGCTGCTGCAATTGCAGCTTGCTGCTGCTGCTACTACTGCTGTTTTGCTGCTGTTATGGGGGGGAAAACAGCCCCCTAGGCCCCCCCTTGGTGCCTTGGTTGCTCCCCCCTTTCTCCCCTCTTCTCCTCTCAAATTTTCCTCCAAAACTCTCTCAATTCCTCTCTAAAATCTCTATTCTTCTTCCATAATTCTCCCTCTCTAACACTCTAATATATATCACTCACACACACACAACTAATTCTCATTCTCCCCTCTCTATATACAATTACACTCACACTAATATATACACATGATCACACACACATATATATATATCTATATATATATTAACACACACAATTAATATATATCTATATATATTAACCCACACATGGACACACTCTCACCCACACATGGACACACTCTCATGACACAACTATCACTCTCCTCTACACACACACACAATACATAAATAAATACACACACACAAATACACATGTATATATATATATATATATATATACCACTCTCAAAATGATTAAACCCTAATAAATCCTTAAACTAGATTTTAGGAGAACCTAACAAATCTAGGGTCAACTTGTAGAGAATGGTCTCCCCTATAATTTATGTGAAAGAATAAATAAAATAGGAGAATTAATAAGGGTTTAAAAGCATACCTAAAAATGGATTTGGAAGAGGAAGAAGGAGTTGGAAAGAAAAGAAATGAAGAGAGAGGAAGGAAACTTAGTGGTAAAGAAATGAGAGGTGGAGGGGTGGACTATATGACCAGCCATGGTGGTCAAAGGTAGGGGCACTTGTAATTACAAGTTTGCCCCTACACTAGCCTAAATGCAAATAAATTCAAAAATGGGTTTCGGAAGTTGCTAAAAATAAATAAAAATTATAATTAAACTTAATTACTCATGGGGGACTAATCCAAACTCCTAAACCTAAAATTTTAGTGTGGTGGGCCATGGTTAAATAACAGGCTAATTACAGCTCAAGTCGAAATTCACCGGGGTCCCGAATTAACTCGGAATGCGATGAAATTCGAACCCGACTCCTATAATAATTAAATAATAATATTCATGAAATAAAATTCCCAAAAATATTATAAAATGGAAAATTATCATTTTACCCCTAACTGGAAAAAGTGAGGGTGACAGCGACCATCCTGCAAAAGAAATAAACTGTTGATTGCTATATCCTATAAAAATCACAACTATCCTTGTGAAACCCGTAATTTCAGATAATTATTTATATGATTTTAATAGCTAATATGATTAATTATTAAATTGTTAAATTAGGAAATTGAATTTTTAGAAAATTATTAACTCTGGAAATTTTTGTCAAAAACCGTATTTTTCTAATTAATTAAATATTGTGTTTATTCTAGTTAGGTTAAATAAATTATTATTATTTTTAGTTAAATCTATTAATTATGAAAACCATATTTTAGAATAAATAAATAAATTGTTATTTTTTTCAAGAATATAAATCCTGGAATTTTTGAATGTTGGTCTAAGACCAATTCCGAGCCTGACTTAAACCCGAATCAGATTCAATTCCGAAAAAAGAAAAAAAAAGAAGAAAAAAAACCGAAATCGGTTTCGTATAAAAATCTATAGTTAATAATTCTACTATATAAATCTAATCTTTGTTCTTTCCACTTATTAAAACACTTACTGATATTAACAAATTTCGATTGGAATGAATTCCAATTCTTTGAGCTCATTAACTCATTCTTTAACACATTGCTTTCATTAACTCATTCTTTAACACATTTTTTTTATTTACTTTCATTCACTCACTCACCAGCAAAGGAAAAGCTTTTGCTTTCCTTCCCATTGTTCCAGGCCGACCTTTCTTTTTCCCCTTCGGCAAACGGACGTCTCCTCTCATCCCGAAACCTTCGGCGACTCTACGGCTCCCGTAACCCCAGGTTTCACCCCTATAAAAACCCCCATTTTCTTCTCCACTCTCCATCCTTCATTACCAAGACCTAGCCCCAAAATCCTTAAACCCAAACTTATTTTTCCAACGATTCCTCCCCGAGCCCCTTTGGCGACTTTCGACGCCGATCCCCTGCGAGTCAGCCCCGACCCGAGCTGTCCAGGCCAGCGCCCGAGCCGCCCAGGCCAGTGACCCCTCAGCCGAGCACAGCAACCCCGCCGCCGTTATTTCTGCGGCCACCGGCCGACCTCCCCTTGCGTGCGCCCTTCCGACCGAATCCCTAGTTCGGCGACCCCCTTCGTCGCTGTTCCTCCGCGTTCCCGAGCCGCAGCACCCCGCGGGGTTCCCGATCCGCTGTCCGGTTCATTTTCGGGCGTTCCTGTGCTTTCCGTGGAACCTCACTGTGGTCTTTTCCAAAGCTTGGGTGCTGTACACGCAGCCGAACTCCAGCGAGACGTGTTTCGAGTCCGAGGCATCACTTCGGATTCCGTCGATTTCGGTAACCTCTGGATAATCCCATAGTTCTCTTTTGGTCTGTGATAATTTTGGTCTACCGATTCCTTCGGGAATTCGAAATTTTGGTTCTTGGTTAGATTCTGTTGGTTTTGCTTCGGCAGTAATTCTGTGATTATAGATTTTATATATATTATTTTGGGTTTTTAGTTAAAACTTGGTTCTGTGATTCTCTCGGAATTTCCGAGAATCTTTCGGAAAGAATTCTGTGAGTTTTCGATATTATTTCGGGAATTCCGATATCATTTCGGGATTTCGAATTTATTTCGGAAATTGTTTTGTGGATATATTTGGGTATCCCTGGTTTGGGATTTATTTTGCAGGAAAAATCGGCACGTTTCCCAGTTTTGGGTTATCCCGAAAATAGAGGGAATGCTGCCGAAATTTCTATAAAAATTTAATTATATAGTTTTAAAATAATTTTTCGGAAAATACAAAATATTTGGATTTATTTGGGCGACGACTGTATTGGTCAATGGGCCCTGGCTAACTGCAAACGAAACCGGTTACGCTCGGACGTTGAGGCATTAGCTATAAAAATGAAGATTGGACCAGTTCTGAGACTCAATAATATTTTATATTTTTAATTAGAATTATTAAATATTGTTTATATTTAATTTTGTAGGCAGTTTACAGGACTAAAGAATTTTCTCTTATTTTAATTCTTGGGAATGTAAGGGCATAAGCCCATTTACTATTCTACAGTTTTGTAATAAGTAGGTAGTAGCTGTGGTTTTCTGGGTTTTTGTGAGAATGCGTAAAATTAGGAATAGAAATTATATTAATTACAATTTGGAAATTCACGATATTTCTCATTTAAAAGAAAAGTATATTTTTATATAATTATCAATAGTATTAAGTTTTTCCGAATAAACGATAAAACCTGATAAATACAAGTTTTTCCCAAAAGTTTAAATATCAATTGATATTCTTAATTGTAACGCACTAGTAAACGCGTTTTTGGTTATGTTAGTTAACAAGACTAAAATGGACTAGGAGACAATTTAGAGATTTCAACTAGCTTAGTTAGCAATTGGCGACTTTGATTTTCTGAGACAAGTTTCCCAAATGTAGGATTTCAAGAAAGAACCTAATTTTCCGTCCCGACGTATCGACCCATCCAGTCAAGTCATTTTGAGGCAAGTACAATTTTGTGGTAGATTACAATTAGTTAATAATTTTTTTAATACAATTTTAAATCACGATATAACACGAAACTCTCCTGAGAGTAATGACTGTAACAACTGTAACTATTGGGGACTGGGAGAGTAGTGTAGTGGATATGACCACATCCGATAGTATAACTGATTGTATTAGCTTACCCCTCAAACACACGAGGATAAGCCATACCATATCACTAGGATATTACTGTAACAAACCCAATCCGGTCATATTCATTACCTATTCATATTTCACTATTTTAACTGTTGGAAAATCATTTATTTCAAATTATTTAAAAGTGCATAATTCCATTATTAATTTCAATTGTTAAAATATCATGTATTTGTACTTTGCTCCCTCCTGACTGGAGACTATATTTTTAGGTCCTTATGAGGATGCAGAGCTACTGATTAGTAGCTACTATGACCCTGAGCTTTACCCTGCGGTGCTTCCTGAGGATGGATTACTGGATGAGGATGTTGCTTTTATTTAGATATTATTTTCCAGTTTGTTAGTTTTTTCAAAAAAAAACAATGTTATTTGAGTTGATGGTTTATGTTTGTAATTGGCACTGGACAAGTTTTTAATTTATCAAATAATAAATGTTATGACAAATTTAGTTTGAGTTGTTGATTACCTGCATATGGAAGTTACAGCTTACTGCCGCCGTCTCATCAACGGTGCAGGCTGGGCATGATCCGATTCGTTCCAAGTAATTGGGACCGGGTCGTGACAATCCTAAAAATCGTAAGTAAATCAAATTTTCAAATTTTTTTTTAAACATCAATAACCATAAACCATAAACCATTAATCATAAACCATAAACCATAAACCATTTTCATAAACCATAAACCATTTTTCGCGGTTCCTATGCTGTGATGAGTTTTCCTTAGCTTTCGCTGATCCCCCAATAACACTTATTTGCCTAAGTGTCATTAGGATAGACCTGCATGGGCCACCACTAAAAACATGTCACGACCCGCTCCCGAATAATCGGATACGAGTCGGACACGCCCAGCCTTCGTCGATGGACACGACGAAGTAAGCTGTACAATACTAAGGAAAACTCCAAGTCACAATGTAATGTAAACCAAAACACAGCTTTTATAACGTTTCCAAAAATCACCAATATCTATCAAGTCTTTTAAATACAAACTCAGCCGGAGACAAATCCGGTCAAATGAAATAATATACAATAATGAATATTTAAGATACAATCTCCAGAAAAATAAACTAAAAATAAAAGCTGCAATATCTAAGCAATCACCAGCTCCATGCAATCTCCCACTTACCTGCAACGATCCTATCAGGAAAAGAACAAATTACAACCCCGACCAGACAATATACAATGTAATCTGTAATCCAGAGTACAAGGTGAAAGCAGAATACCAGAAAACTAGAACATGAAAATGAAAGTAAAACTGCGGTACTAGAAATGAAATGTAAAACTGCAGGCAATGGATGACAATCAATATGCTAGACAATGAACACGGCTATCAATGTACAAGGCAATGATTCACGATAATCAATATGCAAGTATGACAATTTTGAAATATTAAAACTAATGTGTGATCGGCTTAGGAGCAATCAATCAATCAATGAGGCAATGAGTCAATGAGTCAATTCTACAAGGTCCGGCTTCATCGTACGTGAATTGTACGATTAGGCTATCCACAATTTCCTATGTTGGGTGTGGTCACATAAAAGCTAATATTTCCTCCAATCCCCGCAATAAACAATGACGCACAAGCAATGAACAATGGTACAAGACAATCGTGTGTAATTCGTGTCCAATATGAGAACATGGCACATAAAGGTAAGTAATAAAATAAGGTACAAGTCAAGTCAGTGTACTTGTCTCGGTTTGTTTGCACGAGAGTAGTACTGCATGTTTGCAATGGATCACCAGTTATATTTTGTACAAGTATTAGGGTTTTGAAATAATGACATTATAGCTAACCATATAGATAATTAATTATCTATAATAATAATTATAGGCAAAACTAGCTAGCAATATTTATTTTGAAAATATATATAACATTGATTTACAATAATCACTAGTAACACTATTTTAGAAAATAGATATAGCTATATAGTTTTTGATATACAAAATGTCTTTAAATAACAATTTAGGGTTAAAATCCTTTAAAATATTTATCTAATATAATACTTAGTAAAAATCAAGATTATGAAATTTAGAACATAATAGAAATTATTATAACCATATAACGTTTTAGAAACGTTTCCTAAAATAATCTAGCAAGAAAATACTAGAGCATTTATTATAACAATAATAACTAACTATATATTTAGGCTAACTAAATACTAGATAAAATGATATTAAATATTATCGCTAACAATATTTATTATATGCACTAATCATTTTATCAAAATTAATATAAAGTCTTTAAAGAATTATAATAACTGATTTTTACTCAAATATATACCAACAATTTGATAACAATCCCCTAACTATTTAGAATTTTACTAACAAATATTATTAATTTTAGAAATATATAACATTAGTTAAACTGCTAGCAATATGTAACAAGAAAATCAATTTAATAACTAAACATAATAAACCAAACATTTCCATACCCAGCCCACACTATTCCAGCCCAAGCCTAGCTGATCAATACCAACCCGGCCCACACCCTGGTTTATACTGTTATTGAATAAATGCTCAATCTGTTCAAATAACCCAGCCCATGCTAATCAAACAAAACCCAACCCAAACCTAAAGTTTACTTCAATTGCTACTGCTAAACCCATTCCTAATAACAGCCGAACTATAAACCATAACATGATCCAGCCCAACATCATAAGAACTTAAATATTTATAACCTAAGCTATCAGCCCAGCATATCCAGCCCATCCAAAATCTTATTCCTAATTTCTTTCCTTTCTCCTACATAATACTCAGCCCAATAAACTCAAACCCATACTGACAGCCCAAAAGAGCAGACCAGCCCTTACTGTAACCCAGCTTATACATTTAACAATTTAAACCCTTAAATTTGTAACCAAATCCTAAGCCCACTCTGTGGCCCAAAGACTCGTCCCAGAAACCCGGTCCATCAGCTTCAGATATTAATCCATGACCTTTCTTTCTCCTCTCAGCCATTCACTCGATTCTTCCAGAACCCAGCCGAAGACTTCGGGAGAGCTATCCATCTTCTCCTCCGTGTTCGTCTTCTCCGGCGAGAAGACCACCCCGCTCCACTTTTTTTCCTTCGTCGACTCCGGTGAAGACTCCGTCTCCGCCTTCTTCCTCTAGCTCCACTTCAAAGCTCGAAAACCCTAACCCAGTAGATCTTGCCATGGCCTAACCCAAATCTCACTCCACCATGGACGAAACCCTAACTCCTTAGCCTCCACTTTCTTCTTCCTCCTTCAGCCCGAAACCCTAACCCTAAATATTACTTCACCGGCCGACTCTAGCCCATGCTCCCGCTCTCTTCCGGCTGCTTCGTCTTCAAGCTCGGGAAATCCTAGTTCTAGGTCTGAAACCCTAGGTCTCACTCTAGGTCTTCCTGGAAACCCTAGATCCCCAAATACAAACCTTAGATTCTACAGAGGAATAAGGAAGAGAAGGGGTCAAGGAGATCGATGGGGAAAGCTCACCGACCGTGGTGGGGAAGTCGATCCTCGGTGGTTCAGCGGCGGATCCCGGCGCGGCGGCGAACTCGGCCGTCGAGATCGACGAGGAGCTCCGGTCGTCGTCTTCGACAGCGGCTAGTCCCAACTCCGGTTGGCTCCGTCGACACGGTGGCTACGTCGAAGTCTCCTCAGCTCAGCCACTGATGGTGGTGGCGCTCCTCCGCGGCGGTGGCTCGGCGAGTCATCGGGGCTCGGTCGTACGGGACTCGAGATAACCACTCGAGTCTCGAAAGGTCGGCACGGTGGTGCAGTCCTCGAGAAGCAGCGCAACAGTCGAAGTGGTGCTGGCTCCAAGGCGGCACTGCAGTCGAGGCGACTGCAGTCGAGGCGACGGTGGCGCAGTCCTCGAGGCGGCGCTCCGCTGATGGCGGTGGCGCAGATCTCAAGGAAGCTCGGCGAGGCGGAGGACTGTGGCGGAGCTCCGGCGAGAGTGTGCGGTGGCGGTGGTCCTCCAGTGAGAGGCCACAGAAGAGAGAGAAAGAGAGAGAGAGAGAGAGAGAGAGAGAGACGTGTAGAGAGAGAAAAAGTGAGGTGTACTGTGGTGTCAGAAATATTGGAGTCCGTGCCATTTTATAATAAATGTTCTGTGTGTGTGAGTGGTAATATTGTAATTAACTGTAGATCTGAGGGTAATAAGTCAGTGGTAGAGGTGTAATAATGTATAGATCTGGGGTATTTTGTATAGTGGCAATGCTGTAATTAGAAACAGATCTGAGGGTAAGGAACAACATTTAGTAACAGAATAACAAATAACAGGATTTCAAAATTCAAATTTTCAGATCCAAATTTCAATTTTTCAAATATTCCCTCCAAACAGATCAAATTACTTATCAGGAACAGAAAACTAATTTATTTAATAAAATTAGTTAATAACTCTTCTTACTGCTAGCTAACTGTCAACTAAAGATAGTTACACTTCCTAATTACTAAATAGTAATTAATTACGAAAATACATTTGTCAAATAGAATCCATCTAGAAGTTAACTAATAGAAACCACTTTGCAACTATGATCAATTACACAAGCTTAATAGTAACATTTAGTAAAGAAAAATAATAATAATAATAATCAAGCTCATTTAATAAAATGAATAATTTGAAGCATAATTAACTAGTAGAATAGTTTTATTTAGAAAACAATGTTGTTTCATCAAAAATCTTGAAAATCAAAAGTGTTTGGTTTAGGGAGTTACAAAGCCACATGACAAATATTCTGACGAGTAGAAGAAACAGGCAAGTCTAGACGCGAGAGCTATTAATACCTTATTCTGTGCTATAGACAGGAATGAGTTCAACAGGGTCTCAACATGCACCACATCTCACGAAGTATGGAGACTTCTAGAAGTGACGCATGAAGGAACCACCTAAGTCAAGAAATCGAAGATAAGTCGACTCACTCAAGAATATGAGGCTTTCAAGATGAAGCCAAATGAGACGATCACGCAAATGTTCACACGATTCCTCGACATCATCAACCTCCTGTCTTCGCTCGGCAAAAAATATTCAAATCATGAGAAGATTCGCAAGCTACTTAGGGGACTACCAAAGATTTGGAACCTTAAGGTGACAGCCATCATAGAAGAAAATAATCTCACAACTATGTCCATGGAGACTTTGATGGAAAAGCTGATGACTCATGAGCTTGACCTCAAAGACTTTGAAGAGCCTGCTCCTAAGGCTAAGGAGATCGCCCTCAAAGCTCACCGATAAAAGGCTGACCCCGAAGAGACGAATGATGACTCGGAAGGTGAAGATCAAGCTCTCCTTGTCCGCAACTTCAAGAAATTCCTTCGCTTCAATCGAAGAAAGAAGGAACCATAAGAAGATGACGAAGAAGAGCCAATATGCTACGGTTGTAAGAAGACTGGACATATCCGAAAAGACTGTCCATTCTTAAAGAAGAGCAACCGCTATGAGAAACCATATAAGAAGGCCTCCTCAAAGAAATATGCCAACACAAGCATTTGGCATGAAAATGAAGCTAGTGACTCCGAGGAAGAAAAGGATTCTCCTCAAGACACTGCAAACGTATGCCTAATGGCAACGTCCGACAAGGTAACAAATGAAACTCTTAATGATTTCTCTTTTGATGAACTTGGTGATACATTCACAGATTTACTTGATGACCACAAGAAAGTCATCGGTAAATACAAACATGCCAAGGAAAAGATCAAAAGTCATGAAATCGAAATTCAAAGACTTTCTTTATTGCTTGATAATATTAGAGACACGTCACCCACGGAAACCACAAATGAGGTGTCTAAGCTTAAATTAAGCCTACATGACGCCGAAGCACGTATAGAGAAACAATCACAAGAAATCTCAGCACTCAACACGGAGCTTACTGAAGAAAAGAAAAGACACAAGATTTCTATTACTAAAATATATGGTTTGAATGGTAAGATTAGTGAAATACAAGCTGCCTCTAAGAGATTAGAAACTAAATTGGGTAAATAGGTTGCTCAACCTCAAACCCAATCACATGAGACACACACAAAGCACAAAACTACTCATACTAGTCAAACACGTCATCCACCTGCTGCACGCAATCATGCTTTCATGTACACTCACTTTCATAAAGCACAAAAACCACATGCACGTAGAATCAATTTTCACTCCAATATGACACATAATCACCATAGATACAATCATCACTATGCTGCACACAAAAACAATCACAATCATACTGCTTATAAACATCATCCTGCAGCCACATATAGTTATCATCATGCTCCACATAGACATCATCACCATGCTAATTCACACCACTACATATAGACATCATCAATATGCTCCTAACATAAATAGGAATGCTATGTGTACTTATTGTGGATTACATGGACACATCTCACCACAATGTAGAGTTAGAAGATTAGTAGATAGAAACATATATGCATGGTTTCCGAAAACTAACTTTTTAGGACCCTCAAGAAATTGGGTACCAAAGGTCACATCTACTCTTGATGTACGTGGACCTTCCCTCCTCAACTAAGAGTAAGTGGATTCTCGATAGTGGATGCTCGCGGCTTATGACGGAAGATGCAAATCTTTTTGCATCACTATCGATGAAGAGAGAGGGATATGTATCCTTCGGCAACAACCTAAAAGGATATATTATAGGTAACGTACTATTGGTAATCCTCCCTCTCCCGTAATAAAGGATGTCTGCCTAGTGATCGAGTTAAAACATTACCTGCTCAGCATTAGTCATCTTGCTGACCATGGATATGATATTAACTTTGGACAAAATAAATGCTACATTTATGATAGGTCAACAGGAGACATCGCTTTTGAAGGGATAAGAGAGGACAATATTTATATTTTCTATCTTTCGAGAGATACTAACAATGCAGGTAGATGCCTATATGCTCACAAGGATGAAAGATTACTATGGCACCAGCGTCTTGGTCATGCCAATATGGATACTATATCTAGACTATCGACTAAGAATCTAGTTAGAGGCTTGCCTGACATCACATTCAAAAAGGACACGGTATGTGCCGAATGTGAATTGAATAAGGCTACCAAGTCCTTATTTCATTCCATAAACTCTGTAAGTACTACTAGACCTTTGCAATTACTTCATATGGATTTATTTGGCCCCAGTAGAGTAGCCAGTCTTGGTGGAAAACTCTACGTTTTGTTATTGTTGATGACTTTTCTAGATTTACTTGGGTTTTCTTTCTTACAAATAAAAGTGATGCTATTTCAGTTTTTAAAATTTTTGTTAAGAAAGTTCAAAACGAAAAAGGCTACATGATTACTCGAATCCGAAGTGATCATGAGGCGAATTCGAAAATACTGATTTTGAAAAATTTTGTGATTCTAATGGTTTTAATCATGAGTTTTCTTGTCCAAGAACTCCTCAACAAAATGGTGTTATAGAGCGGAAGAATAGGACTCTTGGCGATATGGCTAGAGTCATGTTGAATAAATTTTCACTTTCGAAATATTTTTTGGCTGAAGCTGTCAGTACAGCATGCCATATTCTAAATAAGGTGCTTATTCGTACTATTACGAAGAAAATACCCTATGAGCTTTGGTTTGGAAGAACCCCAAATGTTTCTTATTTTAGAGTTTTTAGCTGTAGATATTTTATCCTTAACACCAAAGACAACTTAGACAAATTCGATACCAAAGCTGACGATGGTATTTTCCTTGGATATGCTGCCAAGAGCAAGGGATATAGAGTGTTTAACAAACGCTCATTAATTGTGGAAGAGTCTACCAATGTGACTTTTGATGAAGATAACAGTGCTGCAGCTACTCTTGATGATGATGTTGAGCCATCAACTTCTACTCCAATGAATACCACTACCGAAACCAATTCTCTGGAGGGCTTGCCAAAGAAATTCTCTTGGTGATAGGTGAGGTTTCACGTGGAGTAACTACTAGATCATCATTAAGAGACTTCATTGCTAGTACTGCCTTCATTTCACAAATTGAGCCGAAAAACATTGTAGAAGCTTTTGATGATGAATTTTGGATTTCTGACATGCAAGAAGAACTTAACCAATTTGAGAGGAGCCAAGTTTGGGAACTTGTTCCTAGACCGATAAATCACTCGATTATTGGTACTAAATGGGTTTTTCGAAACAAAGTAAATGAAGATGGTTCAGTTACACGCAACAAAGCTCGTCTAGTAGCTCAAGGATACAACCAAGAGGAAGGTATCGACTACGATTAGACGTATGCTCCTGTTGCGAGATTGGAATCCATTCGGATGCTTTGCGCATTTGCTAATTTTCAAAATTTTAAATTATTTTAAATGGATGTTAAAAGTGCTTTCTTGAATGGATTTATTAAGTAGGAAGTTTATGTAAAACAGCCCCTGGTTTTGAAAATCACAAATTTCTCGACCATGTTTTCAAGCTAAAGAAAGTGCTGTATGGCCTCAAACAAGCCCCTAGAGCTGGGTATGAACGGCTAAGCAATTTCTTGCTTGAGAAAGATTTTTCAAAAGGGAAAATTGACACTACACTTTTCATAAAATCTTTCAAAGACACCATTCTATTAGTGCAAATCTACGTTGATGATATTATATTTGGTTCTACTGATGAAACCCTCTGTCAAGATTTTGCCAAGTGTATGCAGACCGAGTTTGAGATAAGCATGATGGGGGAGCTCAACTACTTTCTTGGACTGCAAGTCAAACAAACAACAAATGGAACTTTTATCTGTCAGTCAAAGTATACAAAGGACATGCTGAAGAAATTCGACCTTGACAACGTCAAACCAATCAGCACTCCAATGGCTACTACAACTAAACTAGAACCAGATGAAAGCGGCAAACCTGTGGATCAACGTAAGTATCGAGGTATGATAGGCAGTCTTCTTTATTTAACAGCTAGTCGCCCTGATATTATGTTTAATGTTTGCCTGTGTGCTAGATATCAAGCAAATTCTAAGGAATCACACATGACTGCTGTTAAGCGTATCTTTCGATACCTTAAGGGTATGGTTACAGTGGGCCTATGGTATCCCAAATCAACATCATTTGACCTCATTGGTTACTCTGATGCTGATTTCGTCGGATGCAAGATCGACCGTAAAAGTACGAGCGGCGCGTGTCATTTGTTAGGAAAAGCTCTAGTCTCTTGGTTTAGCAAGAAGCAGAATTCTGTCGTACTATCCACAACAGAAGCTGAATACATCGCAGCTGGTCGTTGTTGTGCAAAAATTCTGTGGATGAAGCAAACCCTTGAAGACTATAACTTATCTTTTATGCACATTCCAATCTTTTGTGACAACACTAGTGCTATAAATCTCACTAAGAACCCCATTTGCCACTCACGCATGAAATATATTGAAATACGTCACTACTTTTTGCATGATCATCAGCAAAATGGCACTATTAACTTAGAATTTATTGACATTGATCATCAGTTAGCATATTTCTTTACAAAACCACTATCCGAAGAGCGTTTCAATTTTCTCTGTCGTGAACTTGGAATTTTAGATGAAGCTGTTATTCATTAAAATAACCTGCGTAAATATCGAGTATGTCTTGATCCTTTATAATGAAATTGCTATGGGTACAAGCCGAAAGGGTCCTTCTGACAACAAGGCGTAAAAGCCTAAGCGACACGGTGCACTAGTCCTCAGGACTACCGCTAGCTGGGATCCGGCCCCTGCAGGTAACCCATGGCAGCTTCAAAATATTGAATTATGGCATAATTCCTTGTTTATTACATGGTTTATTTTTCTTTATCACATGCTATAATTCAAATTTTTAAAACTTCACTTTCATTCAGCATTGATCTGTTTTTATTCGCTACATGATTTTCTCTTTTTGAATACTTATTATCATACTCTACTTCTTTTTGGAATCTCTCACTTGATATTATCCTTTTTCTGCCTATGGTCAGTTCTGGTTACAGGAACCAGAACTCGGGCCGAACTCTGTCTTACCCAGAGTTTGGGCCGAGTTCGGCCTGGCTATTCCAGAACAGGGAGCAGCCTCAGCCGCTGATCAAAAACTTGATCCAATGGTCTACATCTGTTCCGACCATTCAAACCCTTACACAAATATTCGGGATCCCCCCTTCTCTCTTCTCCATTCCCACCTTCTATACTCCTCCAAACCTTTTTCCTCCAAACCCTAACCCTAGTTCTTCCTTCCTAGAGCTTATTTCCTCTCAAAATTCAAGGAGAAGGCTTCTCTCATCATTCTCCTTCATCTTTCATCATCACATCAAGGTATATTTCAATACTTCTCTCAATCTCAATTCCTTTAATTTTTCTTTAATATTTTATGGCTCCACGTTTGTTCAATCGCGGAAAGAGACTTCGAACAGAGGGAGCGTCCTCTTCGAATGCTCCTCCTCGTGTTGAACCGTCCGTTGAACAACAACCACCTATCCACCCATTGTTCAATCCACCTCGTCCACTTGACCCAAACACATTTGACGACTGGATATTTGTATCACTTGACGCATCAAATGAATGGTTTAGTGATTTTCGGACACGTCCGGTGTTTGCGGGTCATCCTATCAATTTTACTATTTTCTCACAATAAGATTCACTCTTTCATGATCTTTGTCTTGACGAACTTGTCACCACCAACTCGGTTATATATCACAATGCTATTCAAATGTTCTACTGCAACCTAACTCATGATGATACACATATTTTCTCACGGGTTGCGGGCATTGACATCTCTTTTGATGATTTCGATTTGGCCGAATACCTTGAACTCCAGGAGCCAAACTCATGGAAAAAGCTTGTTGAAGCTCGATCGTTTCAATTTCCCGATGGGTCTTCCCTTGAAAGCTTCAAGGACGACTTGTGTACCCCTAACACACGTCCTCGCAAGCTTTTGGCCAAGTTTCTTAATCCCTATTTTTATGAACTTCATCGGATTATATTCAATACTATTCTGCCCAAAGCGGGATCCACCGATGAGGTTACCTATTTTGAAATCTCGACTTTGTATCACCTCCACTTTCATGTTCCATTTAATCTTCCATGTACCATGATGGACTGGATGATTAATTCTAGAAAAAAAAACCAAGATCATTGGTTTATGCTTTGTATCTTCCTATGATCTTTCGTGCTTTTCGTGTACCCCTTGATGAGTGCCAGTTCCTACCTGTCCCTGCCTTCCTATCTAAGGCACGACGACTTCAGGCAGCCATTGGCTCACCTGTTGTGTCTGAGCACTCTGATGATGATGAGCCCGACGCACCTCCTCTTGGACATGATGCGCCTCCTCCTCCTGCTACTCTTGAGTCCCTCCAGACCATGCTCCGCGATCGATTTACCTTAGAGGATGATCGTTGGACTCAGCTTGATTACCGGACCACCCTGCAGATGAGTGCCATCAGTAACTCACTGCACGATATTTGGTACTCCATGTCTCGCCATCCTTCCATGCCTATTCCTATGGAGCGGGACCCTGGCCATGAAGGGTATCGTATCGATGACCCTTGGGTTATTCGCTACTTGGATCCGGATGCGGCCTTCATGGACCCTCGTCGTTCCTTCACTGATCCATCCGACGACGCTGGGCCTTCACGAGCTCGATAATGGATATGGACTTCTATTTGCTGCTGCTACTGAGGATCGTAGTTTCTGTTTTATGCATTTTGGATTTTAGTTGATATAGACGCTTTTATGCACTTTGGTTGTATTAGACTTATTTGTGACTCTTGAGATATTCCGTAGTTTTATCAGTTTCTATGCAGTTTCATCTATTATCTATTGGTATGCTTGCCAGTTCTTAATTTTTATGGTTATTTGCTAAATGCCAAAAGGGGAAGAAATTTTGGTATATTCTATATTCTTTGTATCTGTGCTTTGGGGAAGAATATTTTTATCAGGCCAACAGGATTCAAAGTAATATTTACGGGGGAGCTATTGCTAGCTCGGCACTGATTACGGGGGAGCTATGTTATTGCTCTATAATGTGTCTAGGTATGAATATTGAATATACAAATATAATTTTGTCAATTATCAATATGGGGGAGATTGTTGACACAAAATCACAGTCAACCAAATATTGATAGAATTGACTACATGATACTTGTGATAATTCAATACGACACATGAAGACTACATTCAGTACAAGTCAGACGACAGCTCGGATTTGCAATGCAGTTATTTTTTGAGTCTGTATTTTACAAATTTATTGAGTCTAAACTTATGTAAACTGGGCTGTGCTGAGCATCTGAGACTTAACCTATACCCATACCCCAAAATCAAAAGCTCCACACAAATCCAAATAAGCCAATTGGACCATAGACCCATTCTGTGCGCTGGAGACAGAGTTCGGGCCGAACTCTGCCTCCACACAGAGTTCGGGCCGAACTCTGTCTCCTAAAAATCAGGACCCTAATTTTTAGGGTTAGCTGGTTGCAAGTTGTCCAACGGCCAAATTTTTAAATATTTGACCCAGAATTCTGGCCGAATTCTGCCTACCTGGTATCCTATAAATAGGCCATGAATTCTCTCATTTTCATTCATCCAATCTTCTCTTCTCTTCTCTCTAAAGCCATATACAAGCCATACCCTTATTAATCAACTAGCCACAAGCTCCCTAAGCCTCAAGTGCTCAGTATTTTTCAGTTAAGAGTTTTGTGCAAGAGTTCAAGAAGTCGCTTGGAAAATTCCAAGCATCGCCACTGCGATCTCTGTAAGAAGTTGACGTGCTCTTCTGAAAAAAAGGCACGGGGTGTAACTACTTTTCAAAAATAGTGGATTTAATCCTGAGCTAGAGTTCTCAGGCCTGGACTAGTCCTCCACGAGGGAAACCAGGTTAAATCGGCTGTGTTTGCGTATGCTTTCTTGCTTCTTATTATTTCCGCATTTACTCTGATTATTCTTTTGTGTGTGAAAGAATTTAAATTTTTAATTGGTCATTATTGTTAGAAACTCTATTCACCCCCCTCTAGAGTTGTCATCTGTTCTTCAATTTCGTTCATCGAGTATTTTGTTTATTCTGTTGAACTCAGAATTGATCGATTGATCACCGTTTTGGTCACGATTAGCCATAACGACGATATCTTTTGACCAAAGCATGATTTTGTGGCACGGTTGATTCCAGTGCACTCGTGGGGCTGAAACCTACCAAGGTGCACTTTCAAAATCTAGAGTTCACAGCGTTTGACTAGATAGTCAACGATACGTCTCGATTTGCGTGCCATGGTTTCCAAAATTAGAAAACACGACTTTTGATGGCCAAACTTGCATGTTTAGATTATATTCAGATTATTATTAGATTAAATTAGATTTTTAAGTAAATTATTCTAGAATTAATTATTATTAGATTAGTAACCCAACTAGCCACTATTCTATGAATTAGAACATTAGAATTAATTTATAGTTTTCGTGCACGGTTCATGGTGCGATATGTGTTATGGATTGACAGCTCCTAGATCGATATCCCCTCATCCTCGACTTGTGACTACGGTTTTTGCAAGGACCACATGCAAGTATACCTTGTCTCCCTCTACAGTTTAATTTCATGCTTATAGTTTTTCCTGTGATTATTTGGTTATCATGGGGTTACTCTAGTTCTATGGATTTATATGTTATTATCAGTTCTCTAGTCGACTTGATTTATATATGTTCTTCATATCATGTTCACTAGTTCATTGAGTTGCCTGTATATCATCTTCGTGACTTGATAGTAGAGATATGCCAGGCTTGTTCACCTTATGAATTCATATTAGAGTTGTCCTTGACTGTGTCTTGACTGAGTCGTACCTTGTCTCACCAGTACCTTGCTTGAGTCGTGTCGTGGAACGAGTACATGTAGTTGAACTGCTATTTTCCTGTATCGTTTTTCTTCAACCAGAGAGTCCACACTCGGGACGAAGGTTGACCGTTTGCACCAGAGAGTCCACTCGGGGCGAGGGTGTTTGCCTTGATCTGTTTACATCCGTGAGTCCACACTCGGGACGAGGATGTCATTATTGACACTTCTGAAATGCTATCCTATATAATTTGTTTATTTATAATAACAGAGGTATTCAAAAAGATGCCATTATTGACACTTCTGAAATGCTATCCTACACTCCTCTTTAATTTTCTATCATTCAAATTCTAAATCTGTCCCTGCATTAATATTATTGGCACTTCTAAAATGTCATCATGCATTCCTCCCTCTATGAATGCACAAATTAATGTCAGATTTAATGCATGGGTACGTAGATTTGGAATTTGAACGATAGAAAATTAAAGAGGAGTGCATGATGACATTTTAGGAGTATCAATAACATCACTCATTCAAAATAATACCATATATTATATCAATCACAATACAAATAAATATCAATTTATGATGCATGGGAATTAAATTTTAGAATATAAAATTCTCAGAATATTGTAATCCGTGATACCAAACAGCTCCTTAGTCAATGTTGTGATTGTAGTTTAGGAAATTATAGGCTATGTTTTGTTACTCTTTATAAGAGCATCTCCAACCCTATTGTGAGTTCGAAAAAAATGGTTGCCACATAGGAATGACAAGCATTTTTTTTTTCAAAAGTGCTTCTCCGATGTAAATGTGAAATAAATTGTGAAGTTGACATGGCAATGACATGGTAAGGAGAATGTGAAGTTGGTTATCTAGATCTAGACAATGCACTTCACAATGACTTTATGTCCACATCATCAATTATGAATAAAAAAATATATATAAAAAAGAAGAAGTGAAAAAGTTGTCTTGGAAGTTGAAAAAAAAAATAATTTTATTGTCTTCTCAAATTTTTGCATTGGAGAACACTTTTTTTATCTCATTGTCTTGTGTGAATATTATCTTGCCACATAGGAAAGACATTGTCTTGTGCCTCATACCACATAGGATTCACAACACAAAACAAGACAATAGGGTTGGAGATGCTCTAACTCAACGTTTTGAATTCAAACATAAAAACAATGTCATATAGTATTTGGATGTTATTCACTTAGAAACAACTTTCAAACTTCTGGACGACCCGGACCTCGAATCCCCCTCCGACATCCTCTCCTTCCTCCTCGACCAGTTCGTCTCCTCCTGCCGGTGGAGTAGCGGCGAGCTCGACGCCAAGGCCCTGGTCCAAGAGGAGGTTGTTCGTGCGATCGAGATGCCTTGGACAAGGCCCTGGTCTCTTACTATTTGGTCGCTGGCCGGATCGTTGCCAATTCCGACGAGGGGGATCTCGGGATTGCTTGCACGGGAGAAGGTGTGTAGTTTGTGGATGCGTCGATGGAATGCAGCGTTGAGAGCCTGGGGGATGTTAACTTGTACTTCCAGGAACTACAAGAACCACCTATGCTGGAGAATTGATGGAGAATTTGTCGATTCTGAATCAAATTCCGGAACAAATATTTTGTACACGACTTCAAATATTTTATAAAATTTTATTAAACATTTATTTTCTTAAAAAAATTTCCCATCCGCAATTTTTCTAAACTTCTCCTTTTTTTGTAATTGAGTTAAACTATATAAAAAATTCTGTATTAGATTCCATAGGCTTCCAGTTGCTTCCGAGTTGTTGATGTGCTATAATTCCAAAATTAGAACTGGAACAGGGAACACAAGGCGAAGGGGCTTTCTACTGTTTCTTTGCTACAATATCACATAAACCATATGTACCGAGAAATGATCTTCCCGATCGAGATAGCGATCCAGAACTAAATAAAGAAAACGAATTAAGTAAGAACTTCCATGTCATAATTTGTACACTTTTATTGATGAAGAAATATACAAGTATATTGGTAAAGAGGAGAGGAGAGTGGAAAGCTAATTAAGGAAAGTAGGTGACGAGCATCCTGGAGCAGAGCGAGCAGTAGTACTTCCTCTTGGCCTTGAAGCAGAGGGGAAGGAAGCAGAATCTCCAGGCCCTCTCGACGTCGGTGGCCATAACCATCCCTCCACAGTATGGGCAGTTCCCTGGGGCTTGGTGGCTCCCCACAACCCTTTCTTCCTCGTCGCAAACGAAGAACAAACACATCATCATCTCCTTCTTCCTTCCTTCCTTCTGTAGTTCTTGTTGATAGTGATGATGTTATTTTGAGGATACTTATATATATATATATAAAAGAAGAGTGATGGTGATTAACTGAATGGATATGAGAACATATAATATGGAGAGAGGGAGAATGGGGGAGAGAAAAAGAGAGATTTGTAGGGAGCTGCGTTCCGCAGATGAGATGCCATAAACCGACTATTGCCTTTCTAAGCTGACCTCGAAAAATCCACACGTGCCGGCAGCCAGCGACTATTGAAATTTTTTTTGTCATAAATTAAGGATTTTTTCTAAGGGCACCACACATTTTAGGGCTATCCCAAAAATGTTCAAAAAAATTATAAGTTTGCCATCAATTTTTTTTACTTGGGGCTAGCCCAAAGAATGGTATAAATACCAACTTCATTTCATTTCCTCTCTTCCTCTTCCTCTTCCAATACTCTTTTCTTCTCCTCCTCCACATTTCTATGTCATAAAATTCTAAACCCTAGCCCAAATTTTTTCCCAAATTTTTCTAGAATAGCACCTTGACATCAGTGGACTGGAAGTAAATGAAGAGAAAATAGCCAATCACAATCCCAACAAAGATTTCAACTCCGAATCCAACAAAACCCAGCACAGAGCTCAACAAACCCATCTCCTCCATTGTCGCCTCTCCAAGAATCAGAAGAAAATCACCACCACAACAAGAAGAAAATAAAATACTAATTTTCCACCCAAAGAAAATAATAGTTATTTTGGGAAACTTAAAAGTGTTAAAACGGAGGTCCAAACATCATTTTTTTGCGATTCTAAAATTCCGGAAGGCCGTCTAACGGAGAAGCAATTAATTTCAGGCTCCTCGAAGAAACGCTCATTTTGGGACAAACCGGACCTCGTTTCGACCTCCCAGTCAAAAGTTATGGCCCTCCAAAGTTTCAACTGACCATAAAATGCACTGAAATGACCATTCTCCGTCTTAATTTATACGGAGAATGGCCATTTCCAGTGTTAAAACGTAGGAGAATGACCATTCTTCGTGTTAATTTACAGGAAAGAATGACCATTCTCCGTGCTAAATTACAGAGACTTACAAATAGGACTGCCACACCCCTGGCAGTCATACATTCAATTAGGCCTGCCAGGGTGCTGTAGGTCCTAAAAATCAAGTTGCACCCATCAAAAAAGCAATGAAAACCAAATTGTGCACCCTTCAATGAACTGCGCTGGTGACAGACTGCGCAACAAATCAACTGCGCGAGTCCGAACTGCGCCAATATCCAAGCGCGCTACGCTGACGTGGCAATGCCATTATTACCTGACAAAAAATCAGATCTTCTGACAACTGACAGCCCGAAAAGCGAGGAGTCTGTTCGTTTCTCGAGCCGCGCCGCATTCTAGGACAGCTGTCCAAATCCTAGCGCGGTCCAGCTGTCAAATCCCAGCGTAATCTGCCAGCCCAACCGAAGCGCAATCTGCCATATCTTCTTCAGCGCAGTTTGATCCCAGCGCAGTCTGAAGCTAGCGCTGTTCAAGTGGCACGATCCATCAAGATAACTGACATTTTGTACGTGGCTTACATGCCATCAATTGCTCAACCCGTGGCAGCTTCCTGTACACGACCAAGCGCATTTCAATCAGACAATGCCACGCGTCTAAATACGGTTAGCCCATGATTGAGTAACCACCAGAAGCCAGCGCAACTGGTAGCCTGCGCAGTCCAATGCCTGCGCAATCCAGCCTGCGCAATCCAGAATAACTACTAATTAGTTATTTTCCAGAACTCTATAAATAGAGTTTCAAGCTCTTCATTTAGGGGATCAGAATCAAGATCATACTATTCAAGATCATCAGAGAAGTCAGGAGTTCTTGTCCAAGTGCTGCTGCATTCTTCAGAGGCTATCGTCTTCAAAGTTCACATCGTCCAAGGGATAAAGCGATCGTCTTCAGATCGGATTCCTATAGTTGTACTTTTCCAGAATTCAATTGTAATCTTCTTACAAAGTTTGGGAAATAAAAAGAACTTTTGTTTTTGCAAACAAAATGGCGACTCTGCTGGGGACGACTTTCTCCTCCGACGAGGAAGTGACAACTCAATGTGACGTTGCGTCTATCGGAAAGACGCAGAAGACGCTGGTTGTGAAGGTCAATCAGACTGCCTATGAAGCGATGATCAACTCTGGGGCTACTCGTCGCACTGTGACCTCTGCGAAGAGAAAGGTCCATTCAGTGTGGACTCCGAAGTCCTCTGTGCAGTCATCTGCGCAGTCTGCTGTCTCTGCTGCCAAGGAACCAGTAGCCACTTCTGTTCTTGCGCAAAACACCATCAGCGCTGCCAAAGCGCAAGCCAAAGCCTCTACTGTCCATGCGCAGCACATTGCTCCTCTTGCCACAGCGCAAGCCACTTCATATGCTGCTTTGGCAAAGTACAAGACTCCTCTTCCCCTGGCGCAGTTGGCTGCAACTTCACCTGCGCAATCCACTACTCCTGCAACCAGAGTGCAACTCAAACACTCTGTAGTCACGACTCTTGCTGCGCAAGCTGCAACTCTTGGAGTTTCTGTGGCCAAAAGGTGTGAGCACCCTGAATTTCGGGTTAATTTTTTTTATTTATTTTCTGATTGATTTTAATTTCAATAAATATTTTATTCTGTTATTTATCTTTAAGTTTACTTTCTCGTGCCATTGATATTTGGAGTATCAGGGATGTTCAACTCTGGAAATCTTTTTCATGAGTTTTGGAGTGGACAGGATTACCTTCATGATGGTATATAGTGTCCCATCCAAACTTGTTTTCTTGTGCTCTTTTTGCTTCGCAGAACTTCGGGTCGATTTAGACCATTTGATTATTAATTGATTTTCCACTCTTTTCCTTAATCATTTTTAGCACGTTACCGTGACTTTAATTTGGGAGCGCAAGACCAGTCAGTTTCTTGAAACCAACTCCTCATTGATGATCTACTCGAGACGCTCGTCACCCATGACCTTCGTGTCCCACTCAGACACGTCATTTTGTGCTCCATTTGATTCGCACAACTTTTCCGACACGTGACCCGATTTTATTTCACTCCACGGTGTTACATTCATCTTTCAACTTGATTTGTGGGTCCCCTGTCGACCAAAACCTGTCCGCCCCAATTATGGACATGGCCCACATTGAGCCTACTATCCGTCCGCCACTTGTGTCCCATTTATTGGAATCTCCATGTGCTACTTATTTGCCCATGATTATCAACTCCTATTTTAATTCGAATATTTCGCCATGTCCGATTTTCATCCAACCCGGTTTGACCGAACCCAGTCCAAGCCCCATATTATCCTCCATCACCACCCTCAGCCACTTTTCCCTTGAAAAAAATATTAGGTACTCCCCTACATATTTTTCTATATTTATTGAGAATTTCTAATTATTTAATTCCCATAGAATTGGCCATTTTCTCCTAATTTAATCCTAGCCTTTGATTTCCCTCTTTAAAATCATCAACATTCAATTTCTCCCCAACCCCATAGCAGCAAGTGCCGGCAAAATTTTAATGTGGAGCACACTTTTTTCCCCACTCTCTCTCTTTCATTAATTGTCATCCCATTCTCTCTCTCTTATCCTCTCTTTCTCTCTCCTAATAATTATTTCCAACACAAAAACTACACAACATCAACAACAGCAACTATTGCAACCTCCCATAGCCAAGCAAACCCGACCAACTCCTCACCATGTAACCCGAGCTCCTGGCCGTCGGCCACCCCCACCAACCCCGGCCATCCTCTCCTCTCATCCTCCTCCTCCTTCTCCTTCCCAACCGATCCATCCATCCATCCATCCATCCATCCATCCATCTAACTCCGACCAAAACCGACCGCGCGCCACCACCACCTTAGACGTCGTGGCTGTGCGCAACCACCCCAAGCCTCGCCGCACCACCTTCTTCGCCGCCCCATGCATCGTCGGGCCGCCGCGAGCGCCGCCGCGCGCGCGCAACAGTGGACAGCGCGACAGCAGCACCCGCACGCGCGTACGGGCGTGGCCGCCGCCGCCGTCGCGCTGTCGTGCTCCGGCGACCCCCCCTGTGGGTGGCCCACTACGGCGAACCATAGGCAGCTCTTCCCTGACGGCCACCGTCCTCCGGGATGCGCCGTCGAGGCGATTCGTGCGTTTTGAACGAGATCCCGTCGGCGCGCGCGAGTTTGGAACTCAGAATTCGCGCTCCGTCGCAGCAACTTCGTGCACATTTTCCCCGAAATCTGACCGTTGGATCGGCGATTTCTTCACTCCGTTGCAATATTGGTATATCCACCTTCGCTCATGTCAATTTTCGTCCGTTAATTTTATCGTTTGATACATCAAAACCGGCCACCAAGTTGACCGTTTAAATTGTATTAAATTTGGACAGTTTCGCGGGGCCAACTTCGTCAGCTTGTATCTCCTCCACCGTAGCTCCGTTTGGCGTGCTACCAGTTCCGGTACGAAGCTGGTATAACCCTCTTGCTACCCTTCCAGTTTCATTTCATTGTGAGCTTGTTTGATTGGTTGAATTCGACGCCAAAGTTGGCCGTCCGAATTCGTAATTTCCAACTTGTAGAATTCTATTTTTGAACACAGGAATCCAGATTTATTTCTGACACCACCATTAGACTTGTGGCGTCGTTCTGGCATGTTTTCATATAAAATTTGTTAGATTTGGAGAACGTGGGCCCTGGCACATTTTTCGGTACAAAGTGGGTCCCACATTCTGGGTCAACGGAACTTTTTGACGCCGGCTCATCGGAATCCAATTCCGGAGATACCGTTGAGTTCGTATCGTCATTCTGGACTCGTTGACATATAATTTGCTAGGTTTTGGTGGACATTGGATCCGGCACGCATTTCGGTACAAGTCGGATACCAGTATCCGGGTCAACGGGTCATTTTGAGATCGGCTCATCGGAATCCAATTTCGGAGATATCGTTGAGTTTGTATCATTATTCTGGACTTGTTGACAGGTAGTTTGCTATGTTTTGAGAACTTTGGCTCCGGCACGCATTTCCGTACAAACCGGAATTCTAAGTTCTGTCAACGGGCCAAATTGAGATCGGGTCAACGGAATCCAATTCTGGAGATACCGTTGGGTTCGTATCGTCATTCTGGTCTCGTGGACATATAATTTGTTATATTTTATAGAATTGTTTTCTTGCACATTTTTCGGTGCAAAACGGCTCCGACACGGACACCATTTTGACCCGAAATTACCTTTTTGCCCTTGTGTCCAAATTGGACCGTTGGGTAGGCTATCCTAGCTAATTTGACCATTCTGGACACGTTGGCGATGTTCATTTCATCGTCCGACAATGTTTGTTGATAATTTCTCTGAGTTTAACCTTTTCATAATTAATTAATAATTAATTCATATAATGTTCGTATTTCGGGATTAGTACAACGAAACTGAGATCAGCCAATTTCAGTGATCTCACATCGCTGAAATTGACAAGTTGGACACGTGGATCACTATAATAAGATTATCAACCTTACCATTGATATTCTTATCCCGATTTACGTGTCGTAAGTTTCGACGTACGAATAACGAAGTACACTTTATATTTTCAATAATTAGATTAGATTTACCCTGTTTGACCAGAGTTGACCAGTTGACCCAAAGTCAACTGTAAGTCAACGCTTGACCTAGTTGACTAAATTATTGACCGGAGTTGACCTAGAGTTAATTTGACTTAGAAGAACCTAGAATAATATAGATTGCCTGTAGGGATTCATTTATTTTAACTTGAACACCTTGTAACCTGTGTTGCTTTAAATAGGACTCTGTGGCTTCAGTGGGATTCTCCTATACTTATCAGCTGTTCAGGTTATCGAGGCGAGTACATTCTCTGATCATTTCATATCCTGCTTAGAATTATTTCCTGCAGTAGATTACTTTACTTGTACTGTCACGATGGTCACACGGATTAGTACTATATGGATCCTTTCTTGAGATGTTATCCTTAGGGAGCATCGGGTACTACGTGTTCTGTGCGTTTCACTTACATGGCGTATCACTATGCTTCTTGGTTCATTTAATTACTTGTGACATGTACCCTCATGATCACAGAGTCTCTTGAATCTTACACAGTTGGGTAACCCCCAGACTCCCCATTTATGGGACATCCATGTATCATCCTTCGGGGCCTTGCATGGAATCATAACATAACCTGGCTGGATCCTTGTGTATTGATTTGGGGTACGGAGGAGTAGAAGTGGACATGTGAATAATACACCAGTAGTATCTTCTTTGAATCATTCCGTAGTGTCTTCACAGAATCATCCCAGGCCATTTACATGTTCATATTATACTCTGACTCACTAGTCACTGCTAGTTCTCTATGTATAGTAGATATTTCTATTACAGTTCTCTCTCTGTTTACATACTGCATTTCTTTCAGTACCTGTATCTTACTTTACTGCATGATTATAATTTCTAACCTGCTATGATCTGTTGAGATGTATTGTACTCGCTCCAGTCCTGACTGGACCCGTTGATAAATTTTACAGATAGCCTGGAGGTTGCCTGCTAGCCTAGAGGAGACACATTAGAGGATGTTTAGATAGTTGTTTCATTTGTTTGGAGTTGTATTTACTTTGTGGATTACTGTATATGAGTTTGAGGTATATTTCTGGGTTTTTGTATCTTAGACACTTAGACTTCTATCTCCTGTATTTCTTTTGGATTTCATGTTTTATCTATCCTTATCATGCTCTACCCTAGATGTGATTGAGACTGTATCTGCTATGTCATCCCCATTCGGGAGAATATAAACTGCTTGGCATTATAATGTTAGATGTTGTGACCTAGGACAGCGTTCTACCGTCGACACTGCGGCGTAGGCTGGGCGTTGTTACGTTCTCGTACCCAAACAGTGGGTGCAGGTCGTGATACGTGTCACGACCCGCACCCTGTATAGGGGTACGAGAAGTGGTTACGTCCAGCCTACGCCGCAGTGTCGGCGGTAGTAAGCTGTTCTAGGTTGCTAACTAATCTCATGCAGTGAATATAAAAAGTACTTATCCAGATATCAGCTCCGAATGGAGGGTAAGTAAAGGGTATGATCTATTCAACACAGTCTAAGCACGAAAAGATAACACAGAAGTTATACCTAAGGAATTAAAGACAACAACAACTAACTACTAAAATAATACTCCAATATCTCAAACCAACTTAATACAGACTCAATATCTTAACTTTAATACAACAAGCCAAAACATGAAAGCTAAAGTAGTCTACTAGCTAATCTCCTGAATCACTCCTGAGAGTCGGGACCAAAGGTAGCTAATCCCTCGCCAGGTCTATGGTAAGCAGGGCATGTGTCCACAGGATTATCATCTGTAATATTTTCAACAGGTCCAATCAGGACGGGAACGAGCACAACTCATCAAGAAAAATCCAAGTAAATGACAAAGAACTATAAAGCAGTTATAGACAGTTTTATTGATGAACATGGCAGTTCTATGCAGGTAATGATGGCACAGAGACACAGTAAGATACAAGAAAAGAAAGGTAACTAAAACAAGAGAAGAATCATGGCAATGAAGACTGTAATAAAAGCTAACTGAACTAGAATATCATGTGTGAGTCCAGACAGTACGATATAAGTCTAATATAATCCCAGTGTGAGTCCAGTCCATATAATCTGATACCAGATAATTTTCAGTACAAGATGAGTCCAACAGTGATCAATGAAACCAGGGTGAGTCCAACTATGATCTAACAGTGTGTTTTAAAATACCGAGGTCGACATGTAAACGGCTGTAGGTATCAGGCACATCTCTCACTGATCAGGCAAGAGATGGCTATGCTTCCAGAAGATTCCAGTTGGAGATTCCAGATTTGGGGTATGTCTACATGTCTTACTCAATATTTCCCCGCCCAGCAAGTGAATCCAGTACAAGACACAAAAATCGAGATGAGTCCGGCCAAATGATGATTCCAGAAATGATTCCAGAATGATTCCAGTGATTCCAGTAATAGAGATCAGTAAGTAAGGTATGTGTCGCATACATAAATCCAGAAATATCCATGCGTGTTGATACAGAGAATCACATAGAACTAACTAGAACTGAAATACAGTAATCGACAAATAAATGAGAGAATTATCAGAGAATGTACTCGCCTGTTACTCTGGAAAGAGTAGTGTAATATCAGATGTCTGTACCAAGGTCACAATGTCCTAAAATAGAGCAATACAGTTATGACATGTCCAAAATGAAGGTAAATAAAATCTACGATGCAATCTATATGAATTCTAAGCCAATCTAAGTCAAAGTCAAACTTGGTCAACACTACAGTCAAACTAAGTCAAATCAAGTCATACTAGGTCACAAGAAGTTAAACTAAGTCATACAAGGTCAAACAAGGTTAAATAAGTCTAATCTAGGTTAAAGTCAACTCCTGGTCAACACTCTAATCAAACTAGTCAAATACTAGTCAACATGATCAATCTGGGTCAAGTCTAAGTCAAACTTAGACCAACTAAGGTATTGGTCAAACAAAGACTAGTCAGTCAGGTAATTAGGTTAATCTTGACTAATGGTCAACATCCAGTCAAACTCTATAAGGCTAACTCACAACCAAACATAGGCTAACCTGTCTTAGGATACCTAAGATACTATACTACAATTACCTATACAAAGTATACCACACATAAATACATATAGTACAATACCAAACTTAACCCTATAATCAAGCAAATCCATACTCTAACTCAAATCAAGACTCAACTCCTATTATCTCACTTAACCCCATACATATCTTCATCTACATGGGACTACCCATATAACTCAAGTTACAATAATACCCTTATATAGGTCAAAACCCTAACCAACTAGTTTACAGTCTAGGGTTTAGTCAAACCTTAGTCACCAAGTCATTTAGAGTCCATCTAAGTCCATTCTAGGTCAATTAGGTCAAGGTTTGACCTATAGTTGACTTTGGTCAACCTTGGTCAACAATGGTTACTAGTAGGGTTTTTGGTCCATTAGGTCAATTTAGGGTTAGCCCTTATGCCATAGGCTAGATACTCTTGGCCATAGGCCATCTTATAGGTTTTCATATAAACCTATACTAGAAGTTATACATATATATATATATATATATATATATATATATATATATATATATATATATATATACTCTATCTACCCATATACCAAAATAGGATTTCTATATACTATACAACTCACATACACATATTTATATAACATCACTATAGGAAAACTAATACAAATACACATATATCAATATATATATATATATACCTATATATATATAAACCCATATATATACTATATATATATAGAGAGACAAAGGGAAAGAGAGAGAGACTGAATGAGAGAGAGAGTGAGACAGTGAGAGAGGGGTCTGGACTGAGAAGGGGGAGGGTCATGGTTTCCAGAAATTCTAGAACCAAACCTGGCCCAAACACACACACACACAGGATATATATATACATACATATGTATATATATATAACTACACACACACCCCACCATTTCTTCCCAAATTTCACCCACACACACACTAACATTTATACAACATGTTAACCTAATAATAACATAGCATTATATGCAAAAATCATCATTAAAATACAATCAAAATTTATTTTAGAAAACTGGGAATAAATCCTAAAACTGGAATATTGGACAGTAAACCTAGATCTTAGGTTAAACCAAACACCACCTAAATCAAACTAAAATGGCCCAATGTTGGTTGGTAACTGTAGCCCCTAGGTTAGACTAGGTCCCTAGTAGCCTGACACGGTGTCACGACACGACACGGCGTGTCTACGAGGGTTCAAAGTCGCTCGGGTAAACGAGAATACACTGATACACACGTATCAGTACAAAAACTAAAAAGGGTCTAGGACACGACACAAGGCGACACAGGCCTCGTGCTCGTACCCGAAGGTGCGCCTAGGTCTAGGCTACGTATCCATGGGCCTGATATGTGTCCACGAGTCGTGTAGAGGGGACACGACACACGTATCAGAAGCCCTAAAATACGTGTTCAGACTGTGTGTCAGTGTTTTCGCGTGTCTCGTGTTCGCGACACGGGACACGTGACACCACGTGGTTGTGTCCAATGTGTTCGCCTATGGATAGGCTTCGTGTCCATGGCACTACGAAGTGTCCACGTGTCGTGTACAGTGGACACGACAAGTCAAAGTCGAGTGTCTGTGTGTGTACACTGTGTACAGAACGACCCTTCATGAGTCGATTTCGTGTCCGACACGACACGAGGCCATCCCAAACTTTGGGGATGACCTGTCAGTCATTGCCCCGTGTCGTGTGTCAAGTTTAACGTGTTCAAGTGACGTGTCCAGTGAGAACTGACACAGTGGTAGCAGGGCATATTTACAGTGTAAATGCATGTGTCCAGTGTGTTGTGTCCGAGAGCTTTGTGTCCAATTTTGGACACGACACAAGCTCAAAATGTGCTCAGTGAGTAGGGGTTAGGTTTAGCTAGGTCTAGGCTAGAATTTGGTTCAAAAACATTTGGAAAACAGTGTGTATATTTTCATGTGACAGTGAGCTATTTACACTAAAAATCAAGGATTTAACAAATAGGATACGTGTCCGATACGACACCAAACAAACCCTAAAATTCACCAAACCTAAAAACAGAGCTAGGGTTTACCTAGATGCATGCAATTGTGAAGAAAAACACTATATTAACAAGGTTTAGGAATAATTACCTCTTGGTGCACAAAGTCTTGAATTTCACTAAATGAGGGTGTGTATCCTCTAACCTCAACTTGTCCTTGCTTGATGAAACTTGAGTAGCACACTTCCCTAGGCTCCCTTACATTGTAGGTGACCCAATGGAGAAAACTAGAGGTCCAAATCTTGTGAAATGAAGAAGTTATGGCTAAATGAGTGGGGTAGTTTTCTAGGTTTTCTTCTAGGTTTTGATTTCACATGAACTTGGTTTTGAGATCTAAGTGTTGGTTATATAGGAAGGGGGTGGCAAGGGGGTGTCATGGCCGGCCACACAATGGTCATGGGGGGGGGGGTTCAAGACTTCTAGGCTAAGAGAATGACTTTGGTGCCAAAGAATAGATCTTTTGCACAAATCAAGCATAATATCTATTAAAGGTAGTTTAGATATTTTCATTCTTTGACTAAATGAAAATATCACCCTCTAGTCATTCTAGGTTAGGGATTAACCTATAGATTAGGGTAATCTAAGTTAGGGACTCTCAAGTCACTAATCAAGAGTCCATGAATAGTAAAATCTCACTAATCCCACTTAATTCCAATTAAATCCTAGAAAATTACCAAAATACCCTTTAGGCTAAAAAGCCCTAATTTGATGTTCTAAACCTATGGCTAGGCTCACATGATCATGGTTAGTCTCTAGGACAAGTAACTCTAAGGTTACACTAGGGTTTCATTAGTAAATCACAAAGCCATAAGCCATGACTTAGAAAATAATTTTAATCTAACTAAAAATTACCAAAATTCATAACATGACTAAATCACCATTAATAAATAATAAAAATAATAAATTTTCAAAAATACCCCAATTTCAGAAAACTGGGTCTTACAATACGTTTTTAGTGGTGGCCCATGCAGGTCGAGTTTATGTAGTGGTATTCGAACTAGAGTACCACTACAGCCTGCAGTAGGATTATGATATATTTTGAAGGTACTCAATCACAGATAGGAACCCTTGAGAGATTCCCGGGACGACCCTGGAGAATCTTATTTAACTTCGATTTGAAAACTCTTTTTCCCTTGATTTGTTTTATCTTTATTTTCTGTTGTTGAAATTGATTTTAATGGATTATTGTTGAATTTGAGTTGTATTTATTAATTTTGATGGAAGATTTTCGAATTTTGAATTTTGATGGTAGTTGTTGCATTCGAGTTTGTATTTTGATAGATTTTGTTTATTTTTGAATTTTGATGTTCGTTAATAAATTTGATTTGATTTTTGAGTATTCATTATTGATTTAATTTAATTTTTGGCAAGATGAAATTATATGGGCTAGGTCATCTATGTTATGGAATCTAGTCTTCTATAGTCACATTAGCCAGCATGGTGAGGACATATAGTCTGACTCTGGATATATTTCTTGGGTGTGGGAATTTAAGATTTTCGCAGCCAAACATGTAATGCCCCGCTCCGCACGGCGCATTACGCTGAAGCGTTGACTCAACGAGTCGCGTGGACCGAAAGAATGTATCGATGCAAAACGATACGAGAGCTAAGTTGTTCCGAGCAACGCATCAAACTGAGTCGATGCGAAGAGTTGCCTTGTCCCTAAGAATACATCGAGTGAATCGATGCGAAGCGCCGCGTTGCCCCGAAGGATGAGTGCATTGAATCGGCTCGAAGATTCTAAGAAATCGAATCGACCAAGGCGCAAGTCCGAATCGAAGCAAGTATTGATTTTAGTTGGTTTCGTGTGCAGGTCATACTTTGACGGGAAAATATTAGAGGTCGATCTTTTGCAATACTTAATAAGGGCTCCGCGAAATCAAATTGTCGTCTTGCGACGGGCCGAGACTTGGGCACGCTAAGGCAAATCGGGCGTATAATTCAATGAAAGCACGAAGTGCTCGAATGGCTAAGTCAGGAGAGTGGCCGTGCAACAAAGTCAGGGAATCGAGCCGCATCGGCTCGGCGAAATGACAAAGGCGTATCGACTCAAGGTGGAAGGATTGACTTCTTTTTACTCCTTCATTCGATAAGTCAAATATATTCTTGTATGCTGAAAGTTAACCTATCGACGCCACGGGCGTGGCCGATCGGAGATAAAATCATAGTGTGAGTCGAACACTAAGTTAGAACAATTGAAATGAAATGTGTATCAATATGCACGAGTCGCTATTGGACATTGGATATCGCTAAGGCGAGCGCCTCGGTGCGCAAGCCGTAAGAACATGGGATAACTGTAATCGGCGAGTGCCTTAGTGCACGAACCATACCGTGCCTTTGATGCACGAGTTAGACGGCTAGAACATTGAAAGACAATAGGCGAGCGCCTTAGCGCGCAAGCCCCGAACATTGAATGCTAAGTTATAGAACATGGAAATATGGTCGGAACGTGCCTACGTGCACGGGATAATAAAAGATGGCTTCGTTGCGAGAGAATACAGTTGCGGTATGAATGTGGCGGAACTGTCGGATATGACATGTTGCCTCGAAAGGTGTTCGAGACCCTCGGGTCGTTCGGTTGACGAGCATTGAGTTGAGGTACGATGCCATTGAATCATCGAAACGAAGTGTGAAACGAAAGAACATAGAAAGCTAAATGGAAGAAATGCGAGACGATAAGTCTGAGTCTCGGACTCAAGACTATGTTTGGTTGTTTGAAATTGATACTTGAATGATAGGGCGTTGCATGGTCGATTGGAATGGGCTCGAGATAAAATGTGATACCGCCCGTGTACGGGTGTTTCCCCCAATCGGATAGATACCGGATGCGCCCCGGAACCGATTGGTCGCGGAGGGATTCGAATAATCTTTGTAGGCGCACATCAAACTAGATGGAAAAAGCCGCAAATGATGGTATACAGCGGGAACGTTTCGGTTGTTTTGGGATTGTGACCCAACCCGTGAAACGCCGCGCAGCCCAACCAAATAGTGAGAAAAGAAGGAGAGAAAAGAAAGGAACTCCTTTAGTCCATTCCGGCGCGGATACGCCAACGGCCTTCATATAGTTAAGGAACGATGGATTGAAAGTGTAGGCGCATATGCGTCCCGCATAGAGATCCTGCTTCGAGATGCACATATAACATGACAGGGAAGGATTACGGCGTATTTACCTTGCGTCGGTGCAAAGGGCGAGTGCGTCAACTTGGTAAGCCACGAATCAAACACGAGAATACTTGTTGCTTGCTTGTACATTCAATTCGATAACATGATGCTATGATAACATGCTTTACGCTTTCGAAGATGCCATGAAATTGACCCTAAGGAGAACATAGCAAGATCATAAGCTAAGTTGCATGATTCAACATAAAGATTAAAATGTCGGTTTGGAAAGATGATCTTTGCTTCAGTACATGCGAGGACGAACGTACTGATCCTCCACCAGCTTCATGCAGGGTGCAGGGAATGGATTGCTCGCGACGAAGCGTTGCTTGAACGTGTTAAGGCTTGGAATGCCGAAGCGCATTGAAGCGTGCTATCGCATTGACGCTCGGACTACGCAGCTGGATTGATGCGGCCGAGATATCGAAGGCATGATGCATGGAACGGAGAAATCCTTTGTGGGCAAGAGAGAACCTGAGTGTTGTAGCCAATCTGGCATATATTGTTAGGCTATCGAAAGCCATTGTAACCTCAGTTTCGGATATCAATAAAGAGAATTGTTTTGTATACTCTGTTTCCTTTCGTTGTTAATATCGAATCAAAAGATAACCATTTGAGAACTTGTCATCTTGCCTTGCACGAGCGCAACTTCAGGCTCGTGCAGCATCACGCCCCCTGCGAGGACGATGATTCGGGTGATTCCGGGTCGGGGCGTGACAAATTGGTATCAGAGCTCTAGGTTCAATTTCCTCTGGACGCTTGCTTCATTACAATTCGAAAAGTTGCCCACCACCACTTGATATCACTCTTGACTCTACTCGATGCCGCACTGGAAGTTCCATACAGTAAGTCTAATACAAATCATGAAATTGCCGTATGTGTTTTGGAAATTTCATGATGTTTGCTAAGGAAGTCGCGAAGGGTATATTGTATTGAATGCAAACGAGCCGTAAAAATGTTAGTTGCTGCAAGCGCAACAAATTGTGGAATACGATTTGAGATACTGTGGCAATGTAACATGTTGAATGAGAAATAAAATGATGCACGAAGTGCAACGAGTAATGGTGAATATGCGTTAAAATGAAAGTGAGAAGTGATAAGCCAATACCGAATGTGTGTTAAACGGATTGTGCATTGACTTGGAAAGTCGAGAGTAATTCGTTGCACGAGGTGCGATAAATATCGGAAATAATCGTTGCACGATGTGCAACGCGTATTGAAAAATGAAAATCATTGCACGTGATGCAACGCATATCAAATTAATCGTTGCACGAAGTGCAAAGGAAATTGGAAAGGAATCGTTGTACAAAGTGAAACGAAAGTGTCAGAAATAAATCGTAGCACGATATGCAACGCGTATCGGAAGTGAAATTTGTTGCACGGGGTGCGACACGTGTCTAAATATATTGTTGCACGAGATGCAACGTAAGGAAAGAATTGAAATCGTAAATCGATAGAACGAATCGTTCGGTTGCACACCAAACTTATGTTGGCAAACGAGAACATTGACCAAATCGTGTCGGATTTTTGATAGAATCAAAGTTACGGTTGTGATCAAGCACGATCACTGCAGAAATCGTGAGTCGGAAGAGAACGTTGGCCTATACTAAGTATAATACGAGGGAAATGACTTGAGTTCCGAGTGGTATATGCCATACCACGTAGGCGATGAATGACTCGATTTCGAGTGGTATATGGTATAGCACTTGTGCGATAAATTGCATCGACACGTTGTGAGAATTGCGGAAGGTTTGTCTGCAACGGACGGGAGAGTACCGAGACTCGTTGAAAATTTGTATGGCGATATGTTGATGCAAGTGTTCTTCGAAAATCGGTTGGGACGATAAGGCGAGACTCGTATCGATGAACGATACGTCGGACGGAAGTTATAGTTGGTCGGACGACCGAGACTAGCGAAACGATTATGCCTTGACGCAATAATCGGATCGACGGGAAAGAAATACTCGAGCTTACAAATGAGTCGCACGACTTGCGATCTCGGTAGAAACGTTGGGCGAGACGAATCGAATCGTACGACTTGCGATCTCGATAGAAATGTTAGGCGGTGTGAATTGTAATCGAATCACACGATATGCGACTTCGGTAAGAAAGTTGGTCGATGCGAGAAACCGTGCCTATGAAATAGTTGGTTAAGTTATGGCGACACTCATTTGAGTACGACTGAAAAACACGCGAAACTTAGAGGGCGAGATCGTATAACTCGAGGGCACGATGTTGGATAATCGGTAACTCGGTTACGCGATCGAAGGATAGCGGGATACGGTAAATCGGAAAATGATTCGATACGTATGGAAAAGTTTGTTGCGAACTTGGATGTATGCGATGCGAGTTAAGTTGACGTTGAAATAGATTCAAAGTTGACCCTTACGTTATCGAAATGGATACGGCATATCGAGATCGATACGTAAGGAAACGTAAGCATGATGTGAGAATACAAAATGAAATGCGCCTTGCGCTATCAAAATTTTGTAAGTAACGATACGAGAATGAACGAATTTGGTTGATCGTAAATTTTGTGATTAATCAAGACGAGACTATAAGTCATCGACGATTGCTCGATGCGTATAGCATCTCGTGTGTCGACCCGCGAATAAGATAGACTCGAACTTGATGCGAGTAGATGTTTCATAAATTGCGGAATCATCGACGGCAGTACATGACTTGACTCGGAGGGTAGTTGCGCATCAGTTGCGTCGATAGAAATGGTTGTGTCCGAAATTGGGTATTCGCATAGAATCGTCGGAACGTGATTTGGCTCCGAAATAAGATATAGCATGGTTCGTATTAAACTGTCCTTCGTTAATGATCCACAATTATCGAGCGTAGCTTCGGGGCAGCTGACCCTAGAAGACTTGACCGCCAAATCAAATTGAATACTGCAGACCGTAAGATGACCCATGCGATATCGCATATGGGATTGCACCGATAACAAATATAACACGGTGCATGTTGATGATAAGTCTAGGCGATTGCGAGGAACGTGCTATGCACGAGAGGGAACGATAAGGGAATGGCTTACGAGTCATGTCCTTAGATTCGGATTCACCTTGCAATTGAGCTTGCGTGAATCAAAATTATGTTCGATGTTGCGAGACGGATAAGTTGGGAATTTGGCTAGTGAATTCCTACTCGTTAGGAAATTGAATGTAAGACGCGTCGTTAAGACATTCGTGTCAAGGCGATCGTTGCCCTGAGCACCATCGCCTTGATGTAAACTTTCGTGTCGGATAGATTGTGGCCTTTGTGCAATGTTAATTTAAACTTGCGTCGGGAGAATCTAAGCACGGTGCCTTGGAAAGTAACCTAGCGGGCGTAGCCCTGAATGTTGATGCATTTGCAAGTCAACAAAGAAAATCGTATCGAGACAAGTTGCAAGCGAGACTTCGGAAATAGTTGGACAGCGACGTCGAACGCAAGGCGTTGCGGAGACTCGTTGTGATTGGATGTGCGACGGCTTGACGCGATGCATAGAGTTGGTAGTCCATGTGAAACATACGAAATGAGAAATGCGATTTTGAATCGCATAGCGTTATGCAATAAAATTTCGAAAACAAGTACTATGGATGAGTCCGATCGAGAGTACGAGATGGCAAGCATATGATTGAAATTTACCTGTCAGCTTTATTCCAATTTGCTACGACTGGACTTGGTCGAAATACACATATCTTCGGGACGCCTTGAATATAGGTACGAATCCAAATCGAGTTGTATCCAAATTTAAATCGAGCTGCAGGGATGACTTTGAAATGCTAGTGAAAAGCTTGCGAGATATTATGAAATCGAACATCATTTGTGGGGCGAGATCGTGAAACGATCTATAAAACACTTAGTCGGAGTGTTGGTTTTGGTTCGAGGATGAATCTTGTTTTGAGTGGTATATTCTGTAATGTCCCGCTCCGTACGGCGCATTACGCTGAAGCGTTGACTCAACGAGTCGCGTGGACCGAAAGAATGTATCGATGCAAAATGATACGAGAGCTAAGTTGTCCCGAGCAACGCATCAAACTGAGTCGATGCGAAGAGTTGCCTTGTCCCTAAGAATACATCGAGTGAATCGATGCGAAGCGCCGCGTTGCCCCGAAGGATGAGTGCATTGAATCGGCTCGAAGATTCTAAGAAATCGAATCGACCAAGGCGCAAGTCCGAATCGAAGCAAGTATTGATTTTAGTTGGTTTTGTGTGTAGGTCATACTTTGACGGGAAAATATTAGAGGTCGATCTTTTGCAATATTTAGTAAGGGCTCCGCGAAATCAAATTGTCGCCTTGCGACGGGCCGAGACTTGGGCACGCTAAGGCAAATCGGGCGTATGATTCAATGAAAGCACGAAGTGCTCGAATGGCTAAGTCAGGAGAGTGGCCGTGCAACAAAGTCAGGGAATCGAGCCGCATCGACTCGGCGAAATGACAAAGGTGTATCGACTCAAGGTGGGAGGATTGACTTCTTTTTACTCCTTCATTCGATAAGTCAAATATATTCTTGTATGCTGAAAGTTAACCTATCGACGCCACGGGCGTGGCCGATCGGAGATAAAATCATAGTGTGAGTCGAACACTAAGTTAGAACAATTGAAATAAAATGTGTATCAATATGCACGAGTCGCTATGGGACATTGGATATCGCTAAGGCGAGCGCCTCGGTGCGCAAGCCGTAAGAACATGGGATAACTGTAATCGGCGAGTGCCTTAGTGCACGAACCATACCGTGCCTTTGATGCACGAGTTAGACGGCTAGAACATTGAAAGACAATAGGCGAGCGCCTTAGCGCGCAAGCCCCGAACATTGAATGCGAAGTTATAGAACATGGGAATATGGTCGGAACGTGCCTACGTGCACGGGATAATAAAAGATGGCTTCGTTGCGAGAGAATACAGTTGCGGTATGAATGTGGCGGAACTGTCGGATATGACATGTTGCCTCGAAAGGTGTTCGAAACCCTCGAGTCGTTCGGTTGACGAGCATTGAGTTGAGGCACGATGCCATTGAATCATCGAAACGAAGTGCGAAACGAAAGAACATAGAAAGCTAAATGGAAGAAATGCGAGACGATAAGTCTGAGTCTCGGACTCAAGACTATGTTTGGTTGTTTGAAATTGATACTTGAATGATAGGGCGTTGCATGGTCGATTGGAATGGGCTCGAGATAAAATGTGATACCGCCCGTGCATGGGTGTTTCCCCCAATCGGATAGATATCGGATGCGCCCCGGAACCGATTGGCCACGGAGGGATTCGAATAATCTTTGTAGCCGCACATCAAACTAGATGGGAAAAGCCACAAATGATGGTATGCAGCGGGAACGTTTCGGTTGTTTTGGGATTGTGACCCAACCCGTGAAACGCCGCGCAGCCCAACCAAATAGTGAGAAAAGAAGGAGAGAAAAGAAAGGAACTCCTTTAGTCCATTCCGGCGCGGATACGCCAACGGCCTTCATATAGTTAAGGAACGATGGATTGAAAGTGTAGGCGCATATGCGTCCCGCATAGAGATCCTGCTTAGAGATGCACATATAACATGACAGGGAAGGATTACGGCGTATTCACCTTGCGTCGGTGCAAAGGGCGAGTGCGTCGACTTGGTAAGCCACGAATCAAACACGAGAATACTTGTTGCTTGCTTGTACATTCAATTCGATAACATGATGCTATGATAACATGCTTTACGCTTTCGAAGATGCCATGAAATTGACCCTAAGGAGAACATAGCAAGATCATAAGCTAAGTTGCATGATTCAACATAAAGATTAAAATGTTGGTTTGGAAAGATGATCTTTGCTTCAGTACATACGAGGATGAACGTACTGATCCCCCACCAGCTTCATGTAGGGTGCAGGGAATGGATTGCTCGCGGCGAAGCGTTGCTTGAACGTGTTAAGGCTTGGAATGCCGAAGCGCATTGAAGCGTGCTATCGCATTGACGCTCGGACTACGCAGCTGGATTGATGCGGTCGAGATATAGAAGGCATGATGTATGGAACGGAGAAATCCTTTGTGGGCAAGAGAGAACCTGAGTGTTGTAGCCAATCTGGCATATATTGTTAGGCTATCGAAAGCCATTGTAACCTCAGTTTCGGATATCAATAAAGAGAATTGTTTTGTATACTCTGTTTTCTTTCGTTGTTAATATCGAATCAAAAGATAACCATTTGAGAACTTGTCATCTTGCCTTGCACGAAATCTGGCCACACAAAACCAGCTGGGTCAAACCCCAGAAAGAGCAAGTGCCACAAAGGAGGCCACAAATAAGAACAAAAGCCAGCATGACAGAACATAAAGAATAAAAGAAGGTACAAGTAGTAAGTACACAGGGCGATAAACGACTAGGGACGTGGAACCATTCCGGGAGCCAGGTTACAATCCTTAAACCAAACAAGGACCGGGATTGTACCCCTTCGCCTGAATAGCTCACTGTCTCTACCCATTTATCGTTAAGAATAGTAAAACAAACATGCTCAGGAGATAGCAGGTACTGGAGCTAGACAAGACTTAGACAAGACTGGACACCATCCATTCACAATCGGCCAAGCAAGTACTACGGCTTACTACTTTAACTAACTAGGGTTATCACAAGTCTTAATTACTAACAAGATGCAACTGAGAAACTCCCAGTCCCAAGCCCTGCAGACCATCCAGTTATCCTTCCGCGGGTTGAGAGTTATAGTTGGGCACATCGCCCGGGAGACAAATGTACCCTTAGGTGACTTAGAGGGTGCAACACATGACAGTATGCTGGAAATGTGCTCTACTCGTCGGCAAGCTACAAGTCCATTAAAGCGCCCAGATAACGAGATTGCCTGTGACTGGGAATTCTCCATGTTCTAGTTTGATCTAATAATTAGCCTAATCCAATTTAGCGCGAGTCCCTGGCCGTGGTACCCAGGAAGTCAAATCCTAGACTTGATGCAAGACAAGATAAGTGGATTGTGCAAACAAGCAAGCAGGAACACCCACGGTGTCAAGGCAAGTCAAGTCAAGTTATCAAGTCAAGTCAAGAGTGCGCCGCCACGGGCCACTATCAAGTTATCAAGGTAAATCATGTCAGGGTACTTGTCAGGGGTGCACCACGATGGGCCACTATCAAGTCAGGTTGGTCATGTCAGGAGTGCATCACTACGGGTCACTGTCATGTTATACTAGTTCCTTGTCATACCATGCTGTGTACAATAGTTATTCCAAACATATTAAGCAAAATCAAGTTCATGCCAAAAGGCGTAAGGATATAAAATGGGCGTAAAATACCTAATAAAATACTAATATAAAATAGGACTATAGAAGAGCCAAGATCAAGAAATAACAAATTCATCATAGACAAGTAGGTTGTACAAGGGGGTCAGGGGTAGGTCTGCGCAGGGTGTGTACTGCGCATGGAAGAGCTGCGCAAGAGTTGTCTTGCGCAAGGGTTACCTTGCGCAAGGGTAGACTGTGCAGGGGTTACCTTGCGCAAGGGTGGTTTGCGCAAGGGTGGGTTGCGCAGAAGTGAATTGCGCAGGGGTTACTTTGCGCATGGCTGGATTGCGCATGGCTAGCTTGCGCCAGCGCAATCCAGCGCAGCGCAAAGCGCTGGCCAAGTGACTGCGCAAACGGCCATGCGCTAAAGAGCACAGGCCAGGGGTGCGCAATCGGCCATGCGCTAGAAAGCGCAAGGCAGGGGGCTGTTCTTCCTGGCTGAGAGCAAGTCCAAAAACACCAAGAACTTCAATTCTTCATATTTTTGTCAAATCAAAACCAAATCTAGATTTTCAAAGTTCTAACTTGAGTAAAATTGAATTCTCTTCCACATGGAAGCATCAAAACAAGCAAAAATCAAAGTTTAATAGATCAAAACCAAGGATTTCCAAAAATGGTTAAAACCTAGATCTAGAAGAATGAAAGCACCAAATCACAAAATTTCAAGTTCTAATGTTGATCTACATGTCCTAATCTATCAAATGGACAAATAAAATTGGGTGCTTATTTGTTGGCAAGGTGCACTTGCCTATTGGTTGGGGAGTTGTGTGGAAGAAGGAAGAAGAAGAAGTTTGTAAGAAATAAATAAGAGAATAAAGAGGAGAGAGAAAAGTAGGTGGTGTTATAAAGTGGGGGAGTTGTGGTGTGTTGAGGGAGGAGTGTAGGTTAAGGTGTACCATTCATGATGAACCAAACTAAACCAACTTTCACAAAATAAAACCAAGCCATGGTCCAAAATCCATTTACGAGAAACCAAAATCCGCAAGTCGAGAAAATAAAATACGTGCCAAAAATCAAATACGAGCATAAATACGAAATACAGGAAATGGGGGTGACAGGCTCGTGCGGCATCACGCCTCCTGCGAGGACGATGATTCGGGTGATTCCGGGTCGGGGCGTGACAAAGCATGCGGCACCGCAGAAATGTTAAATTCTATGATTCTAGAGATATATACATAAGTCAAGGGCTCTGTGATTATCGTAGCCTTGCTTACTAGTATGACGAGGATTTAGAGTACCATGATTTTGGATAGACGCATATGATTATCAGATTGTACCTTAAATGTTTTCGAACATGTTTTTGCTACTTTTGTTTCAGTCATTCAAAAAAAAAGGATTATTGTTGTTTTGTTTTGTTTTGTTTCTCATTGTTTACTTAGGATGTAGCTTTAACTATTTTTATAAATCTTGTGTAACTTCTTACAAATTTATTTCTTCTTAATACAATAAATCAGTGATTTTGCTAGGCCTTATTTTGGATTTGATATTATAGCTCTGATTTCGAAATGGGTTCCTCTTTTAAATAGATAAGCAGAACATATTCTTTTGTCATTCTTTTCCTGCCAGTATTTTTACTACCATCATTCCTTGTCTTATATACCTGTCCTGATTATATCAATTCCCTGTCTCGTATATAATTCTGTTAGCTATACCTTGGAAACTCTTGAATCTTTATATCATTTTTTTTCTGAAAAATGTTGAGGAAGTGACGTAAATCATCTAGTTCGGAAATGATATAATTGGTTATCATATGATGATTTGTAGGAATCAGAGTGTTGGATGTCAAATATGAAAATTTTGAAATGGAGATGTGGTAAAGGTTTAAAATGAAATCGAGGGGTAAATGTTATCAATTTAGAAACAATCACAAAAAGTTGGTTATGGATAATTCATGGATGTATTTCAAAACTAATGAGGATGTTCGAGGTCAACCTAGTTTTGAGAACTTAGAAAATCTTGGTTATTGATTCTGGGGAAAACTTTTACTCTGAGGTGATGTGGAAATTTAGTAATAGAAAGAGAATTTTATTGTAATCAATGATTATGCAAAATTGAACTAGATATTGTAAGAAATGACTAGAGACAGATAGAACACAAGGATTTTAAGTTATAGGAATTATTTCGGATGATTGAAAAAAATGTGTAGAATTCAAAAGGATAATAATTGAAGGTGAACGTTGAAGAAATGTGAAGGTTGATTTATAAAACGAGAATAAATTTTGCATGACATAGTGGTATTAGGGTTGAATAAATACGAGGCTTGATTTAAACAAGTACGAGGATTCCATAAACTGGATTTGGAGGTTTCGGATCTAATTTAGAACGAGGTAAAAGAATTTGGAAACTTGATTAAATGGGTAAGTGTTGATACCTAATTAAGAGGGGTATGCTTCGTGGAAAATGTTTTGAATGTTTGAAATTTTGTCTATGGTAATTGTGGTAAAGGTTTAGATGACTGAAGGATTATAAAATTTCGATGATAGTCATATGAAGGTTGATTTTCATATTGGGACTTGTGAAAAAAAAAGGAATATAGTTTGGCAAATGATAAACTGATAGTATTAGAGAGGGATGATTTGTTGACTTCGTATGAAATCTTTTCCTGTTTTCTCTAAAAGGGTTTTTTCAATATCATTGAATCCTAGTTTTCTTAATCACGACCAAATCGAATTCGATTATCTTTTCTTATCATATTTATATCTTGGGTTGTACTTAATTAAATTAAATTTGATTGTGACCTGAATCTCTATCCTTGCATGCTCGATCTCAGACTTTGTTGAACCTGTCCTCCATATTGCCTAAATCTTGATTTTCCCCAATTTGATCAACTTAGATCGTATCGAGACTAAATATTCTTAAATACGTATTGTGATTGGAAATTTTCATGAAATTGGCTTTCATTCCTTAACTTTGATTCTGATTTTCTTTTTTTTTCTGAACCCTTTAAAGATAATGGGTAGTTACTTTTCTTTATTTTTATGATAAGTACCAGTTTTCATATAGGATGGTAGACTGCCTTACAGTTTTGATGGTTTGTTGTTTTTGTAACTTTTGTTTAGCACCCTAGACTGCCTGTGTGTTTTGATACCCTATGACCGATTCAGTTAGCATGACTAATATACCTAGATGAGACTTTCACTACCACCGTATGCCATGACCCTGTATGTCGTCCTTTTGATGGTATGCTTTGATTTAATCTGGGACTTTGATTGTGGGGGTTTGACCTAGAGGGAGTATGGACATTTTAATTTCGAGGACGAAATTTTTATAAGGTGGGTAGGATGTGAGCACCCTGAATTTCGGCTTAATTTTTATTTATTTATTTTCTGATTGATTTTAATTTCAATAAATATTTTATTCTGTTATTTATCTTTAAGTGTACTTTTCCGTGCCATTGATATTTGGAGTATCAGGGATGTTCAACTCTGAAAATCTTCTTCATGAGTTTTAGAGTGGACAGGATTACCTTCATGATGGTATATAGTGTCCCATCCAAACTTGTTCCCTTGTGCTCTTTTTGCTTCGTAGAACTTCGGGTCAATTTAGACCATTTGATTATTAATTGATTTCCCACTCTTTTCTTTGATCATTTTTAGCACGTTACCGTGACTTTTAATTTGGGAGCGCAAGACCAGTCAGTTTCTTGAAACCAACTCCTCATTGATGATCTACTCGAGACGCTCGTCACCCATGACCTTCGTGTCCCACTCAGACACGTCATTTTGTGCTCCATTTGATTCGCACAACTTTCCCGACACGTGACCCGATTTTATTTCACTCCACGGCGTCACATTCATCTTCCAACTTGATTTGTGGGTCTCTTGTCGACTAAAAACCTGTCCGCCCCAATTATGGACATGGCCCACATTGAGCCTACTATCCGTACGCCACTTGTGTCCCATTTATTGGAATCCCCATGTGCTACTTATTTGCCCATGATTATCAACTCCTATTTTAATTCGAATATTTCGCCATGTCCGATTTTCATCCAACCCGGTTTGACCGAACCCAGTCCAAGCCCCATATTATCCTCCATCACCACCCTCAGCCTCTTTTCCCTTGAAAAAAATATCAGGTACTCCCCTACATATTTTTCTATATTTATTGGGAATTTTTAATTATTTAATTCCCATAGAATTGGCCATTTTCTCCTAATTTAATCCTAGCCTTTGATTTTCCTCTTTAAAATCATCACCATTCAATTTCTCCCCAACCCCATAGCAGCAAGTGCCGGCCCTAATTTCAATGTGGAGCACACTTTTTTCTCCACTCTCTCTCTTTCATTAATTGTCATCCCATTCTCTCTCCCTTATCCTCTCTTTCTCTCTCCTAATAATTATTTCCAACACAAAAACTGCACAACATCAACAACAGCAACTATTGCAACCTCCCATAGCCAAGCAAACCCGACCAACTCCTCACCATGCAACCCGAGCTCCTGGCCGTCGGCCACCCCCATCAACCCCGGCCATCCTCTCTTCTCATCCTCCTCCTCCTTCTTCTTCCCAACCGATCTGTCATGACCTGCACCCATTTTTTTTTAAACGGATACGAGACGTGTCCAAGCCAGCCTACGCCGCAGTGTCGACGGTAGAACGCTGTCACGGCCATGAATATCACAAATCATAAATAATGCTCATTCACATAATTAATTTAACTTACAATGATCACAAGTTTTATATTTGTAGAAAATATAAACTTATACAAATAAATGAATGACTACAACTCAACTAACTAGCTAGTCTCTAGGCTTTGTCTGCAAGTATTCCCGTCACTCTCCAAGCTAAGTGAATCCACGGCTAACCTGAAAATGTTGGTTTCCAGTCAGGAATGGAACGAGCACAATTCACTGAATGCAATTTCAAATAAAGAAAATGACTATAAGACAAAGGTTAGACATCAATCATGAGTTTGAAAATAAACAAGAAATACGGAAAATCAATAGTAAATAAATAGACACCAAATACTTTCTCCAACTGTTAGAAGTACCTTTGATATGTGATCAGTCTGGGACACTACACCGCACGTTCTACGAGATCTACTTGCATGAAAGATAAACACTGTCTACGAGATCTACGTGCAGAATTTAAACAATGTCTACGAGATCTACTGCATAAAAGTAAACGAGGTCTACGAGATCTACTGCATAAAGTAAACAATGTCTACGAGATCTACTGCATAAAAGTAAATAATGTCTACGAGATCTACTGCATAAAAGTAAACGAGGTCTACGAGATCTACTGCATAAAGTAAATAATGTCTACGAGATCTACTGCATAAAAGTAAACGAGGTCTACGGTCGGATCACACATCTTTGGTACTTCTCATTCCCGACTCAATAATTATAATAGAGTATAAAAATCGCATAACCAATGACTAATCAATGAAATATAGTAAAGATCAATATCGAAATACAGACAATAAACTGTACTCGCCTGTGGTCCTGTGCTGGTGAAACCGATGATCCAAATCACTCAATATACCACAATAGTCAAAACCCGTACAACAGTCCCCGAAAGCTGAAATAGACAATACCAATGATCTCAGAATAGTCAAATTAGCTAGGATTGTCTGTCCTTAAGTCCAATTCTGGACACAGGGGCAAAACGGTAATTTCGGGCAAAGACGATGTCCGCCGTTGGACCCGCTTTGCACCGAAAAGCGTGCCAGAGTCAACAGTCTCTAAAGTCGTCAAACTATATTTCTACAAATTCTGTTTTTCGATACAAACCCGACCGTATGTCCAGAGTTGGATTCCGGCGGGCCGTGCACAAAATCACCCGTTGAGTGGGACCGTGGAGCCCGCAAAACGACGTCGGATTCAACTGTCTCAGAATTGGACCAAACTTGGCATACAGGACCAGAAAGACGATACGGTCCTGTTGGCGCAAGTTTCGTCTCGATCTGACGAGCGTGCACAAAGTAATTGAGAAATTTGCAAAGTGCACGATACGGTGAATTTCGACGGATACGCATCAAATTCGTCGCGCACACGCGACTAATTTGAATTCCATCAAAGCCCACACGACCACAAAGCCGTTACGCAGCTTTCGATCCTTTCGGTACGCGACCACGTCGTCCGGATTGGCGTGACGCACGTCGTGTGGAGCGATTTCTAGATTTTGAAAACAGTTTTTCGGTGAACTTTACAATCCAATTACTCATTAAATTGTGAACGAAAAATTAATCTATCTGAAGGGCCTTGTTGTCGTACATGCTGTCTAAATAATTGTTCAATTAGAATTTCTAAAACGACACTAGATCGATCGTAATCGATCTTCAAATATGGGCAGTTGGACTGTTTTACTGTTTTGATACCGAACAGTTTTTCGTCAATGTTCGCATCGATTTATCGAGCAACATAGGGTACCTAAATTCAAACTATTTGAAGGGATGGAGAGCCGCATAGGTTGTCTTCCTATCGAACCAATTGGTTCGAGAAACGATGATGAGATGAGACCGTAGGTTACCTGCGAAGTGGCGCCCGTAACGCACTGCTGCTGTTGTCGCCTTCCACTGTGTTGTACGCGCACGGCCTGTCCTGTCGACTCCGGCTACGCGTGGCGACGGCGTCGGTGGCGGTGGGTCGCCGGAATACGGTGACCGTGGTGGCGTTGGTGGCGGCGGTGCAGATGTTAGGGTTTAGATGAATTCTTTCGATCTCCCTCACCCTCCCGATCCTTCTCTATATATATAAATCTCGGTTCAGAGTGCGGGGGCTCAGTTTCGGGCTCGGGATGGTTGTTCATGCAGGGCTGGCCCTGTTCGCTGCTGGGCTAAGCCACTATGGGTTTTGCTCGGGTCTGCTTGCTTCAGCTGGGAAGCCCGCTCGGGTTATGTTGGTTTGCAAGTGGACGGAGCTGCTATTGCTCTCAGCAACTTCGGGTGCTCGGGTGGGGAATCTGGGCCGTAGCCTAATGGCTCGGGCTTGCTTAAGGTTTTTGCAGTAGGGAGCTAGGCTCCCGGGTTCAGGTTTAGCCGAGTTGGCTGCCAATACATCAGTTGTACTGCAACTATAACATTGCAGTGGAAAGATTAACTAGTCCAACTACAAACAGGAACGAACATAGCAGAATAAAAACATGAGTTGCCTTATCTAGTGACCCTTTCTATAAAAATGTATTTCAAAAGCGTCTGTCAAATACTTGGCATTGTAAGCTCAAATAACAAAAAGTAGATGGGAATCCAAAGTGAATCATAATGGCTAGAACATTCACCTGACTGTACTGTTGAAACCCAATTCCATTTCATGCTATATTTATTCTCTAAAACTTGGAGTGGACATTTGCCAGTGCATTTGCTAGTTGACTAAGGATTCCTTAATTTGATAAATTTATGAAACCATTTCTATAATATATTTATTTCTAAACACTCATTCTTCTCAAGTAATAATGACAAAGGAGATTGCAGCCTAGCATCGGAACAATGTCAGAAGCTAATTTATAAAGATATTAGTGAAGTTTGGAGAGATAGCTCTAACAATAATCATCTAAACGGATGTTGGAAACTTGATTATGTTCAATTTTGAAGACTTATCCTATTTTGATATACGAGATTATGGATACATGTATCTCATTTCAATCAATTATAAACTATTTATATTGAGAAATCAAGAAGGATAATATGATCCATGAAGCGTTAGATTCTGCTTTCAATATTGACAATATTGGTAAAAGAGACCATCATGAATTGGTTTCACGGCTATATTGCTATGTACAATCCAAGAAAGAATGAGAAGACACAATAATGGGCACAAGGGAACCGACACAAACGGAGAAAGTGGAAATTTCTTTAGAGTATATCTTATGTTGACTGAAAGAACGTTATGATTGACAGTTGATACAAAGATAATGATTCAGGAAGTCAACAAGCTACAGCTACTGCAGTATCTGCAATGGGAATGGATGTTAAACGGCAATGATAACTACAAGATAAGCTTTTATAAGAACCTGAAAGAAATGTTCCCGGAGTAACTTGAAGAAATATATACCATTTAGCAAGGGAGATTACTATACTCAAAGTATCAACCTCAATAACATGAGAGAACTTTGGAAGTGCCAATATTAATAATATCTAAAGTAATAAATATATTTATTTAATCACCCTTAACTCAAATAAAGGGATAAATAAATATAAAAAATATTTTTGGGAAGGGGAGCTACACGATCGATCCATCCATCCATCCATCCATCCATCTAACTCCGACCAAAACTGACCGCGCGCCACCACCACCTTAGCCGTCGTGGCTGTGCGCAACCACCCCAAGCCTCGCCGCACCACCTTCTCCGCCGCCCCATGCATCGCCGGGCCGCCGCGAGCGCCGTCGTGCGCGAGCAACAGTGGACAGCACGACAGCAGCACCCGCGCGCGCGTGCGGGCGTGGCCGCCGCCGTGCTGTCGTGCTCCGACGACCCCCCCTGTGGGTGGCCCACTCCGGCGAACCATAGGCAGCTCTTCCCTGACGGCCACCGTCCTCCGGGACGCACCGTCGAGGCGATTCGTGCGTTTTCAACGAGATCCCGTCGGCGCGCGCGAGTTTGGAACTCAGAATTCGCGCTCCGTCGCAGCAACTTCGTGCGCATTTTTCCGAAAATCCGACCGTTGGATCGGCAATTTCTTCACTCCGTTGCAATCTCGATATATCCACCTTCGCTCATGTCAATTTTTGTCCGTTAATTTTATCGTTTGATACATCAAAACCGGCCACCAAGTTGACCGTTTAAATTATATTAAATTTGGACAGTTTTGCGGGGCCAACTTCGTCAGCTTGTATCTCCTCCACCGCAGCTCCGTTTGGCATGCTACCAGTTCCGCTGCGAAGCTGGTATAACCCTCTTGCTACCCTTCCAGTTTTGTTTCATTGTGAGCTTGTTTGATTGGTTGAATTCGACGCCAAAATTGGCCGTCCGAATTCGTAATTTCCAACTTGTAGAATTCCATTTTTGAACACGGGACTCCAGATTTCATTTCTGACACCACCATTAGACTTGTGGCGTCATTCTGGCATGTTTTTATATAAAATTTGTTAGATTTGGAGAACGTGGGCCCTGGCACATTTTTCGGTGCAAAGTGGGTCCCACATTCTGGGTCAACGGGACTTTTTGACGCCGGCTCATCAGAATCCAATTCCGGAGATACCGTTGAGTTCGTATCGTCATTCTGGATTCGTTGACATATAATTTGCTAGATTTTTGTGGACATTGGATCCGGCACGCATTTCGGTGCAAGTCGGATACCAGTATCCGGGTCAACGGGTCATTTTGAGATCGGCTCATCGGAATCCAATTTCGGAGATACCGTTGAGTTCGTATCATCATTCTGGACTCGTCGACAGGTAGTTTGCTAAGTTTTGAGAACTTTGACTCTGGCACGCATTTTCGTGCAAACCGAAATTCCAAGTTCTGGTCAACGGGCCAAATTGAGATCGGGTCAACGGAATCCAATTCTGGAGATACCGTTGGGTTCGTATCGTCATTCTGGTCTCGTGGACATATAATTTGTTTTATTTTATAGACTTGTTTTCTTGCACGTTTTTCGGTGCAAAACGGCTCTGACACGGACACCGTTTTGACCCGAAATTACCTTTTTGCCCTTGTATCCAAATTGGACCGTTGGGTAGGCTATCCTAGCTAATTTGACCATTCTGGACACGTTGGCGATGTTTATTTCATCGTCCGATAATGTTTGTTGATAATTTCTCTGAGTTTAACCTTTTTATAATTAATTAATAATTAATTCATATAATGTTCGTATTTCGGGATTAGTACAACGAAACTGAGAGCAGCCAATTCCAGTGATCTCACATCGGTGAAATTGACAAGTTGGACACGTGGATCACTATAATAAGATTATCAACCTTACCATTGATATTCTTATCCCGATTTACGTGTCGTAAGTTTCGACGTACGAATAACGAAGTACACTTTATATTTTCAATAATTAGATTAGATTTACCCTGTTTGACCAGAGTTGACCAGTTGACCCAAAGTCAACTGTAAGTCAACGCTTGACCTAGTTGACTAAATTATTGACCGGAGTTGACCTAGAGTTAATTTGACTTAGAAGAACCTAGAATAATATAGATTGCCTGTAGGGATTCATTTATTTTAACTTGAACACCTCGTAACCTGTGTTGCTTTAAATAGGACTCTGTGGCTTCAGTGGGACCCCCCCTATACTTATCAGCTGTTCAGGTTATCGAGGCGAGTACATTTTCTGATCATTTCATATCCTGCTTAGAATTATTTCCTGCAGTAGATTACTTTACTTGTACTGTCACGATGGTCACACGGATTGGTACTATATGGATCCTTTCTTGAGATGGTATCCTTAGGGAGCATCGGGTACTACGTGTTCTGTGCATTTCACTTACATGGTGTATCACTATGCTTCTTGGTTCATTTGATTACTTGTGACATGTACCCTCATGATCACAGAGTCTCTTGAATCTTACACAGTTGGGTAACCTCCAGACTCCCCATTTATGGGACATCCATGTATCACCCTTCGGGGCCTTGCATGGAATCATAACATAACCTGGCTGGATCCTTGTGTATTGATTGGGGGTACGGGGGAGTAGAAGTGGACATGTGAATAATACACCAGTAGTATCTTCTTTGAATCATTCCGTAGTGTCTTCACAGAATCATCCCAGGCCATTTACATGTTCATATTGTACTCTGACTCATTAGTCACTGCTAGTTCTCTATGTATAGTAGATATTTCTATTACAGTTCTCTCTCTGTTTATATACTGCATTTCTTTCAGTACCTGTATCTTACTTTACTGTATGATTATAATTTCTAACCTGCTATGATCTGTTGAGATGTACTGTACTCGCTCCAGTCCTGACTGGACCCGTTGATAAATTTTACAAATAGCCTGGAGGTTGCCTGCTAGCCTAGAGGAGACACATTAGAGGATGTTTAGATAGTTGTTTCATTTGTTTGGAGTTGTATTTACTTTGTGGATTACTTTATATGAGTTTGAGGTGTATTTCTGGGTTTTTGTATCTTAGACACTTAGACTTCTATCTCCTGTATTTCTTTTGGATTTCATGTTTTATCTATCCTTATCATGCTCTATCCTAGATGTGATTGAGACTGTATCTGCTATGTCATCCCCATTCGGGAGAATATAAACTGCTTGGCATTATAATGTTAGATGTTGTGACCTAGGACAGCGTTCTACCGCCGATACTGCGGCGTAGGCTGGGCGTTGTTACGTTCTCGTACCCAAACAGTGGTTGCGGGTCGTGACAAAAGGCCATCTGTCAAAGCTCCCCAAGCGCAATCAGCCAATGCGCCTACTGCCACTTCAGCCCTAGCGCAAGCTGTTCCAGCGCAGTCTAAAAGGGATAGCCTTTTGGCTAATCTCCCTTCTTCTCACAGCAAGGGGGAAAACTCTGCTACTCTTCCCAAGCACCCTGTTGCTCCAGCGCAATCCACTGGGGGTAGTCTGTTGACTATTCCTCCTCCTCCTCAGAACAAAGGAAAAGGCCCGTTGGTCTTTTCTCAAACTTCCTCGTTCTACGACTTAGAAGACAACAGAGGGAAACGCTTTTTAGCCAACCCTTCCTCACAAAACAAGGGAAAAGGTCCTTTGGTCTTTTCTCAGTCTTTTCTGGTTTTTACCTCGGAAGATCAATCTGAACGTGCCTCGGTACCAATCAGTACAAGGACTTTTTCAAACAAGAGTTCTTCTTTCCCTGCCAAAGGAAAATGTACTACTCAAAGAGGTATTCTGCCTACTCCGGTAGCGAAATTCCAAGATCTTCCAACTCTCCGGATATTTCGTTCAAAACAAGAAAAATTACTGGTGTCTCAGACAGAAACCCCTGGGGGTGAGTTTGCTGATCTACGGGTTTATCTCAATATACCTCGGTCTGCATCAACTTCGGCGAAACGCAAACAACCAATGCCGAAGATGAACCCGCATCAGAGGCAAACTTCCAGGGTGAAAAATCCTGACACCTATGCTAATGAAGTGAGTACTTCCCTGTACACTCACGGGACAAAACATCTGAAGAACCGGAACCATATTCCGAATGTTGTCAAAGAATACATCCCTCAAACTTTTTCTTGTCCCGTCATTGTTCCTGACCTCCGAGAGCACCTCAGGCAAAAGCGGGACAATATCTCTACACCTCCAGTTCAACCACTTGAACGCCATTGTAATCACAAGGTTGTCATCAAATGCTGTTGCCAGACAACAAAACGATCTGTCTTCGATCGTCTGAATTTTGCAACTTCTGAACCAATGTCAGAAGACGAAGACGAAATGTTGTATGCTTCCGTCAACTTGGCTTCTCGAAACACTGGAGGTAGAAAGTGCTCCAAACACGGCAAGCCTCGTAGTCCCAGCCAGCGGTATTTAGATTTACTCCAAGAATCTTCTGAAGGAGTATTTCGACATACCCGATCCCGAAGTCGAGACACAACCAGTCATTTCCCTATTTCTCACTCAGGAGATGATTCCTTCTCTGATTGTGATGCATACAGCGAAAGTTCTGAACAGACAGTGTCTTCTATTGTACCTAGAGAAGTGACAGCTTACGTTGCCACTAAAGATCCAGATGCTTCTAGTTCAGCAAATCAAGAACAACGAATAGCGGCACTGGAGGATAAACTGAAGACCATGGCTGAAATGGTTGCAAGTATGCATGCTATCATCGTGACCCAACATACAGTACCACCGACTGCACCTGCTGCAAATCCCGAGATTATAGCATCGTCGGTGCCTGTCAATGCAGGTCTGGAGGTAGTATCTCCTCAAATACCCCATGTACCAATTCAACCCACACCCAGTCAATCAGGAGCTGGGGGTAGTACTTACCACGCTGTTCCTCCCCCTAATACTATAATTCAACCTGCTCCTTCTTCATCATCGGAGGATGCTAATGAAGCTGTCAAACTCTTGCGCACTCAATTCGAGGCTTTTAAAGAGAAGGAAAATTTACATAGATTGGGAATCAAGCAACCCTATCCTATTGAATGGAAGGAATTCCCGTTTCCTCCTAAATAGAAGATCCCCACAATTTTGCTGTTTGACGGCAGCACTTCTCTGAGCCAGTTCATTAACCACTTTGAGGTAATGACTGTTCAACTTCAGCCAAATGGCGCTCTTCTTACCAGGGTATTCGTCGGCTGTTTAGCCGGTGTAGCATACGATTGGTACAGAAGCTTGCCTGATGACTGTATCACCTCCTTCTCGGGTGTTAAACAAATCTTCTTGGATCGATTCTACGAGGGAATCAACAACATGACCATGTCAGCCCTCAACAATATCAAACAAAGACATAATGAAACTGTTAAAAAATTTATTGAAAGATTCCGCCGAGAAGCATTAAAGATGCCTCCTGGAACTCCGGCCGCTGTAACGATAGATACCTGCAAGGCAAATCTTTTGCCTATTATCAGCATGTGGACGGGGTCAACTCAATTTCAAGAATGGCCATCATTCATTGTCAATGCTAAAGCAGCTGAAGTTAGCGCTGACAAGTTCAAGCAGCTGGGGGTACAGATGTCTAACCCAGACCGAGATGAACACCCGACTTCTAGTAGCGGTAATCGCCAGAACAACCGCAAGGGTAAAGAAAGCTTGAATATTAATTTGAAGAGCAAAGAATCTCTGGCTGTTAATGTGGCTCCACCTATATCTACTCCTACTCCTTCTGCCCCTCCACCAAGGGAACCTCGTCCGAAAGTAGAGTACTCCTTTGACGAGAATGACACCGTGAGCATCTTCGATTGCTTAATCAAAAGCAATAAGCTCCAACTTCCAGACCCGAAGAAGCCTGACGAGGTCGGTAAGACTGATCACCCAAAATATTATGTTTATCACAAGTTCATTGGGCATCCCACTCGAGCATGTTACGTGCTCAAAGGCAAGATTCAAGAATTAGTCAACGCTGGTGTTGTCACCCTTCAGCAAGATGATAAGACTGTTACCGCGAACATGGTCTCAGTACAGTTCGGTAACTTCCCTCCGCAGATGGTACAGCATGGTGTCATTCCTATCCCCAAAGCCACTCTTGAGATCGAGAATCTCCCTCCTCCACGGAATGAAGGTCTCGTTCCTTTATCTCTTGATAATGGTGAGATTGTGTGGATCCACCCTGATCTTGTTACAGACTTCAAGGCTCCTTCCTCGTCTAAGCGAAAAGACCGCTCCAAGGACAGAACAAAGATCTGCAATATGGTGTCTTTTGACCCCATAGTTGAAGAGGAAATCCTGTTGGGCACCAGGTCTGGGAAAGCCTATCTACGGGAAGTTCCCGAAAATCAAGAAAACCATGTTTCTTCTTCTGAATCCGCTCAAGTGCAACCTGTTTCCACTGAGGACATCCCTTCTGCATCCTCACCGGTTGTCGAACCCACTCCCCCTAAGCCGACGGCAGTCGACAAAGGCAAACAACAAGTCCGCTTTGACAAGCCTTTGAAGAAGTCATCTCCTCTGGACTTGAAAAGCCATATAACTTTGATATCTTGGCTCAATTAGCCAATACACCGGCCAGACTGTCGATCTTCGAGCTCTTGCGCCTCTCCAAAGAGACTCGAGAAACTCTGAGTGAAGCTCTAATGCAGGCAGAAACCTGTTTAACTCTTCTAAAGAAGCCAGAATTAGAGCCTGTCTCTTGCCTCCATTGTCATAGTGTGTTGGAATTAATTCCAAACATTACCTTCACACAGGATGATATGCTGTTGGAAGACAATAGGCATGACCGTCCTTTATACTATACAGGATACATCGATACGATGAAGGTCGATCGTATTCTGATAGATCCAGGGTCAGCACTCAACATCATGCCAAAGATAATGCTAGATGCACTGAAGATCCCAATACATAGTCTTTCTGGTACAATCACCACCATCTTGGGGTTTAACCAGGGAAGAAGTGAGCCTCTGGGCAAGATTCGCCTAAAACTCCAAATAGGTAATCTCCGTACAAAGGTGACCTTCTACATTATAGACAACCATGGTTGCTCTTACAATGCTCTTTTAGGGAGACCATTCTTGCATGAACACAACATTGTTCCTTCGACTCTCCATCAATGTTTCAAGTATGTTGATGACAATGGGGAGGTTCAAAAAGAGGTTGCCGATCTCTACCCTTTCAAAGGTGTCGAAGCATATTGTAACGATGCTTGCATGTATAAAGATGAGTTCATGAAGGTAGTACTGGCTTTGGACACTGAAGAAGAACAAGAAGCAGCGCCCAATGACACCCTCATCATACCTGTCAAAGGACATGTTTATCATCCTCACTGGCTATTCACTTGCCAGTCCGGAAGCAATCAACCGATGGTGGTCAAGATCAAAGGGAGCTCACCTCTTCTGAGCCACTTGTTATCGACTTACGTCGTAACAAGGATAAAAGGGAGCTCACCTCCTCTGAGCCACTTGTTATTGACCTTCGTCGTAGCAAGCCTCCTCCACCTTCTTCTTCTCCCCCTCTTGTAATCAATCTGACCAAGCTTGCTATGGCTAAAGGTCCTGTTGTAAATACAGATGTACAAATTAATGAAAAAATATCTCCTTTCCAGTATACTGATGTCATTTATCATGCTAAGTGCTATTTGGACATGTTAGATAGCTTTCAGTCATTTACAATGGGAGTTGTACAGTCTTTTCAAACAGAGGTCTTACTCGAACATCCAGATGATTCATACTTTGTTGTCCCTTCTCGAAAAAGAGGCGAATGTCCAATACTTTTTAGTAAAGGACCAGAACAAAAATTCAGCTATACGGATGATAGCAAAAGTAACGATACAGGACATCTCCAACTACGTCGTTATAGTCAACAATCAAAAGATATCATCCGAAAGATGGGTTATGACTTCAAGAATGGTCTCAATTATGGTAAGGGTAGACGAACTCCTATCCGTACGGTTGTTCCGAAAGGAAAATTAGAGATGTATTACAGCAAGACAAAAAGAGATCTCGGATATGCTTCACCTCCAGTCTTATCTCCAGAAGTCTCCGAATCCGATAGTGAAGAGCGCTCTAACTCTTCTGATTCCAGATCATGGGACTCCGACAACAGCATTGGTCAAATTTATCGACTGATCGTATCGTCTAACATGGTCTCTGCTGAATTTCCAGAAGGCTTTGACGAAGATATTGAAGAAAATCCTGAAACAGATCCTTGGGTTCGACGAATGGATACCCAATGGGAACTCCGATTCGAACAACGGAAACCTCCTACTGAAGATCAATTGGTTCAAATTGATGTAGGAGAAAGCGGGTCGCCTCGTCCAATATTCATCAGTAAGAACCTTCCAGAGACAGATAAGCAAGAACTAATTCTTCTTATTCGAGAATATATTAATGTCTTCGTCTGGAATTATGAGGACATGCCAGGTTTAGATCCCAAAGTTGCTACTCACAAATTGAATATCTTGTCTAATACAAAACCATTCAAACAGCAACAACGACGCTTCAAACCAGAAATGATGGATGTAATCGACAATGAAGTCAAGAAGCTCATTACTTGTGGCTTTATTCGAGAAGAACAATATCCCGATTGGATGGCCAACGTCGTTCCAGTCTTGAAGAAAACTGGCAAAGTTCGAGTTTGTATCGACTTTCGGGATCTTAATAAAGCATGTCCAAAAGATGAATTTCCTCTCCCTATCACGGACGTCATGATTGACAACACCTGTGGGTTCGAGCGAATATCCTTCATGGATGGATTCTCTGGATACAATCAGATTCGGATGAATCCTGAAGATGAAAAACATACCTCTTTCCGTACTCCTCGTGGAGTTTACTACTATACCGTGATGTCATTTGGTCTCAAGAACGCTGGCGCAACTTACCAACGAGCTATGAGTACCATCTTTCGAGATCATCTGCACAAGACTGTCGAATGCTACGTCGACGATATTGCCGTCAAGAGTCGTCTAAAGGAAGATCACATCTAAGACTTGAGAACTATCTTCAATCTGATACGCCAACATCAACTCAAAATGAATCCCACCAAGTCGTTCTTGGATGTCTCTAGTGGCAAATTTCTTGGCTTTGTCATTACCTCTAAAGGTATACACGTGAATCCGGAGAAGATCAAAGTCATTCAAGAGATGCGTCCTCCACGTAAATTAAAAGAGCTACGAGGATTCCAAGGTCGACTTGCATACATCAGGAGGTTTATTTCGAATATGTCTGGACGCTGCAGACCGTTTACTCAGCTAATGAAGAAAGATGTATCATTCGTTTGGACCGAAGAATGTCAACGAGCATTTGACGACATAAAGCGGTATCTGATGAACCCACCAGTCTTGGTGCCACCAATCTCGGACATACCATTCTTAATGTATGTCCGTGCTATGGATCATTCATTGGGTGCTTTACTTGCCCAAAAGAACAAAGAAGGTCATGAACAGGCTATCTATTATCTTAGTCGTACTATGATTGGTGCCGAACACCGTTACAGTCCGGTCGAAAAAGAATGCTTAGCTCTTATGTTTGCTGTTCAAAAGAAAGGCATTACATCATTGGACAAACTATTCATGTCATATCCCGAGTTAATCCTCTTTGGGTACTAACGAAGAAACCCAGCACACTCAATTCTCGGTTAGCTACATGGGCCATTCTGCTAGCCCAATATGACATGGTATATGTTCCACAAAAGTCTGTCAAAGGTCAAGCGCTGGCGGACTTCTTAGCAACTCATCCTATACCAGAGATATCAAAACTCTATGATGAAATTCCAGACGAGACATTGGAATCAAATATGATCTCCGAAGAATTTCCTACTTGGCGTCTATTCTTTGACGGTGCATCCAGGATCGGACCAAATGGTGCTATTGTCGCAGGAGTTGGAGTTGTTCTTGTTTCTCCAAACGGATCAACTATCCAAAGAGCCTACTCCCTAGATGAACCCTGCTCCAACAACGTAGCAGAATACAATGCTCTACTCATTGGCCTTCAGTTAGCTAAACAACTGGACGTCGAATATCTTGAAGTCTATGGCGACTCCAAGCTGGTTGTTAACCAGGTTAGAGGAACCTATGAAGTTCGCCATCAAGATCTAGTGCCTTATCATGAAGCGGCAATCAGCATGGCTACATCATTCAAAGCCTTCTTCATCGAATATGTCCGTCGAGCTTGCAATACCAAAGCAGATACTTTAGCTAATCTTGCAATAGTCTTAGCCATCCCTATCAAAAGACAGCAGGTGGTGGTTGTCTCTAATCGGGAATTGTTTTGCATCGAAAACAATCGTAATATTGAGTTCAGTAATTTTACTGAAGCCAATGTTATCAGTGAAGATTGGAGAGCTCCCTTCATCGACTTCGTAGTTCATGATATACTTTCTGAAGATCCCAAGGAGGCTACGAGTATTCGTCGGCAGTCTCTTCGATTCTACTACAATCAGACTACCAAGACTCTCTATCGGCGGACTTATGACGGTCTTCTCTTACGCTGTCTTGCTGGTGAAGAAGCAAAGCAAGTATTACGTAAAGCTCACAATGGTGTTTGCGGAGCGCATCAACCTGGTCCTAAACTACAAGACCGTATCCGACGCATGGGTTACTACTGGCCCTCTATGGTATCAGATGCCATCGAATATGTAAGGAAATGTCGAGCTTGTCAAATCCACACAGATTTCATTCACCAACCGTCAGAATTTCTGCATCCAACTGCTGCTTCCTGGCCTTTTGAGGCATGGGACATGGATATTATAGGTCCTATCAACCCTCCTTCTTCTAGAGGACATCGGTTCATACTAGCAATAACCGACTACTTCTCCAAATGGGCTGAAGCTATAACTCTGGCTGAAGTTAAGACCAGTAGCGTCATCAACTTCGTCAAACACCATGTCATCGATAGATTTGGTGTACCTCGAAGGATCATTCACGACAATGGACCACAGTTCATTAGCCAGAAGTTTACCAGGTTCTGTGACGATCATCGGATAGACAATGTCACCTCTACGGCTTACAATCCTGCTGCTAATGGTTTAGCTGAAGCATTTTACAAGACTATTATCAAACTCCTTAAGAAGTTTGTATCTACTAACAAACGGAATTGGAGTGAGAAACTCGGAGAATGTCTATGGGCCTATCGCACTACGGTCCGCAACCCCAAAGGCTGTACACCCTTCTCTCTAGTGTACGGTTGTGAAGCTGTTCTACCTTTGGAACTTCAAATCCTATCCCTGCAGATTGCCATTGCCAATGAGCTCACTACAGAGAACAACGATCTCCTTCGACTTCAAGAATTAGAAGCGCTCGACGAGAAATGGTTATTGGCTCAATAGCATATTGAGTTATATCAAGCCCGAATCTCAAAAGCGTTCAATCGCAAAGTTAAGGTCAGGGCTTTTCAGAAAGGAGAACTGGTTCTAACCGTCAGACGTCCTATGACTATGACTCATATGAGCAAGGGCAAATTCGACGCAAAGTGGGAAGGTCCATATATCGTGAGCAAAGTCTTCTCAAACGGAGCCTATCAACTTACAGAGTTGGACGGTCGGGTTGCAATGATGCCTATCAATGGCAAATTCCTTAAAAAGTACTATATATGAATGTAAAAGGGATTTCTTGTAAATACGACAAGACAGTTCATAAATAAAATTTTATTTTATTTCATCATAAGTGGTGTTACAAGATATCATGGACGAGGATCACTATCGCTCTTCTTAAAGACAGGACGAGAACCACTGCCGTCCTCTTCAAAAATATAGTCGGCAAAAGAGCCGAGAACATCCTTGCTCGAACCCACCAGGAATTTGTAAACAGCTATTCGTTTGGCTTCTTCTTCTTTCGTCCTCCCTGGCTTAATCAGGAAGTCCAAGATATCCTGTGGCGGTTTGGGTGCAGACGAACCTTCGCCCGCCTCCGTCTGTTTTGGCTGGGTCGGCTCGACTGGACGTTCTTCAGTAATCGCTTCAACCTTCGGGGCGATCTCAGCCTTCTCCGATGCATCTTTAGACGACATTTTTGTGTTAAAAATGAAACTGATCATCCCATCTAAATTTCTGTTCTATTTTATAGACAGGGATTCCTGAAACAGTCGATTATGAGAACTGAAGCGATGTGTTCTTCACAACATTCATCAGACGGTTCACCCGTTCATAACATTCATCAGACGGTTCACCCGTTCACTACATTCATCCGAAGGTTCACCCGTTCACTACATTCATCTGACGGTTCATCCGTTCATTCCATTCATCTGACGGTTTGCCCGTTCATTCCATTCATCTGACGGTTCATCCGTTCATTTTATTTATACGACGGTTCATCCGTTCATCCAGACGATTTATTTTGTTCATTTTGACGATTCATCCGTTCACCCATATCAGCAACTTGTCACGTATTTATTACCTCTGATTAAGTTGTCTACTGAAATAATAATATTCAAAAAGTTATATTTCTGCCATGTCCACATTACCTCTGAGCAGATATAATGAATATGATTATTTTCCGAATCACGAAATATATCATGTCCTGAACCTCTGAATATATTTTCTATCGCTATTATTTGTATCCGTAATAAGATATGCAATAAATAATAGAGCCACAAAAATGATGTCTTGTTATTGATCAAGATAAAAGATGTTACAAAAAAGACATATCATAAAGGAGAAAATACAAAAAGTTTTCCTATTCAGCTGGAGGAGTCATCAGATCAGCTATCTGCTGCTTCAAGATTCGGAGTCGTTCTTCACGCGAATCCAGCACCCGCTTTCTAGCCTCTGCCAGTCCAGACTCAGCATCGAAGGTTGGCAAGGTCACTAGTCGGTGAGCGATTTCATCTTGGTGAATCCTGACATACTCGTTCTTCTCATGGGTTAGAATGTCCAGTTGCTGAACTGCAGCTTGATGTTGTGTAGTCTCTTCTTCCAGAGCAAGTTGAACAATTCTCAACTCCTTTTGAAGTCGAGCAAACTCTGCTTTCAGATCAACAACCTTCTGTTCTTTCTCCCCAGCAGCAGATGCTACTATCTCCATCTGAGAATCATACTCTGAAGACTTCGTAGCGAAAGTGTTCAAGAAAGTCTTGAAATCAGCTTTCGTAACTTCAGCTTCTCGAGTCATCTTTTCAAACTCAGCATTCACCAGGGGCTCTACCTCTCCTCGATTAAGATCTTTGTAAATCTTAATCGATTCCTCCAGCTCGTCTAGCACATGTTCGAGATAGGCAGCTTGAGCTTCATCACCCTGACTTCGGATGCCGCGATCAGATAAGACGTTGGACTTCTGACAGTGATGAAACCAACGTTCTCTTTCTCTATTACCCTTTCTACTAAGGGTCCTAATGAAGTAAAGAAAAGGTTGGTGAAGGAACCAACTATAAATTTGTTGGTAGCTGCTGCACTGGGTGTAGCAGCTACTCCTATAAAAGTTGAGGCAGCAGATGCCTGTACAGGCAAAAGTTCAGCTTCTTGAACAGCGACTGTGATCTCTTTGGACAGGGGAGCCATGGTAGAGCTGGTTGCTCCTCCCAGATGTTCTTCTGCGAAATCAAATAAACATCATTAGTTTGATGTCACCAAAAATTGTTAAAAGAGATTAAAATAAAGGCAAGCTTACCAATGACAAGATTGGCATCTGTTGAAATAGGCTGCAGCCTCGCAGAAGTAGCTTCAGACATCACTGCCTGGCTACTACCCACTTCAGAGCCGCCTGATAAATGATGGCTACTGCTGGCTATCGCCTTTGTCTGCACTATAGCAGTACATATCGGAGGAATTGGAGAAGGTTGAATTTCTGTATGAATGAAAGTTAAGATGTTAGTCATTTAATCTATAAAAGAAGATTATCAATATCAGTCAATACCTCTTTGATTGGTGACAGTAGCTTCCTCCGGTGCTACTTTATTAACAGCATTTTTCCCTTGGGATGCATGAGCATCAGCATCCTCTTCCGGATTCAGATTGTTATCCTCTGCTGATGTTTTTTCATCATTTGCACCCTCTTCTCGTGCTTCCTCGCTATCACTTGCGGCAACTGGATCTATATCATCATGGAAGCCGAAGTCACAGCCTTCCAGAGCCTCAATCATTAATTTGTCTTCTTCAGCACGAAGTGACCTAGGAGAAGCTGGAAGATGGGAAGTTTCCACTGCAAGTGTGAGAGATGGCAAGATTTCAACAGATGATTCCGACTCGTTGATTTGGGTTGGAGTCACAGTTGCTCCTCCTGCTTCTGCAGCCTCATCCTTTTTTGCGGTCTCTTCTCTTGACTCCGCAACCTCTTCCCTTTGCTCTGCATTGGAAGCTTCCTGGCTGGGCTCAGGAGCAGGTGTAGGAGAAGGCATCATATCCCCGGCAGCAGCACTTATTAGGACAGATGTATGGATAGATCTTGGAGGATTGGCTGCTTTCTTTTTTAAAGCTATTTTCTTTCTGCGTAGAGGTTCCTCCGGGCTCTCTACGTCTGCAGCGTGTATTTTTCTCTGAATGGAAGTAGGAGTTGTCACCTCTTCTCTATGAACCGGCTCAGCCTGTTGCCGAGACTGTGAGCGAGTAGTGACTCTTTCAGAAGAGTCTACGGCAGTCTTCTTCTTAGAAACAGGAGAAGATGGTTCTGCCGCCTTCATCTTCTTCTCCTTGATTGGAGATCTGACAACTTTCAGAGAGACACGCAGCGGCTCGTTAACTTCTTCAGAGAAGTTGGCTTCCCTCGAAGCTTCCAGAGGTGCATCAGCTGGCTCATGCTCTTCATCATTATCAGGAAGCGTCAAAATAGGTGCTCCTTTCTTGAGTCGGGTTGCTGTCGCAAAGCTGTCTGCTAGATTGAAGTTCTCAGCAAAAGTATTTGCTAATGTGTAAAAGAGTGAATAAGTATACAGCATGCGAGGGCCACGATCGTTCCTTATCGGCATCGAGAACGCCGTCCTTGTGTCACGAGCATTGTAGTAGGCCCAAGCCCGGGCTCCATCGATCAAATAACCTTTTCCCTGTAGGCACGTTATGGCGTTGCCTACATGAAATTGGTCATAGCCGAATTTGCGTGCAAAACGGCTGGAGAGATAAGGCTCAAGATAACATTCATCCTCGAACCGGTACACCAAGTGTGATGGCCGGATCGTCCTCAGCCAGTCGAAAGCAGCGTGGCCCAAAGGTTGCGCCCTCCCAGAGTCGACGAGGTTTGTAGACATATGCTCATAGCCAGCTGGAGGGGGAACACAATAGAAGTTCCATCCCTTACCGAGATTCAGAGCGCGCCGGCAATCTCTCAAAGTGGTATAGATCCACTTACTTTTAGAGAATCTCCTTAAGAAGCTGCCACTCACTGCCCCTATATCAGGGTTCATTAGTGAAGGATAGTGCAGAAGCAGCCATCCAAACAGGTATGTATATGGCAGTTCCAGCCGAAGAAAGTGTCCCTTCTTATCCTTTCCTTGAAGCATTTGATCAACATAGAGACGGAGGCCGGCATTCACTCTACAAGTCATTGCTGACAACAGATCCATCCGGTAGCCGAAGACTAAGCGGACAGCAGCAAACAGTACGCCGCGATGGAAGCGATCGACGACGTTGGCCCCAGGAACGAAGTATCGTCGAAGCCAGTAAGTGAGAAAACCTGCTAGATGGGCTTCCTTCGACATGGGCCTATAGCCCATCCTCAGGTAGCTTTCAATAATATCTCCTTCCTTGAAAGGAGGATATTGAAGATCATCCTCAACCAAGATATCCATATCGTTGTGAGCCTCCATCAACCCTATCACTTCGCTATCTCTAAGTGGTCTGAAGAAGGTGGGATTGCAGTTATCATGCTCCTTGGTCTTCTTCTCAATGATATGGTTGAGGAAGAGATACGGCAACCATTTGGTCAAATAGCAGGTACCGACTGTGCCACTCTTGTAGTATAAAGAGCAGATTTTATAATGGCATAGTAGCTCTTCAAACACAGCTACCATGTCAGAATTCTCCTGGCGTAGTTTGTCCAACTCATCATTTGTCGGGACAAACTCTTCATAGGGGATATTCTCCATTGGTAGACTGGAGATGTACTTCATCTCGTGCAAAGCTAATCCAATCTCTCCACATGGCGTCATGAAAGTCTCCGTCCTGTAGTTGTATCTCTCTGCCAATGCAAGGAATATATGCAAATTAGGGGGGAAGCCATAAACAGTGATGTACACTGCTTGGTATAGATCAATCTCCTTGAGCTGGTCTTCAAATTGAGCCAATATCCAATTGGCCACACAAATTCACCTCTTGTTATCCGGGTTCACAAGACTTGTCAACCGAAGATCTTGGTCCGGATACCTCCCTTCAGCCTTCCCAAACTCATTTGCGAATATCGGAGTTCTCACTGGTAGCAGCAAGGAAGAATTTTTCGGCAGGATGCAGTCGAGTTTTAGTCCTCTGACTAAGGAGCTATGACGCTCAGAGGAACTGTAGAACATATATTTACAGTTTGGCCCCTTCTTCACACAGATATTTTCTGTTCGGGCATGCTAAAGCGGAGTTATGTCCCAATCCATTCTTCTGGGATAGCTCGCAAAAGCATAGCGGGACAAAGGAAGGCATCTGGAGATCTCCGGCAGAAGTAACGTCTTCTCGCCCCTTTGAAAAATTCTCTGTTCCATGCGAGGTCTCGGCTGAGAATTCTTGTCAAAAGCCTCACCAAACAGAAACAGAGGTTTCTTATGAGTGACTGTGTCAGCAGTTTGAAGTGGCTGCCCATTCATCAGACACAGTAAAGTTTCATTGTCTTGCGCCATCAGGACGGCTTGCCGAGATGACGGCAAGGCATATTGAGGAAATGACACATGCGAGAGATCCTCCTTGAATTCAGGTTCAGACAGAGTTCCTGCAAAGACCTCATAGTTAGGATCTTCCCTGAGGTTAACTACATCAATAAAGAAACAAAGATCAGTATATACAAAATCACAAAGTTTCTTTAAAGAGTTCATCAAATTGCGCTATGCGCAAAGCATCAGATTGCGCCAACACAGCCCACATGCGCAAAGTATCCGATTGTGCCAGCACATCCAATGTGCGCAAGACATCAGGTTGCGCAAGACATCAGGTTGCGCTAATCCACTGGCGCAAGACATCAGGTTGCGCAAACCTACTTGCGCAAAACATCAGTTTGCGCTGGCACAACTGACCTGCGCAAATCGACGGATTGCGCTGCACTCTTTGCCAGCACTTTCTAACTGATTGTGCAAGGATACAGTTTTCATAAAAATGAAAACTATTGTGCATGCAGCCGAAACCCTAAACAGGGTGGCGCAATACCATCAATCTCTAAAAAGAGAGGTATGAAGGTTCGAAAATATCAAGAACCCTAAAAAGGGTTTCGATCATGGTTCGCCATCTACCTTGCAGAGCTGGGTGACCTATCTCATGACGAGATACTCGTGGCACAACACGAGTCGAAGGTTCGGCAGGGGCCTTTCCCTTCACCGTAGCTGTTCGCTTGGGTGCCATTGACGTCGACGGCGAGAGGAAGAGAAAGTAGTCGGAGTAGGAGAGGAGCTTGTGGTCTCTTGAGAAAATCGAAAGCAAGGAAAGGTTGAAAGAATGAGAAATAAAACTATTTATAGTTTTCAGAAGTGTAACAGTCACCTCCAATTACGCCACAAAAGACGGAACTAATTCCTCCAAACGCGCAACCAACGCGCAACCAAAGCGCAACTTGATTTTAAATTCGAAATTCAAAGTATTTCGAAACTTTAAATATTTTCAAATTTTGAAAACTTTGAATGGGGTCTTGTAGGTCCTAAAAATCAAGTTGCACCCATCAAAAAAGCAATGAAAACCAAATTGCGTACCCTTCAATGAACTGTGCTGGTGACAGACTGCGCAACAAATCATCTGCGCGAGTCCGAACTGTGCCAATATCCAAGCACGCTATGCTGACGTGGCAATGCCATCATTACCTGACAAAAAATCAGATCTTCTGACAACTGACAGCCCGAAAAGCGAGGAGTCTGTTCGTTTCTCGAGCCGCACCGTATTCTAGGACAGCTGTCCAAATCCTAGCGCGGTCCAGTTGTCAAATCCCAGCGTAATCTGCCAGCCCAACCGAAGCGCAGTCTGCCAGATCTTCTTCAGCGCAGTTTGATCCCAGCGCAGTCTGAAGCTAGCGTTGTTCAAGTGGCGCGATCCATCAAGATAACTGACATTTTGTACGTGGCTTACATGCCATCAATTGCTCAACACGTGGCAGCTTCCTGTACACGACCAAGCGCATTTCAATCAGACAATGCCACGTGTCTAAATACGGTTAGCCCATGATTGAGTAGCCACCAGAAGCTAGCGCAACTGGTAGCCTGCGCAGTCTAATGCCTGCGCAATCCAGCCTGCGCAATCCAGAATAACTACTAATTAGTTATTTTCTAGAACTCTATAAATAGAGTTTCAAGCTCTTCATTTAGGGAATCAGAATCAAGATCATACTATTCAAGATCATCAGAGAAGTCAGGAGTTCTTGTCCAAGTGCTGCTGCATTCTTCAGAGGCTATCGTCTTCAAAGTTCATATCGTCCAAGGGATAAAGCGATCGTCTTCAGATCGGATTCCTATAGTTGTACTTTCCCAGAATTCAATTGTAATCTTCTTACAAAGTTTGTGAAATAAAAAGAACTTTTGTTTTTGCAAACAGGTGCTGGCAGTCCTAATTCAATGTAGGACTGCTAGGGGGGTGGCAGTCCTAATACTGGATTAGATAGCCATTCTCCGTGCTAAATTATACGGAGAATGACCATTCTCCGTGCTAAATTACACGAAGAATAGCCATTCTCCGTGCTAAAATACAGGAGAATGGCCATTTATATAACAACAAGTTTTAATTAGGACTGCCAGCACCCTGGCAGTCCTCCTTTTGTGTAGGACTGCCAGGGGGATGGCAGTCCTAATTTAATGTAGGACTGCTAGGGGGTGGCAGTCTTGATACTGGATTAGATAGCCATTCTCCGTGCTAAATTACACGAAGAATGACCATGGCCATTCTCCGTGCTAAATTACACAGAGAATGACCATTCTCCGTGCTAAAATACAGGAGAATGGCCATTTACATAACAACAAGTTTCAATTAGGACTGCCAGTACCCTGGCAGTCCTCCTTTTGTGTAGGACTGCCAGGGGGTGACAGTCCTAATTGAAACTCTCTGTGACAGAGAGTTTCAGTTTCAAACTCTCATCACAGAGAGTTATAAATAGGACTGCCACCCCCCTGGCAGTCCTACACTTAAGTAGGACTGTCAGGGTGTTGACAGTCCTATTTGAAACTCTCTGTGACAGAGAGTTTCATTTTGAAACTCTCATCACATAGAGTTTCAAATAAGACTGTCAGCACCCTGGCAGTCCTACTTAAGTGTAGGACTGTCAGGGGGGTGGCAGTCCTACATAAGTGTAGGACTGCCAGGGTGCTGGCAGTCCTGATACGAAATCAAGAATATCAAGAATTGACCAACAACTTAAGTTTCCAAACGTAAATAACAACTACATATCAGACAACTACATATCCAACAAGTACATAAATAACAACATAAATCACAACTACATATCAGACAAAATATCCAACTTCAAAAAAATAACATAAGTTTCAACTACATATCCTTCAAAAGTCTGCCCAACAACTTAAGTTTCCAAACAACAAATATATCCTTCAAGTTTCAAACAACAAAAACATCTTTACAAAGACATCCAGATTACATCCAACTAATGATCATTCCACATTCAAGTACATATCATGCCAGGCCTTTGAACGAGACTCCCTATTATTCATGAAGGGGAACTCGACCACGTCATCGATGCGATCAAGCTCGTTGGCGACCGTGACACTAGTGTCACTTTGGCAACCTCTCCGGAGTGTCTGGGCCAATTCCTTCACCTTTTGAGACTGTAGGACAACATACAGGTATTAAATAATAGAAACATAAATAGGACATGCAGTTACCATCCGCATATGAGAATCATGCAGTTACCCACCCCTATATCTCATTACAGTAGGACTGCCAGGACTGTGGCAGTCCTGATTTACATTAGGACTGCCACAGGCCTGGCAGTCGTACTGTATTCAACCCGAACGGACAAAAATGACATGCTCGTTTGTCGTGTTCTAGGGTTAGGGTTTCAAGATAAAATGTGGGTTTCTTGTATTCGAAAATTTCTTTCATGAACCATAAAGAGATTCTAAACCTAATTTATCAAAAAAATTTAGAGAATTAAAAATATTCTAGGGTTTTGAATAGAATATACAAAATTCTTAAAGAAATTAGGGAAGAACGTATCTAGATTCCGGTTGCTTTGACTTGCGTGTCATCTCTTCGAATCTACGAATGTTGTGGAAGAAATCTTGGTGGAGGAATTAGGAGTGGTGTGGTGGAGAAGAAGAAATTAGGGTTTTGAGAGAGGGAGAGGGAGAGAGCTCTTTTTTCTTTTTGAGGAGAGAGAGTGTAGAATGAGTAATGAGAAGAAATGAAGGGTTTGGGAGGTTGGGCTGCCCCCAAGCAAAATTTGGGTGCCTCCTAGCAAATTCTCTACCTTCTTGGGCTGCCCCCAAGTAAGTGATGCCCCCCCTAGCAATTTTGGTAGTGCCCTTAGAAAAAACCTTTAAGGTGTATCCCATTTAAATGGAGGATTAAAAAAGTTGACTGACAATTTTCGTTAAAAGAGAAAAATTCAGATATTATAATAATTCAGTAGGATGCACCTTAATTATGGTAAGAGACAAGATAACTCAAAAAATTTCTAAATTTGTTCGATGTTCCCCCACTCAACAATAAAAATGATTATTTAGTGTTACTGACCACTTACATTTCTAAGATATTTACCTCCCAAAAATAAATTTCTAAGAAAAAAGAATATGATCAGGTCCCTACTAATGTTTTTGGATGAGATCAAAATACTTGGAACTAATCGATAAATACCTCATTTAATAGCCTTTTTTAATCCTTTACCCATTGTTTGTATAACCAGAAATTTTCGTCTAAAGGGACGAAATTTTTCAAAATTTTACGAGAGAGGACGAGTACGAAAAATTGCAGGGGAGAGAATGGCTCGCCAACTGAGTTGGCGAGCGCGCTGACAGCGCAGCAGAGCCCGCCAACTGAGTTGGCAGCCTGTGGCTTGTCTTCTTCTTCCCGTAAAATTTGACCATCCAAAGCTTTCACCTAATTTATTATTTTCCATGCCTCATGCTTAGCTTGTCTTCTTCTTCTTATTCCTACAAATAGCCCAAATAGAAAGCCAAAGGATCAGGAGGAGGAGGAAAGAAGGAGAGAGATGGCAAAAGTGGAGTTGAAGAAGGAGCTGATGCTCGAGGACTACATGGCCAAGGGTGGAGTCAGGATTTCAGTTTACCCTAGGCTGAACTTAAAACGTCCTGAATTTTTTTTATAACAAAATAAATGTTGTGTCAGTATCATCATATCCATATCTCATCGTGTCTATACCGTACTGTCCAACATAGAACCATGTCCAACATACTAAAAAAATGAGAACATGACCAAAAAAATTTAGTTTACCAGGTAGACTCTTTTAGGCATGAATTCGAACACTACGAACCTTTGGTATCATCTTTCACCATAAACACATGATCCACGATGTAACAAAACTTACCGAAGAGGCAAGAATTCGGACAGCGAGAAAAATGCTGGCGGCGGGGTTGTAAATGGTGAGAATAGAACATTACTTTTAGGATATATGGTGAGGTTGAGAATAGAACGTTAATTTTAGGATATACAGTGAGAATACATCTACACTATTTATTAATGAAATATGTCGGTACAGTACACGCATTACATGGATAATTGATATATCTAGCAAAATATATATATGCATGCAGTTTCAAGCAGACAGGGATGAACAAGCTATTAAATCGAATCTTGGAGACAAAGGTATGGAAAATGCTTGAAAGTGCATGCATATACATAGTATGCATTTGCATTCTCACCAATTGGTGGGCTGAGCCCACCCCAGCCCACCAATGGCTCCGCCCATGTACATGGCGTTTTATCTCACCGAGGTTCCTACTGCTCGAGGACCAGCACAACGAGGTTTCTACTCCCTCTCTCTCATTTTCTACATCGATCGATCCATCCATCTCACCGCTGACTGACAGATCGTGACTATGCACGGATTCGTGAAGCGCCGCTTCAAAAACGAGACCATGGATGGCCTCAAGTCCATCCCGCTCAGGGACCCCTCCCGATCCACCGTCGGCTGCTCCGGGGAGGGGTCCGTGTACCCGTGCGCACCGCTGGATCTGGAGGACGTCAAGTCCGACATCGCCTTACTCGGCGGGGAGGAGTGTCCCGTGGGATCCTTACTCGCCGTCGGCTCCTCCGCGGACACGAAAGAGAAAATCAGCACGAAGAAGAAGAAGAATAATAATAAGAGCTCCTCCGCCACAGGCCGCCAACTGAGTTGGCGGGCTCTGCTGCGCTGTCAGCCCGTCCGCCAATCGAGTTGGCGGGCTCTGTTGCGCTATCAGCGCGCCCGCCAACTCAGTTAGCGGGCCATCCTCCCCCTTGCAATTTTCCATACTCGTCCTCTCTCATGAAATTTAGAAAATTTTCGTCCCTTTAGACAAAAATTTCTGTTCTATAACAGTTGGCAATGACAAAAGGTGCATTGCACTTTGGACAACTTGACAAAGAGGCCATAAACAAGGTGTGATTTGTAAAACTAAGATTGCATTTGATTTATTGTAATATAATTGTAATTATAATATAATTGAATTTTTAATATAATTGAGTTTGTAATGTAATTGAATTACAATAACATTATCTTATTTCGTTGCAAGATATAATTAAATCATATAATTGATACTCATTTGTCCTTATATCCTTAAAACTCAGTTATGTAACTGTCGAGTAAAATGTGCTACTCTCGTACTATGTTTGAACTAGTATAATTGAAGAGAAAAAAAGATCATATTCTTAGGAATAGTGTGTGTAGCAACATTCTGAACTATCAATTAAAATATGTCTATTAAAATATGTCTATAGAATTCAGTTTGTGATAGTAAGGCAACTAGACATCCATAATTACTCTATAGATTGTACAGACTTATGGGACAAACTTTAAATTTTTTTTAATTTACATGAGGTTTGGAAGATTAAAATAGTAAAATATATGCAACTATAAAATAGAAATATTCAGGTTGGTGAATTTTTTTTTCTTTTAGGGTTTCGAGGGCTAGTAACTCGATGCGACCTACAAAAATTAGTTCGCGGATGACTAATTTTCTTCCGGACATGTAGCGCAACATCTGTCATGCATACACCATTTTTTGGGTGATAAAAACTTAAGCAATTTGTATTTCTTTACAAAAAAAATGCCAAAATAATGTTCAACCAATTATACTAATGGACAGGTAGGTTCCAAATGTTCTCTTAAATTTGGATTTGACGATTTGATCTTTATACAACTTCCAAGTTGTGTGATAGTATTGATCAAAAACATGGGGATAAACAAAACCATATAGAATGCCAATTGCAATGCTAGCATCTGAATTATCTACTAAAAATATGCAATTTTAAAGTTCTATTTATGCAACTACACTTTTAATTTGTCCTTATTAAACATACGTTCTAATTAAAATTTCAATCAAATTTAATTTTATGAAATATGCAATAAAAATATTTTAGTACTATTTTGTATTTTTATTAAAAAAATATTTTCGTCAAAACCTCCAATTCAAACAAAAGTTATTAAACATATCACATCAAGGTGTGATTAGGGCCGGGCCCGCCCGAGCCCGCTGTCACTTTAGCCTGGCCCGGCTGCAAGTCCGGCCCGCACTAGCCTGCGTAACCCTTAGGTCCGGACTGGGCCCAAGCGCCTGAACCCGGTCCGGACCGGCCCGCAAATTTCTTTTTTTTTTTTAAACAACAGTTGGCCCCCATAGGCCCGGTCAGGCCCGCCCGAGCCCTGCCCGGTCAGCCCGGTTTAACGTAATTTAGAGTTTTTTTTAATTTCTTTTGACCGTTTGGGGTTTTTTTTACCAAATTACCCCCACTATATAACCGTTTTTGACCGTTTTGGGGGGTATTTTGATTATTTTGTCAAAATGACCAAAAAAAAAAACATTTCCAACAACTATATTTGGAGGGTATGGGATAATTTGGCTTCAAAAAAAAATCCTATAAATAGGCCATAAATCTCATTTTCCAAACACAAACTATTCTAACCATCACAAAAAAAATTCAAGCTCACAAGAAGGTTTTAAGAAATTTTTGCAAGCAATTCCGGTGCTCTACGACTTTCCGATCAAGCTCCCAACCCCGATCCAATTCTTTTTTTCTTCCCTTCCTCTTAGGGGTGAGCATTATTCGGTTTTGGACCGAAAACTGAACCGAATCGAATAAGAGATTCAGTTCGATTTTAAAAAAATTCGGTTCGGTTTCGGTTTTGAAAATACTAAAAAAAATTTATTCGGTTTCGGTTTTAGGTTTCGGTTTCCGTCCAAAACCGAAAACCGAATAAAAAAAATTTGTTAGTGCATATATATATATATATATATATATATATATATATATATATATATATATATATATATATATATAGGTATAAAAATATATATATATATATATAGGTATATTTAGTTACTATATATATTAACTAAAATGCGCAAATAAACCGAAAAATTGAATAAACCGAATAAACCAAAAATCGAACCGATTTAATTCGGTTATGAGCCAATTCGGTTCGATTTCGATTTTGCTTATTCGGTTTTCGGTCCAATTCGGTTTTGGGTTATTCGGTTCGAGTTAAACCGAAGTAATCGAATGCTCATTCCTACTTCCTCTTTCTAATTATTTTTTTATATTTTACATTTACAAAATAGTTTTCTTTCCTCACTCTCCCTCTTTTTTGAGAAAAAATAATTTTTGATTTATTTTATTTTCGGTATCCTCCTTCTCTTCTAAATTATTTTTATTTGTCTTTTTAAAATGGTCGGTCAAGGTTAAAACCAACCTACTGACGCTGTCGGACAGACTTATGAATATTTTAATACTTTTTTTGAGAAAAATCATATTCCTGAGGATTTAATTGGTTCACCTCCTGATGTTGCTAGTTCTACACAAAATGTTGTAAAGAGGAAAAAAATTAAAGTATTGGGAATTTTTTGTTATACTTAATGAAACTAATCATGATGGCTCACTTGTTTTAGATCAGAAAGGAGAACCAATTCCGTACGCGGCACAATGCAAGAAACGTTCCAACATATACAAATGGAAGAGGGGAGGTGGCACGGGTACCATATCAAGACACCACGAAACCTGCTAAGGTCCGGGCACAACTTCGACGTCCCAAATCCAGATAAATTTTGGAGGTTCCACGGGTTCTTCAATGAGTACATTTTTCTATTCCGCTGTTCGTCATAAAACTGAATGGACTAGATATATTATTGCTGATGAACTTCCATTCACTTCGGATGAAAGTGCATCTTTATATGATTATGCCACACGTTCTTTAAATCCATGTTTTAATAAAGTCACTAGAGGCGCTGCTAGAAAAGAGGCTAAGAGACTTTTTACTGAAAAGAAAGCTGCTTTAAAAGAACGTTTGTCGCATGTTAGTAAAATAGCTATTACTTCTGATATTTGGACAAGTAAGCAAAATTATGCTTATATTTGTATCACGGCACACTACATAGATTCACAATGGATATTGCAAAAGCGCATCATCTGTCTAAAAACTTTAGAATTTTTATACACGGGCTCTGTAATTGCAGGCGCTATTAGATGGCGTAGAGACTTTGTTAGATGACTTTGCAGAAAACATGGATGTTGATGTTAGTGACTTGAAAATAAAACTGAGGGTAGTATTCGATAGATTAGTAATGCTTGATGAAGACAAAGTTGTGTCGACCCGACCAACTCAAGTGGATACTAATAGTATCCCTGGCTTGGCGTTTAAGTTATCACACACTAGTCGTATACTACAAAGAAAGAAACAAAAACACTCTTCCCAACCCACTCAAGAGTTGTCTTTATATCCAAGTTCTTATGAAGAAGAAGATGAATCTTCAAATCACTTCACCATTTTAGAATTGTGAAAAAAACACGACAAAAGATCTCTTGTACTTTCTACCATAGCACATGATCTACTAATGGTCCCGGCGTCCACGGTAGCATCGGAGTCATGTTTTAATGCAGGATCAAGGATCTTGAGCAGGAAGAGAAGCCGGTTGAAGACAGATAACTTGAAAGATTGTGTATGTGTTCAAGATTGGATTTAAGCTGAGAAAAGAACCCAAAACCAAAGAGATGAAGATGTTGACATCAACGAGCTGGACTTTGAAACGCTTACAATGGATGAAGCTTCTGAACCGATGAAGAAGAATGACTCAAATGTACGAATTAGTAAACTTACAAAACAAAAGAAACGAAAAAAACAAAAAAAACAAAAAATAAAGAAAGAAAGAAACTTAAAACAAAACAAAAAACTTAAATCAAAAAAACAAAACAAAACAAAAAAAACAAATAAAAACAAAACAATAATCTTAAAACAAAAAAAAACAAAAGAACAAAACAAAAAAAAATAATAATAAGGAAAGAAAGAAACTTAAAACAAAACAAAAAAACAAAAAACAAAAACTTAAAACAAAACAAAACAAAACAAAACAAAACAAAACAAAACAAAAAAATAAAAATAAAACAATAAACTTAAAACAAAACAAAAAAACACAAACTTGAAACAAAAAAAAAAAACACAAACTTAAAACAAAACAAAAAAAAACTTAAAAAAACACAAAGAAAGAAAGAAACTTAAAACAAAAACAAAAAAAACACAAACTTAAAACAAACAAAATAACTTAAAACAAAAAATAACAAAAAAACACAAACTTAAAATAATTTTTTTTAACTCCGCCTATGACAAGCAAAGCTTGCATTGCCGGTCTCATGCCCGGATAAAGGAGGAGGAAAAAATAAAACAAAACAAAAACAAAAACAAAAAAATTTAAAACATAAACTTAAAACTTAGAAAGAAACAAAGAAACTAAAAAAGAACAAAATAACATAATAAACTTAAAAATAAAAGAAAAGAAAAACAAAAGAACATAAAATTTAAAACAAAAACAAAAAAACTTTAAATAAAATAAAATAACAAATGAAAAAAAAACTAAAAAAAATAACAAATAAAATAAAATAAAATATAAATAAACAAACAAATAAAAAATAAATAAAATAACAATATAAACTAAAAACAAAAAACTTAAAGAAAAACAAAAAAAAATGGAAAAAAAAAAAATTGGCGGGCCGACCCGCCCGCTAGCCCGAATCGGCCCAGCCTTACCCAAGCCGGGTCATTGGGCCGAGTTGGGCTCCATCTACGCAAACCGGGTCGGGCCAGGCCCGGGCCGCCTCTCTCCGATCCGAGCTGGGCCCGGCCCAAGCCCGGTTCAGCCCGACCGTTGTGGGCCGCGGGCCAGGCCAGCCCGAATCACACCTTGAATACACACTTTAACTTTTCCTCCAATCCGAACCAGAGCACACTACTTAGCTTTCCCTCCAATCCAAACAAAATTATATGTATTGACTCTCTTCCCCTCACTTAACTTTCCTTTCCTTTATTTAACGCACTTAACTCTGCTTCTTTTATTCCCTCAATCCAAAGAGACCTTGGTTTGGTTCGCAGAATGGAAGGGAAAGGAAATCAATTCCTTGTCATTTCCTTTCCATTGGAAAATTACAATTCCCATTGATTTTTCTTTCCGATGTTTGGAAACGCCAAGAAATTTGGAAAGGAAAGTGAATATTTCAATGTGGAAAAGTGATTCCTTGCTTGGATGGATGAAATCACTTTCCCCCATTTCCCTTGCATTGGGAATCACTTTCCTTTCCTCCTCAATTCCATTGGCACCCAAACATAGGAAAGTAATCAATTTCCTTTTCCAACCAGATGATTTCGCGAACCAAACGAGGCCTAAATCAGGGTGTCACCCGGTCCGGTTTAACCGCGGACCGGCCCGAGCCTGCCCAAGCCCGATCCCTGCCAGCCCAGCCCGGCCCGCCTTCTAGCCCGGCCCGCCCAAGCCCACCCTCCTAACGGTCCGGGCTGGGTTCCCTAAACCGAGCTCGAGCCCGAGCCCGAGCCCAAGCCCGGCCCCTTTTTTTTTCGTATACAACTGTAGGCCCGGTCTGGCCCGGCCCGGTCAGGCCTGATCGAGCCCGGCCCGGACCACCCCGGCTGAACCGAAAAATTGGTTTTTTTTTTAATCTTTGGCCCCCCATTCACCAAAATACCCCCACTATATGACTGTTTTAAGGGATATTTTGGTCATTTTGTGCAAAATGACCAAAAATCCTTTACAACAACTCTATTTGGAGGGTGGGTCATTTGGCTTCAAAAAAATCCTATAAATATGTCATGAATCATATTTTTCAAACACAAACAATTCATTTCGTAAAAAAGAAAATTCAAGATCAAAAGAATGATTCAAGAAATTTGTCCAAGCAATTCCGGCGATCTACGACTTCCTCCATCTCTCTCTTCTTTAATTTACATTTACAAAATAGTTTTCTCTCCTCCACCCCTCTTTTTTGAGAGAAATAATTTTCAATAAATTTATTTTTCGGTAAAATAGTTTTCTTTTTTGAGAAAAAAAGTTTGTCTTTTTAAAATGGCCGGACAAGGTTCAAACCAACCTAATGATGTTTTTGAAATTTATAATACTTTTTTTTAGCAAAATCTTATATAAAAATGTTTAAATTTTGACTATGTTGTAAAGAGAATGGAAGCTAAATTCACTAAATATTGGGGTGATGTACCTCTTTTATATTGTTTGTCTTCCATTTTTGATCCTACTATCAAATTAGAGGGTGTAGAGGCTTTGTTAGATGACTATGCAGAAAATATGAAACTTAATCTTATGGACTTGAAAATAGAACTAAAGGTAGTGTTGGAAAGATTAGTAATGTTTTATGAAGAAAATGTTGTGTCGACCCGACCAACTCAAGCGAGTACTAGTAGTAGCTTCGGCTTAGACGACCAAGTCAGTCGTATACTAAAAAGGAAGAAACAAAGACACTCTTCCCAACCCACTCAAGAGTTGTCTTTATATTTAAGTTCTTATGAAGAAGAAGATGAATCTTCAAATCACTTCACCATTTTAGAATAGTGGAAAAAACACGACAAAAGATTTTCTGTACTTTCTACAATAGCACGTGATCTACTAATGGTTTCGGTGTCCACGGTAGCATTGGAGTCTTGTTTTAGTGCAGGATCAAGAATTTTGAGCGTAAAGAGGAGCCTGTTGAAGCCAGATATCTTGGAAACTTGTTTATGTGTTCAAGATTAGATTTTAGCATATAAAAGAATCCAAAACAAGAGAGATGAAGCTGCTGACATCAATAGCTAGACTTCGGATCACTTACAATGGGTGAAGCTTCTGAAATTGAGGAGGAGGAGGAGGAAAAAGAAGAATGACTCAAAGGTATGACAAAAAAATAAAACTAAACTTAAAAAACTTGGAAAAAACAAAAAAAAAAAAAAAATTACTAGAAAAAAAAAATGAACACATAAAACTTAGAACCAAAAAAACTTAAATATAAAAACTAATTAATAAAAAAATAACAAAAAAATCCTAATCTTAAAATAAATTTTTTAACTCTGCCTATGACAAGCAAAGCTTGCATTGCCGGTCCCAAGTCATGATAAAAGATGAAGGAAAAATAAAACAAAATTAAATTAAATTAAAACTTAAAAAGAATAAAATAATAAAATACTCTTAAAATTTAAAAGAACATAAAATTTAAAAAAGAAAACTGAAAGGTATTAAAAAAACTGGAAAAAAAAAATTGACCAGACCGGCCCGCTGGACCGGCTCGAACCCGGCCCGCCAGAGCGCGCAACCCAGCCCGCCCGCGAACCGTACCGGCCCTATCCAAGCCGGGTCACTGGGCCGGGCCGAGTTCAGATCCTTCGAACCGGGCCGGGCCAGACCCGCTGCTGCCACCGATCTGGGATGGACCCGGACCAAGTCCGGTTGGGTCCGGTTTTCTTTGGAGCAGTCCGGCCCGGCCCGGACCGGCCCTAGTCACACCTTGAGGCCTAAATGTTGGTCGGATTGTTTAGGAACCCAAAAAGTTTTTCTACCGATTCAGATTTTATACAAATCCGCCACCAAACCCAACCTGTTGGCAGCCCTAATCCAGTTACCAAAATGAAAATATGCTCACGGTAAAATGCTCACGCCATGACATAATAGGAAATGAGTCCTTGCATGATGGTTCGTGAACTCGCTCTATCCTCTTTGTAATATGTCAATATAACTGATTTCCAATAACATGTTTGATTATGTTAGGTATTACTTAAACAAGAACATAGAAAACGTAGCCAACGCACGCACGTCCATTATAAGTTGTATCCATTTTCACAGTATGACTTGCTGCATAACAATTCAACCTTATTTCAAACCTCAAAGGTTTACCAAATCAATTGTAAATAGGCAAAGACGAACATTATTTCAAACCACAAAAGTCGATATACTGAATCAATTGTAAATAGGCAAAGACAAGCAAGGACTTAATGAAATCATTTGCAAAACTACATCTCAGAATCTCTGAACCCACACTTTAAGTATATGGTACAATCAAGGTAACAAAATAAATAGTCTACATAATAGCGGTGACTCGATGACACAAATTCAAATGCGGGTTCCATATGAAACATTACAATAGATAAATTGGCATGTGAATCTAACAAAGGCAGGATCTACTAATTAAAAACAAGTTCACAACTAGATTAAAGCACCAAAATTGCAAAATGACTTGGACCAATTCCCAACTACAAACTGCCATCCTAATGTGAAAGACAAAATTTCAAGTTCAAGATTCACAGAACTCGTAGCATATAACAGACAATGAAAAAGACAGCTCAAGAATCAGTTCATCCTCCTAAGCTCGAGAATCAGTTCATCCTCCTAATAAGTTCATTAATATAGTTCTCCCTGTTACCAGCATCTCCTCCTTCAACATAGTGGTTCCTTTTCTTCTTCAGGCCACCCACCGGTGCCTTCAGCTTAAATGGCCACAGGAAGTTATTTGCCTCCTTGAAGTGAGGACCCACAGTCATGATCTCTTGAATTAGATCTTCAATACATATTATACCGAACTTTCCCAAGGCCTGCAATTAAAGAATAGGATGTCATAATACAAACAAGATAACTAATGCATTAAGAAGAAAACGTCATGATTTGGTTCAGTGCAAAGCTACCTAAATTCACCAAGATATGGTAAATGAAACTCGAGCAAAAATCAACGGAACTAAAAAAGCTACAGGGGGAGATTTGGCGTACGACATTCAGAAAAAATTGCAAAAACTCAGACTAAAACTTCATAAACTTTCAGATAGATTGTTCCTAGTGAAGATAAAGACTTCAAAATCAGGAAGTATCAATTAATTTAGTCCGTACAAAATTCAATAAAAATTTCAAAAATTTGTCATAAACATGCAACAAAAGAATAGCATCATTCACTCACAACATTAAAAGGAAAATAACCAGGAATCAGGAAAAAAATAGCACAATGATTGCAGCAAGATTCACAGTATCACTATTGTAAGTCCTAAAAATCAAGTTGCACCCATCAAATAGTGCACAGAAGTCCAAACTGCGCATCCATCAATGAACAGCGCTAACATGAACAGCGCCAAAAATCAACCGCGCTAGACTGAACCGCGCCACTGCCCGAGCGCGTTAATGCTGACGTGGCAAAGCCATCATTACCTGACAATAAAATCAAATCCACTGACAGCCTGACAGCCCGAGAAGCGAGGAGTCTGCTCGTTTCCCGTGCCGCGCCGCACTCTAGGACAACTGTTCAAGTTCCAGCTATTCAATCCCAACACAGTTGTGGCGCGATCCATCAAGCTTTTTGAAGATAACTGACATTTATTACGTGGCTTACATGCCATCAATTGCTCGTCACGTGGCAACCGCCTGTACACGACCAAGCGCATTTTAATCAAACAATGCCACGCGTCTAAATACAGTTAAACCCACGATCGAGCAACTACCCAAAGGCCAGCGCAGTTTATAGCCTGCGCAGTCTGTCACTGGCGCAGTCCATTGTGCGCAATCCAGAATAACTACAAAACAGTTATCTCTAGAAACCTATAAATAGAGTTTCAAGTTCTTCATTAAGAGGAGATCGTCTTCTGATTGGATTCCTAAAGTTATACTTTCCCAGAATTCATTGTACTCTTGTACTATTCTTTAAAGTTTGTGAAATAAAGAATTTTGTTTTTGCAAACAAAATGGCGACTCTGCTGGGGATGACTTTCTCCTCCGACGAGGAAGTGACAACTCAATGTGACATTGCGTCTATCGGAAAGACGCAGAAGACGCTGGTTGTGAAGGTCAACCAGACTGCCTACGAAGCGATGATCAGCTCTGGGGATACTCGTCGCACTGTGACCTCTGCCAAGAACAAGGTCCATTCAGTGTAGACCCCGAAGTCCTCTGCGCAGCCTGCTGTCTCTTCTGAAAAGGGACCAGTGGCCACTTCTGCCCTTGCGCAATTCACTACCCTCTCTGCCAAAACGCAATCCAAAGCTCCTGTGGTCCAGGCGCAGCACGCTACTTCTCTTGCCACAGCACAATCTACGACTTATGCTGCTATGGCAAAGTCCAGGACTCCTCTCCCTCTGGCGCAGTTGGCGGCTTCTTTCCCTCCTGCGCAATCCACTACCTCTTCAACCAGAGTGCAACTTAAGCCCTCTGTAGCCAAGGCTTCACTTGCTGCTTCTTCCAGAGCACAGGTTACACCCCCTGCTGGTTCTATGGCCAAGGAGCCATCTGTCATCTCCTCCATAGGGCAAGTTGTTGCCTCTTCTGTTCCGGCGCAACCCAAAGGGGATAGTCCTTTGACTATTATCCCCTCTTCTAATAACAAAGGTAAAGGCTCTTCCCCCCTTCCAAAGCCTCCTGTTGCACTGGCGCAACCCACAGGGGGTAGTCTTTTGACTATTCCTCCTCCATCTCAGAACAAACGGAAAGACCCTTTGGTCTTTTCTCAATCTTTCGTAGTCCAAAACCTGGAAAACAACAGAGGGAAACGCTCTTTGGCCAACCCTTCTTCGCAAAATAAAAGAAAAGGCCCTTTGGTCTTTTCCCAGTCTTCTCCGATTTTTACCTCGGAAGATCCATCTGAACGTGCCTCGACACCAAACAGTACAAAAACTCTCTCAAACAAGAGTTCTTCTCTCCCTGCTAAAGGGAAGAATATTGATCAGAGAGGCATCTTGCCTACTCCAGTAGCACACTTCCAAGATCTCCCAACTCTTCGGATATCCCGATCAAAGCAGGAGAAATTGCTAGTGTCTCAGACGGAGGCCCCTGGGGGTGAATTTGCCGATTTACGGGCTTATCTCAATAGACCAACTTTTGTGAAACGCAAGCAACCAATGCCGAAGACGAACTTGCATCAGAAGCAAACTTCCAGGAGGAAAAATCCTGACACCTATGCCAACGAGTTGAGTACTTCTCTGTATACTCATGGGACAAAGCATCTGAAGAATCGGAATCATGTTCCGAATGTCGTCAAAGAATATATCCCTTTAACTTCTTCTCGTCCCGTCATTGTTTCTGATCTCCGGGAACACCTCAAGCAGAAGCGGGACAACACTTCAACACCTCCAATCCAACCACTGGAACGCCATTGTAATTACAAGGTGGTTATCAAGTGTTGTTGCCAGACGACAAAACGATCTGTCTTCGATCGTCTAACTTCTGAACCAATGTCTGAAGACGAAGACAAGGTGCTCTATGCCTCGATAAATATGGCTTCTCGAGACACTGGGGGTAAGAAGTGTTCAAAGCATGGCAAGCCCCGCAAGCCCAGTCAACGATATCTAGATTTACTCCATGAATCTTCTGAAGGAGTATTCCGACACACCCGATCCCGAAGTCGAGACATAGTCGGTCATAGGAATCTTCTCCAAGATCCCCCTGGTCATTTTTCCATTTCTCACTCAGGGGATGATTCTTTCTCTGATTACGATGCATATAGCGAAAGCTCTTAGCAGACAGTGTCTTCTACTGTACCCAGGGAAGTGTCAGCCTATGTCGTTACTGAAGATCCAGACGCTTCTAGTTCAGCAAGTCAAGAGCAACGAATAGCCGCACTGGAAGACAAATTGAAGACCATGGCTGAAATGATCACAAGTATGCATGCCGTTATTATAACTCAACATACAGTATCGCCGACTGCACCTGCTGTAAATCCCGAGATTATAGCATCATCGGTGCCTGTCAATGCGGGTCTGGGGGTACCGTCTCCTCAAGTAGCCTCAATACCTATTCAAGTTACACCCGGTCATTCAGGGGCTAGGGATAGTGCTTACCATGTTGTCCCTCCTCCCAACATGGTAAGCCACCCCATTACTTCTCCATCCTCAGGAGATGCCAATGAGGCTATAAAACTTCTGCGTACTCAGTTCGAGGCCTTCAAAGAGAAAGATGGTCTACAGAGGCTGGGGATCAAACAACCTTATCCGGTTGAATGGAAGGAAGTCCCATTCCCTCCAAAGTACAAGATTCCCACGATTACGCTGTTTGACGGCAGCACTTCTCCGAGTCAGTTCATTAACCATTTCGAGGTAATGACTGTCCAGCTCCAGCCAAGCGATGCTCTCCTTACTAGAGTGTTCGTCGGCTGCTTAGCCGGCACAGCATACGATTGGTACCGCAGCCTGCCTGACGGCTCTATCACTTCATTTGTCGGGCTCAAGCAGATGTTCCTGGAACGATTCTATAAGGGTATCAACGATATGACTATATTTGCCCTCAACAAGATCAAGCAAAGACATAATGAAACTACTGAGAATTTTATTGAACGATTCCGCCGAGAAGCACTCAAAATGCCTCCCGGAACCCCATCTGTTGTAACGATAGACCCTTGTAAATCAAACTTGTTGCCTATCATCAGCATGTGGACGGGGTCAACACAGTTCCAGGACTGGCCGTCATTCATCGTCAATGCTAAAGCAGCTTTAGTTAGCGCCGAGAAGTTCAAACAGTTAGGGGAACACATGTCTAACCCTGATCGAGATGAGCCTTCTGCATCCGGTAGCGGTAATCGCCAAAATAACCGCAAGGACAAAAAAAACCTTGAACATCAACCTCAAGAGCAAGGAATCTTTGGTCGTTAACGTGGCTCAACCCACGTCTACCACTGCTCCTTCTGCACCTCCACCAAAGGAACCTCGCCCAAAAGTAGAGTATTCCTTTGATGAAAATGATACAGCGAGCATCTTCGACTGTTTGCTTAAAAGCAATAAATTGCAACTCCTGACCCGAAGAAGCCTGACGAAGTCGGTAAAACTGACCACCCTAAGTATTGTGTTTATCACAGGTTCATAGGGCATCCTACTCGGGCATGCTACGTGCTCAAAGGCAAGATTCAAGAGTTGGTCAACGCTGGTGTCGTCACTCTCCAGCAGGATGAAAAGACTGTTACGGCCAATATGATTTCTGTACAGTTCGGTGATTTTCCGCCACAAGTGGTGCAGAGTGGCATCATCCCCATTCCCAGGGCCACTCTGGAGATTGAGAATCTTCCTTCTCCACGAAGTGAAGGTCTTGTCCCCTTATCCCTTGATAATGGCGAGATCATGTGGATCCATCCTGATCTTGTTTCAGATTTCTAAGTTCCTTTCTCCTCCAAGCAAAAAGAACGCTCTAAGGGCAAGACAAAGAGCTGCAATATGGTGTCTTTTGACCCCATAGTTGAAGAAGAGATCCTATTGGGCACCAGGTCAGGGAAAACCTATCTACGGGAGCATCCCGAAACTTAGGAGAATCCTGCTTCATCTTCTGAGGCTGTTCTAGTGCAGCCTGTCTCTACGGAGGACATCCCTTCTACATCATTACCGGTTGTGGAACCAACTCCTCCTAAACCGACAGCAGCCGACAAAGGCAAACAACAAGTCCGCTTCGACAAAGTTTTGAAGAAGTCTTCCCCCTCTGGACTTGAGAAGCCGTACAACTTTGACATATTGGCTCAATTGGCCAACACACCGGCCAGGCTGTCCATCTTCGAGCTCTTACGCCTCTCTAAAGAGACTCGAGAAACACTGAGTGAGGCTTTGATGCATGCAGAAACTTGCCTAACTCTTCTCAAGAAACCTGAATCAGAACCTGTCTCGTCTCCACTGTCACAGTGTGCTGGAATTAATTCCAAACATTACCTTCACACAAGATGACATGCTGATGGAAGACAATCGACATGACCGTCCTCTCTACTTTACAGGATATGTCGACACCATGAAGGTCGACCGTATTCTGATAGATCCAGGGTCAGCACTCAGCATCATGCCGAAGACGATGTTGGATGCTCTAAAGATTCCAGTGCATAGCCTCTCTGGCACTATCACCACCATCCTGGGATTCAACCAGGGAATGAGTGAACCTTTAGGCAAGATACGCCTAAAATTCCAAATTGGCAATGTTCGCACGAAGGTGACCTTCTACATTATAGACAACCATGGTTGCTCTTACAATGCTCTTTTGGGGAGACCATTCCTTCATGAACACAACATTATTCCTTCTACTCTCCATCAATGCTTCAAGTATGTTGATGACAAAGGAGAGGTTCAAAAAGAAGTTGCGGATCTCTACCATTTTAAAGGCGTTGAAGCATATTGCAACAACGCTCGCATGTACAAAGAAGAGTTTATGAAGGTAGTACTAGCCATGGATGTTGAAGAAGAACAAGAAGCAGTGCCCAATGACACCCTCATCATACCTGTCAAAGGACGTCTCTCATCCTCAATCCTCCAAACCACTGGCTATTCACCTGCCGGCCCGGAAGCAATCAATTGGTGGTAATCAAAATCAAAGGGAACTCACCTCTTCTGAGCCACTGGTTATCGACTTACGTCGTAACAAGGATAAAAGGGAGCTCACCTCTTCTGAGCCACTTGTTATCGACCTCCGTCGTAACAAGGATAAAAGGGAGCTCACCTCCTCTGAGCCGCTTGTTATCGACCTTCGTCGCGACAAGTCTAACCCTCCTTGCTCTTCTTTTCCTCCCCTTGTAATCGATCTGACCAAGCCTGCTAAGGCTAAAGGTCTTGTTGTAAATACGGATGTACAAATCAATGAAAAAACATCTCCTTTCCAGTATACTGATGTCATTTTTCATACTAAATGTTATTTGGATATGTTAGACAACTTTCAGTCATTTACAATAGGGGTCGTACAATCCCTTCAGACAGAGGTCTTATTTGAACATCCAGATGACTCATATTTTGTTGTTCCTTCTCGAAAGAGAGACGAGAGTCCAATACTTTTTAGTAAAGGGCCAGAACAAAAATTCAGTTATACGGATGATAGCAAAAGTAACGATATGGGACATCTCCAACTTCGTCGTTATAGTCAACAATCAAAAGACATCATCCGAAAGATGGGTTATGACTTCAAGAATGGCCTCAATTATGGTAAAGGTAGACGAACTCCTATCCGTACGGTTGTTCCGAAAGAAAAATCAGAGATGTACAACAGCATGACGAAAAGAGATTTCGGATATACTTTGTAGTGCCCCGTCCCTACATCGTGCCCCGTCCTCCGTCCACGGGGTGTGCGAGAAAGGAACACTGTCGCTATCGATTCGGTCGGGACCGATAGGTCGGGATCGATCGAGTCGATCGAATGGGAACGGTTGAATTAAGATCCATTTCCCGTTATGGAATGGCTTCTTCGGAACCAAGTCTCATATTCAGCGGGTTGCGCCTCAAGGATTGACTATGCGGCTGAGTCGGGAGAGACCTCCCGTTGCTCTGCTTTTCACGCCGCTTGCGTTGATTTTGGCTTTGTTTTCTGAATGCGTTTTCGTGAATGTTTTCGATGGTTTTCATGTCTTGCATTTCGAACTCGCATTTCCTATCGAACTTCTTAAATAATGCAGTGTTCTAATCGGTTGCTTGTGCGATTTCAGGTAATCGCGTAGGCGACGTCTAGCGCGACCAACAAGTTCTCTCGCCTGAAGTAAACTCAAGGTGAGTGGCTGACCCTCCTCTTCTCGACCCCCTTCCTAGGTAAATCGATAATGTTGTTGCGAATGAAAGGGATAAATGCAAGGGCACGAACACGGGAAAATGAATGAGTTTTCAAAGAGAATGTAGGTTGTCTTAATAACTAAAAAGGGAAATATATCTTTGCACGGTTATGGACAACTTGTCGACAAGACGATAGTTTCCTCGAGCGGCAACCCGGGGCCACGGGACCGTTTCGGCCTAGGAGGAAACAGGGTATAGTCGTGCATAAGGTTTCAGCACAGGTTAAGCGGGGACTTGCAACAGAGCTAGCTACTTGCGTTGAAAGGACCCAGATTAACAAAACTATACGTCTAGGATGGCTTGTGATGCCAGTGACCATTCACACGTAATATTGCACTTGGTATGAAAAATGATAACAATTGACAGGGAAGAACATGGTATGTTTCATAAGGCGCGGCGCGGTCCGCCGTGGGTAAGTTTCAACGTATTTATACATTATGCTTGCCATATGCTGGTTTCAAATTCATTAGGATGGTTAGAAACATTCATGAACTAAAGTCATATAAACTCTTCAACCAAAAGAGAGCTTGGAACTTAAATAGCAACGCACCAGTACAAAGTGTAATGTACTGATCCTCGCTCTCCACGCAGGTACCCCGAACCACGAAGGACGTGCCACTTAAAAGCTCAAGGCGGCGTGGACACTTTTGAAGCCTCGTCAGTGGGAAGGCTTGTGTTCTGAAATTCCTTTTTGAAGACTCCGCACTCAGTACAAAGGAAGACAAATGGCGGCTCGACTCCCTTCGATAGCGGGTGAAAATTGTAATGGTTTTGCTTGTAAAAAGGGATGTAATGTATGGAATGACTATCTCATCAGCGTTCGTTTTGTAAGTCGAGTCATGTTGTAGCCCGTGCGGCAAAGATTGTAATGGAGTCAATGTAAATGAAATTTTATTATCAATGAAAAGTCTATTTCTATTTCAAATGTGTCATTCAATTTCTCTGTGTACTCTAACTTGATGTTGTGTTTCGGATAACCTTATGACTATGCCTTGTGCGATCGCAACTTAGGTTCGCACGGCATCACGCCCGGGGGACGACTATCGATTCTACGGAATCGGGACGTGACATAATGGTATCAGAGCACGGCTTTACATCCTTTGGCCTCGCGTCTAGAGTTTTAAACCTTTGACCACGCATTGATGAGATAAGTTGTTCCATACAATGAGTCCGTAATAATTTGTGACTGATGCGTTTGACTTCGTATTGCAGAAGTGCCGGAACCCACGGCCGAGCGAGAGCAGAGCGCTTCTAGCGGCTCTAGTAGTTCGCATCGTTCGCGGGCCGGACCTTCTAACGATACCATCGAAAGGATGCTGCGCATGATGGAGGCGCAGCGGAACCAGTTCGAGAACCGACATCAACGAGCAGAGGAACGACAGGCCCAGTTTGAAGCTCGCTTCGACGCACATGTTAAACTTCAACAAAAGCAGATGGATACCCTGCAGCAGATCGTCCAGACAATTGTGGCCAACGAAATTTCTGCGACTGCGCCTGCCGTCACCACACCTACTGCCACCGTGCCGACGATCCAACCCATTGAAGTCGACACGGAGGGGCCCGAGCGTCAACCTGCGGCACCGAAAAAGTATAACTTTAAAGTGTCAGAATTCAAGAAAGTGTGCCGCACTTCCTTCAGCGACACCGAAGGCCCTTCGATGGCGATCGACTGGTTGGAAGAGCTGGAAGATCACTTCGAGCTCCTCGGCATTGAAGAATCAAAGCAAGTCGCCTGCGCACAACTTCAACTACGGTTGCACGCGCACGACTGGTGGGCCGTGCACAAGCGAGCAATCCGACGCGACAACAACACAGCGCCGATCTCTTGGGCCACGTTCCGTAAGGCTTTTGAAGTTGAGTACCTTCCGTCGGCGATTCGTCAAGCGAAGGAGAATGAATTCATGCAGTTGAAGCAAGGGAATCGGACAGTAGAACAGTATGCAGCAGAATTCAACAAGTTGTCCAAGTTTGCTGGTGCGTTTCTACCTACAGAAGAGTGCCGTGTGCGACGGTTCGAAGTGGGTCTGCGACACTCTATCGATGTACAAGACCACGGGCGAGGCTCTGAATCATGCTCTCCGCCTTGAGAGCCTGCATCCTTCCGTTGCTGCCGACGTTGTGCGCCACTCCAATCACAAACGTCCTAGCTATACGGGAGGCAACAATCACGCGTCAAAGCGTCCGAACCACGGCGGTTACCAAGGACACAACCTGTCATCGCGATGTGCCAAGTGCCTTTCCTTTGGGCATGAGACGAGCAAGTGCTTTGTCCACGAAGGGGGATGCTTCGTTTGCGGACAGAAGGGTCACTATAAGAAAGATTGCATAGCCCGTAGACCAAATCATCCCAACGCACCACCACAACAAAACCGTCAAGAAAATCGAGGGCAGGCGCCCCAACCTGCTCAGCCCGCTCAACCCAACAAGCCTCCTAATGCTCAAGGGCGTGTCTTTGCCCTGACTCGAGACGGGGCGTTCGCCTCCGATACTGTCGTGACAGGTATATTGAATTTCAATAATGTACATGCTCGTGTGTTATTTGATTCCGGCGCTTCGCATACTTTCTTATCGACGGACTTCGCCGCCGAGCACAAATTTCCTGTAATGTCGTTAGATCTTGATCTTAGTGTAAGTATGCCTTCGGGCGTGCCACTACTCACAAACTTAGCCTGCGGGGGAGGAACCATATGTATTGGGGGTCAAAAGATCGGTCTTGATGCGATAGTTCTAGACATGAAGGACTTCGACATCATATTGGGCATGGATTGGCTCGGTCCGCGCAACACAACCATAGACTGTGCTGAAAAGAAGGTCACGTTTCGCATACCTGGAGTGCCTGAATTCTGCTACTCGTGTGGTGAGGTGTCGCCGACCTGCATGGTGATCTCCGCGATATCTGCTCGACGGATGCTGCATTCCGGGTGCGAAGGCTATCTAGCTTCCGTTCGAGACATGCGACGGGATGGTGCAGACGCGGGTCAGACCGACGTTGTGGCAGAATTCCCCGATGTGTTCCCGGACGAGCTGTCCGGCATGCCGTCCGATCGAGAGATTGAGTTCACTATCAATACATTCCCCGACACCTGGCCGATCTCGAAAGCTCCGTACAGAATGGCCCCTGCAGAATTGAAAGAACTAAAAGCACAACTACAGGAACTACTCGATAGAGGGTTTATCCGTCCGAGTGTCTCGCCGTCGGGTGCCCCCGTGCTATTCGTGAAGAAGAAGGATGGATCGATGCGGCTCTGCATCGACTATCGGGAATTGAATAAAGCCACCGTCCGGAACAAATACCCCCTGCCCCGCATCGACGACTTGGTCGACCAGCTCCAAGGTGCAACGGTGTTTTCGAAGATTGATCTGCGATCGGGTTATCACCAACTCAAGGTCAAGCCAGATGACGTGTCGAAGTTTGCCTTCCGCACTCGTTACGGCCACTACGAGTTCTTGGTAATGTCGTTCGGTCTGACGAACGCCCCTGCCGTCTTCATGGATCTAATGAATCGGGTGTTCCGTCCGTTCGTTGACAAGTTCGTAGTAGTCTTCATCGACGACATCCTCGTCTACTCAAAGGATCGAGCGCAACATGCAGAGCATCTGCGGACGGTACTCCAAACCCTTCGAGAGAATCAGTTGTATGTGAAGATGAGCAAGTGCGAATTCTGGCTGAACAGCGTCTCATTCCTTGGGCACAACATCTCCGCCGCGGGCATCGCAGTCGATCCAAAGAAAGTTGAAGCAGTCGCAGATTGGAAACGACCCGCATCTGTTAGCGAAATTCGAAGCTTCCTAGGCTTGGCGGGATACTATCGACGCTTCGTGAAGGACTTCGCGAAGATTGCATCGCCGTTGACTCGCCTCACCCAGAAAGGAGTCGCATTCAAGTGGTCAGACGACTGTGAAGCTTCCTTCCAGGAGCTCAAACAACGGCTCGTTTCGGCCCCGATACTTGCTCTTCCTGAAGGGACGGAGGGATTTCAAATCTTCCGCGATGCTTCTGGCCAGGGCTTGGGGTGTGTGCTCATGCAGCGGGATAAGGTGATATATTTTGCTTCCCGGCAGTTGAAGCCGCACGAGAAGAACTACCCCACGCACGACCTAGAATTAGCGACGATTGTGTTTGCGTTGAAACTGTGGCGTCACTATCTCTATGGCGTGGCGTGCAGGATTTATACAGACCACAAAAGCCTCAAGTATCTCTTCACCCAGAAAGAACTGAATTTGCGGCAGAGGCGATGGCTCGAACTAATCAAAGACTACGACTTATCGATCGACTACACGCCGGGCAAGGAAAGTGTTGTAGCGGATGCGCTGAGCCGGAAGTACTTAGCTTCGTTATGCATCAACGATCGACTGCTGCGCGACTTGGAAGGAATGGGCATCGAACTCCGAGTTCGTTTCAGAGACGTGAAACTGTCACAGCAGCGGGTGGAACCAAGCCTACTGGAGAGGATCAAGTCTGCACAGAAGGACGACCCATACATGGAGAAGATGCGGAAGCTGATATCGACAGGAAAAGCGTCCGACTTTGCAGAGGCATGGATATTATAGGTCATCCGACTGCTGCTTCCTGGCCTTTTGAAGCTTGGGGCATGGATATTATAGGTCCCATCAATCCTCCTTCTAATGGACATCGGTTTATACTAGCAATAACGGATTACTTCTCCAAGTGGGCCGAAGCTATACCTTTGGCTGAAGTCAAAACCAGCAGCGTCATCAACTTCGTCAAACACCATGTCATTTACAGATTTGGTGTACCTCGACGAATCATTCACGACAATGGACCTCAGTTCATCAGTCAAAAGTTCACCAGGTTCTGTGACGATCATCGGATTGACAATGTCGCCTCTACAGCTTACAACCCTGCTGCTAATGGCTTGGTTGAAGCCTTCAACAAGACTATCATCAAACTCCTTAAGAAGTTTGTGTCTACTAACAAACGAAACTGGAGTGAAGCTCGGAGAATGTCTATGGACCTACCGTACTACGGTCCGCAACCCCACAGGCTGGACACCTTTCTCTCTGGTGTACGGTTGTGAAGCAGTTCTACCTCTGGAACTTCAAATTCCATCTTTGAGAATTGCCATCGCTAACGAACTTACTACAGGGAACAATGATCTTCTTCGACTTCAAGAATTGGAGGCGCTTGATGAGAAGCGGCTATTGGCTCAACAACATATTGAGTTGTATCAAGCCCGCATCTCGAAGGCTTTTAACCGCAAAGTTAAAGTCAGAGCCTTTCAGAAAGGAGAACTTGTTCCAACAGTCAGACGTCCTATGACTATGACTCACATGAGCACAGGCAAGTTTGATGTGAAATAGGAAGGACCTTATATCGTGAGCAAAGTTTTCTCAAATGGAGCCTATCAACTCACAGAGTTGGATGGTCGAGTTGTGATGATGTCTATCAACGGCAAATTCCTTAAAAAGTATTATGTATAAATGCAAAAGAGATTTCTTGTAAATGCGACAAGACAGTTCATAAATTTTTTTATTTCATCATAAACGATATTACATGATATCAAGGACGAGGATCACTATCGTCCTTTTTAAAGACAGGACGAGGACCACTTCCGTCCTTTTCAAAAATATAGTAAGCAAAGGAGCTGAGGACATTCTTGCTCGATTTCACTAGAAACGCACAAGCGGCCATCCTCATAGCCTCCTCTTCTTCAGTCATCCCTGGCTCAACTAGAAAGGCTAAGATATCCTGTGGCGGCTTGGGTGCGGACGAACCTTCGCCCGCCTCCGTCTGCTTTGGCTGGGTTGGCTCGCCGATTAGTCACCTTGCCAACATTCGATGCTGAATCTGGAATGGCAGAGGCTAGGAAACGAGTGCTGGATTCTCGTGATGAACGGCTCCAAACTTTGAAGCAGCAAATTGCTGATCTTATGACCCTTCCGGCTGAATGAAAGAAAACTTTCTGTATTTTTTTTCTTTCTTTGCAGCATGTCTTTTGGTAATATCTTTTAACTTTATCAATGAATCAATGAAAAAACATTATTTTGTGGCTCTATTATTTATTGCATATCCTGTTACGGATATAAATAATAGCGATAGAAAATATATTCAGAGGTTCAGGACATGATATATTTCTTGATTTAGAAAATAATTATATTTCTTATATCTGCTCAGAGGTAATGTGGACATGGCAAAATATAATTTTTTTTTGAATATCATTATTTCGGTAGACAACTTAATCAGAGTAATCAATACGTAACAAGTTGTTAATATGGATGAACGGATGAGTCGTCAGAATGAATGAACGAAATGAATCATCGGGATGAACGGATGAACCGTCAATTGGATGGAGTGAACGGGTGAACCAAAATAGAATGAACGGATGAACCGTCGGATGAATGGAATGAACGGACGAACCGTCGTAATAAATGAGTGAATGTTATGAAGAACATGTCGCTTCGGTTCTCGTAATAGACTGTCTCAAGAATCTCTGTCTATAAATAGAACAGAAATTCAAATGGAATGATCAGTTTCAATTTTTTTAACACAAAATGTCATCTGAAGATGCATCCAAGAAGGTTGAGATCGTCCTAAAGGTCGAAGAAGCCACTGAGGAACGTCCAGCTGAGCCAACCCAGCCAAAGCAGACGGAGGCGGGCGAAGGTTCGTCTGAATCTAAGCCGCCACAGGATATTTTGGCCTTCCTAGTTGAGCCAGGGAAGACTGAAGAAGAGGAGGCTATGAGGATGGCCGCTTGTGCGTTTCTAGTAAAATCGAGCAAGGATGTCCTCAGCTCCTTTGCTGACTATATTTTTGAAAAGGACGGCAGTGGTCCACGTCCTGTCTTTAAAAAGGACGATAGTGATCCTCGTTCTTGATATCATGTAATATCGTTTATAATGAAATGAAATAAAAAAAAATTATGAACTGTCTTGTCGCATTTACAAGAAATCTCTTTTGCATTTATACATAATACTTTTTAAGAAATTTGTCATTGATAGGCATCATCGCAACTCGACCATCCAACTCTGTGAGTTGATAGGCTCCATTTGAGAAAACTTTGCTCACGATATAAGGCCCTTCTCATTTCACATCAAACTTGCCTTTGCTCATGTGAGTCATAGTCATAGGACGTCTGACTGTTAGAACAAGTTCTCCTTTCTGAAAGGCTCTGACTTTAACTTTGCGGTTAAAAGCCTTCGAGATGCGGGCTTGATACAACTCAATATGTTGTTGAGCCAATAGCCGCTTCTCGTCAAGCGCCTCCAATTCTTGAAGTCGAAGAAGATCATTGTTCTCTGTAGTAAGTTCGTTAGAGATGGCAATTCTCAAAGATGGAATTTGAAGTTCCAGAGGTAAAACTGCTTCACAACCGTACACCAGAGAGAAAGCTGTACAGCCTGTGGGGTTGCGGACCGTAGTACGGTAGGCCCATAGACATTCTCCGAGTTTTTCACTCCAGTTCCGTTTGTTAGTAGACACAAACTTCTTAAGGAGTTTGATGATAGTCTTGTTGAAGGCTTCAGCCAAGCCATTAGCAGCAGGATTGTAAGCTGTAGAGGCGACATTGTCAATCCGATGATTGTCACAGAACCTGGTGAACTTTTGACTGATGAACTTAGGTCCATTGTCGTGAATGATTCGTCGAGGTACACCAAATCTGTAAATGACATGATGTTTGACGAAGTTGATGACGCTGCTGGTTTTGACTTCAGCCAAAGGTATAGCTTCGGCCCACTTGGAGAAATAATCCGTCATTGCTAGTATAAACCGATGTCCCTTAGAAGGAGGAGGATTGATGGGACCTATAATATTCATGCCGCAAGCTTCAAAAGGCCAGGAAGCAGCAGTCGGATGAAGAAATTCTAACGGTTGATGGATGAAATCTGCATGGATTTGACAGGCTCGACATTTCCTTGCATATTCGATGGCATTAGATACCATAGAAGGCCAGTAGTAACTCATTCGTCGGATACGATCCTGTAGCTTAGGACCGGGTTGATGTGCTCCGCAGACACCGTCATGAGCTTCACGCAATACCTGCTTCGCTTCATCACCAGCAAGACAGCGCAAGAGTAGGCCGTCATAAGTCCGTCGATAGAGAGTCTTGGTGGTCTGATTATAGTAGAATCAAAGAGATCGTCGACGAATACTCGTAGCCTCCTTAGGATCTTCAGGAAGTATGTCATGAACTACGAAGTCGATGAAAGGAGCTCTCCAATCTTCATTGATAACATTGACTTCGGCGAAGTTACTGAACTCAATGTTGCGATTGTTTTCAATGCAGAACAACTCTCTGTTGGAAACAACCACTTGTCTTTTGACGGGAATTGCTAAGACTGCTGCGAGATTAGCTAAAGCATCGGCCTCAGTGTTGCAAGCTCGTCTGACATATTCAATAAAGAAAGCCTTGAATGATGTAGCCATGTAAATCGCTGCTTCATGATAGGGCACTAGATCTTGATGGCGAACTTCGTATGTTCCTCTAACCTGATTGACAACCAGTTTAGAATCACCATAGACTTCAAGATATTCGACCTCCAACCGTTTAGCTAACTGGAGTCCAATAAGCAAGGCATTGTATTCAGCCACATTGTTAGAGAACGGCTGGTCTAAGGAATAAGCTCTTTGGATAGCTAATTCTTCTGGAGAGACTAGAACAATTCCAACTCCTGCGACAATGGTCCCATTTGGTCCGATTCGGGATGCTCCGTCGAAGAACAGACGTCAGGTAGAAAATTCTTCAGAGATCATATTTGATTCCAATGTTTCGTCTGGAATTTCGTCACAAAGCTTGGATGTCTCCGGAACATGATGAGCTGCTAATAAGTCAGCCAATGCTTGACCCTTAACAGACTTTTGCGGAACATAAACCATGTCGTATTGGGCTAGCAGAATGGCCCATATAGTCAGTCGAGAATTGAGTGTGCTGGGCTTCTTCATCAGTACCCGAAGAGGATTAACTCGGAAAATGACGTGAATGGTTTGGCCAATGATATAATGCCGAGTCTTTTGAACAACGAACACAAGAGCTAGGCATTTTTTCTCAACCGGACTATAACGGTGTTCAGCACCAATCATAGTACGACTAAGATAGTAGATGGCTTGTTCATGGCCTTCTTTGTTCTTCTGGGCAAGTAGAGCACCCAACGAATGATCCATAGCACGGACATACATTAAGAATGGTATGCCTGAGATTGGTGGCACCAAGACTGGTGGGTTCATAAGATATCGCTTTATGTCATCGAATGCTTGTTGACATTCTTCAGTCCAAACGAAAGATACACCCTTCTTCATTAATTGAATAAACGGCCTGCAGCGTCCAGACAAATTTGAAATAAACCTTCTGATATACGCAAGTCGACCTTGGAATCCTCGTAGCTCTTTTAAGTTGCGTGGAGGACGCATCTCTTGAATGGCTTTGATCTTCTCAGGATCCACGTGTATACCTTTAGAGGTAATGACGAACACGAAAAATTTACCACTAGAGACACCCAAGAATGACTTGGTGGGATTCATTTTTAGTTGATGTTGGCGCATTAGATTGAAGATAGTTCTTAAATCTTGGATGTGATCTTCCTTTAGACGACTCTTGACAGCAATATCGTCGACATAGCATTCGACAATCTTGCGCAGATAATCTCGAAAGATGGTACTCATAGCTCGTTGGTAAGTTGCACCAGCGTTCTTAAGACCAAATGGCATCACAGTGTAGCAGTAGACTCCGCGAGGAGTGCGAAAAGAGGTATGTTTTTCATCTTCAAGATTCATCTGAATCTGATTGTACCCAGAGAATCCATCCATGAAGGATATCCTTTCGAACCCACAAGTGTTATCGATCATGACATCTGTAATAGGGAGAGGAAACTCATCCTTTGGACAAGCTTCAATAAGATCCCGAAAGTCGATGCAAACTCGAACTTTGCCAGTTTTTTTCAAGACTGGAACAACGTTGGCTACCGAATCAGGATGTTGTTCTTCTCGAATAAAGCCACAAGCTATGAGCTTTTTGACTTCATCATCAATTGCATCCATCATTTCTGGCTTGAATCGCCTTTGCTGCTGTTTGACTGGCTTTGCATTAGGCAAAATATTCAGTTTATAAGTAGCAACTTTGGGATCTAAACCTGGCATGTCTTCATAACTCCAAGCAAAGCCATCAATGTATTCTCGAATAAGAAGAATTAATTCTTGCATATCCGCCTCTGGGAGGTTCTTGCTGATGAATATTGGACGAGGTGACCCGTTTTCTCCTACATCAATTTGAACCAATTGATCTTCGGTAAGAGGTTCCCGTTGTTCGAATCGGAGTTCCCATTGGATATCCATTCGTTGAACCCAAGGATCTGTTTCGGGATTTTCTTCGATATCCTCGTCATAGCCTTCTGGGAGTTCAGCGGAGACCATGTTAGAAGATACGATCAATCGATGAACTTGACCAATGCTGGTGTCAGAATCCCATGATCTGGAATCAGAAGAGTTAGAACGCTCCTCACTATCGGATTCGGAGACTTCTGGAGATAAGACTGGAGGTGAAGTATTTCCGATACCTCTTTTCGTCCTGCTGTAGTACATTTCTGATTTTTCTTTCGGAACAACCGTACGGATAGGAGTTCGTCTACCATTACCATAATTGAGGCCATTCTTGAAGTCATAACCCATCTTTCGGATGATGTCTTTTGATTGTTGACTATAACGACGAAGTTGGAGATGTCCCATATCGTTACTTTTGCTATTTATAGCTGAATTTTTGTTCTGGCCCTTTACTAAAAAGTATTGGACTCTCGTCTCTCTTTCGAGAAGGAACAACAAAATATGAGTCATCTGGATGTTCAAATAAGACCTCTGTCTGAAAGGATTGTACGACCCCTATTGTAAATGACTGAAAGCTGTCTAACATATCTAAATAACATTTAGTATGATAAATGACATCAGTATACTGGAAAGGAGATATTTTTCATTGATTTGTACATCCGTATTTACAACAAGACCTTTAGCCTTAGCAGGCTTGGTCAGATCGATTACAAGGGGAGGAAAAGAAGAGCAAGGAGGATTAGACTTGTCGCGACGAAGGTCGATAACAAGCGGCTCAGAGGAGGTGAGCTCCCTTTTATCCTTGTTACGACGGAGGTCGATAACCAGTGGCTCAGAAGAGGTGAGCTCCCTTTTATCCTTGTTACGACGTAAGTCGATAACCAGTGGCTCAGAAGAGGTGAGCTCCCTTTGATTTTGATTACCACCAATTGATTGCTTCCGGGCCGGCAGGTGAATAGCCAGTGGTTTGGAGGATTGAGGATGAGAGATACGCCCTTTGACAGGTATGATGAGAGTGTCATTGGGCACTGCTTCTTGTTCTTCCTCAATATCCATGGCCAGTACTACCTTCATAAACTCTTCTTTGTACATGCGAGCGTCGTTGCAATATGCTTCAACGCCTTTAAAAGGGTAGAGATCCGCAACTTATTTTTGGACCTCTCCTTTGTCATCAACGTACTTGAAGCATTGATGGAGAGTAGAAGGAACAATGTTGTGTTCATGAAGGAATGGTCTCCCCAGAAGAGCATTGTAAGAGCAACCATGGTTGTCTATAATGTAGAAGGTCACCTTCGTGCGAAGATTGCCAATTTGGAGTTTTAGGCGTATCTTGCCTAAAGGTTCACTCCTTCCCTGGTTGAATCCCAGGATGGTGGTAATAGTGCCAGAGAGGCTATGCACTGCAATCTTTAGAGCATCCAACATCGTCTTCGGCATGATGCTGAGTGCTGACCCTGGATCTATCAGAATACGGTCGACCTTCATGGTGTCGACATATCCTGTAAAGTAGAGAGGACGGTCATGTGATAACTGTTTTGTAGTTATTCTGGATTGCGCACAATGGACTGCGCCAGTGACAGACTGCGCTGGCTATAAACTGCGCTGGCCTTTGGGTAGTTGATCGATCGTGGGTTAACTGTATCTAGACGCGTGGCATTGTTTGATTAAAATACGTTTGGTCGTGTACAGGCGGTTGCCACGTGACGAGCAATTGATGGCATGTAAGCCACGTAATAAATGTCAGTTATCTTTAAAAAGCTTGATGGATCGCGCCACAACTGTGTTGGGATTGAATAGCGCTAGCTTCAGACTGCGCTCAGCTCTGGTCGATGGATCGCGCTGGGATTTGGACAGCTGGACCGCGCTGGGACTTGAACAGCTGTCCTAGAGTGCGGCGCGGCACGGGAAACGAGCAGACTCCTCGCTTCTCGGGCTGTCAGGCTGTCAGTGGATTTGATTTTATTGTCAGGTAATGATGGCTTTGTCACGTCAGCATTAACGCGCTCGGACAGTGGCGCGGTTCAGTCTAGCGCGGTTGATTTTTGGCGCTGTTCATGTTAGCGATGTTCATTGATGGGTGCGCAGTTTGGACTTCTGTGCACTATTTGATGGGTGCAACTTGATTTTTAGGACTTACAACTATCGGAATCATGATTGGACCCTTCCTATGAGTATAAAGATCCGTGGTAGATTTCAGATCGGAGTATCTTATCGAAAAGTAAATAATTATTAAAAAATATTAAAGATCTAGAGAAAAAATATTTTATACATTTAAGTATGATTTGAAGTATTTTCTATGTTGTTTCTTAGTAGTTTTGAAATTGAATGAAATAATAGTCACCCATAGTGATTGATTTACCTGCGATAAATAAGTTTTCTTCGTTTACATGCTTTTACACTCTTACTATACTTTTACACCCTTACTGATTGGTTTGTTCCATTCAATTTTCTCTGCGAATTGACTAGGAAAGAGACCCCACACAATGGCATCTGTCAGTATTTGTGATCAGCATTGGATCGGGACATGCCAAACCTTATCGATACAGCCTTACCGTATCGGTATCGGCCGATATTGCAAAGTATGGTTTGTAGGGTCAGGGCATTCAAAGAATGGCCAGAGGATAGTGCCCCTCCCAAGCTTCTAAGAGATTCATCAGCTATCTTATAATTTTCTAAAAAAAACAAGGATGTGTAGCAAACACCACCCTCCCTTGCTAAAAAAGAAAGGTCATGTTTTGCTCCCCATCTTGTTCAGCTTGTTTGAGACTCAAATTCATCAATTTAAAAGAAAGAACCATGAGATCCAATCTGACTGACGCAATATCATGGCAGAACGCTGATACAAAAATGGCAGAAATAAAAAAGAATCATAAGATCCAATCTAATCATAAATAATTATTAAAAAATATTAAAGATCTAGAGAAAAAATATTTTATACATTTAAGTAAGATTTGAAGTATTTTCTATGTTGTTTCTTAGTAGTTTTGAAATTGAATGAAATAATAGTCACCCGTAGTGATTGATTTACCTGCGATAAATAAGTTTTCTTCGTTTACATGCTTTTACACTCTTACTATACTTTTACACCCTTACTGATTGGTTTGTTCCATTCAATTTTCTCTGCGAATTGACTAGGAAAGAGACCCCACACAATGGCATCTGTCAGTATTTGTAATCAGCATTGGATCGGGACATGCCAAACCTTATCGATACAGCCTTACCGTATCGGTATTGGCCGATATTGCAAAGTATGGTTTGTAGGGTCAGGGCATTCAAAGAATGGCCAGAGGACAGTGCCCCTCCCAAGCTTCTAAGAGATTCATCAGCTATCTTATAATTTTCTAAAAAAAACAAGGATGTGTAGCAAACACCACCCTCCCTTGCTAAAAAAGAAAGGTCAAGTTTTGCTCCCCATCTTGTTCAGCTTGTTTGAGACTCAAATTCATCAATTTAAAAGAAAGAACCATGAGATCCAATCTGACTGACGCAATATCATGGCAGAACGCAGATACAAAAATGGCAGAAATAAAAAAGAATCATAAGATCCAATCTAATCAATGTAATAACTATGGCAATAAGCTGATCCAAAATGGCAGAATCAAAAACCAAAAACAATAGTGAAATGTTATAGCTGAACAATGTTTGCATTAGCATCAACTAGCATAACCAAGAAATCCTTTCGAGAATCAACATATAAATTTAAGTCTCTTATAAACAAGTAATGTATTATGGAACATATAGTTATCATAACAAATTGTATGCCTTCTTAATTAGGAGTATGATCAGTTGCAGACTACTAATCACAGAAACCCCAAAGTCAATGTTAACTTTGTGTTGCATCGAATCATTTATAAGAGTCCAAAATTCACTAGGACATGCCAATATCATCGATTCATTTGTTTCACCATGTACGTCTGCATTGTATGTTTGTATAATGTTGTATTAGTGTCTACATACAATAGTAGTGGTACACAGAATAGTAGTGGTACACAGCTGCATAGAAAGCAAACTCCAAAATTTGATGATATTTTCTTGTTAAGGGTGTGTTTGGTAGGAGGGAAAAGTGGGAGGAAGGAAAATAGAGGGAAAAGTGAAGGAAAAAGATTCATTTTCTCTTGTTTGGTAAGGAAGGAAAATAGGAAGGAAGGAAAAGTGGAGGGATTACTTTTCCCTCATAACCTAAGAAATCCAATCCCCCCAAAAGTGGGAGGAAAAGTGGAGGCTTGTATTAATTAACAATTATACCCCAATATGAATGTATTATTTAAAAATTATTTATGAGGTCAAATGGTAAATAAGTGTTTTTAGTTGAGGGTAGAATTGGTAAACATTATATTTTTTACTTTCTTTCCTTCCACTTTTTCTTTCATACCAAAAAAGGAAAATGCATCTCTTATCTTTTCCATCGTTGCTACCAACCACAAAGGAAGTAAATAATCTTTTCTTTCCATATGGAAGGAAAATGTATCCTTACCTTTTTCCTTCCTTCCACTTTTTCATCCTTCCTACCAAACCAAACACAGCCTAAGAGTCACAAATGTAGCTGACAAGTCACTCCAAAATCTAATAGACACACCAATATCATTGATTACTAGTGTCACCATGTCTTTATTGTATGTTTGTATTGTGTGATATCTGTTAGTGTACATAGAATGCAGACATATACTTATTATTGTATCAAGCTAATAAAAACAAGAGGCAAGCGCATAGATCAACAAACCAGTTCAATGACGGAGTTGTCAGTCAACGGGGTCCTTTGTTTGTTCAACTTTCCATATCCCCTCTTATATATGAGCTCCTTAACACTCTTAAGATTAGGATACCTGAAGTATCAACAATCAAAAGATATGTACTTCTCTCAAAATCTAAACATGTCACAAATCAGAAAGCTATTGATATCAGCAAAAGAAATACCCGTAAGTCACATAAGGCTCAACCCTATGAAGCATGCTCACCGTTGCCTTGTTCACTTTCAGAAATACTCCATTGAAGATCTGTAGACAATTTAAACACCAAGAAAGTCATCAAACCGAAGAATTTCAAACAAAAAGAACTTCGCATCCCATTGTAAATATATTAAATCTATCGACCTGCCTCAACCGAAGAAGCTGCAAAATTTTACGCGACTTGGGATCCATCGCATTGATACTAGACAAACACAGACATTTCAAAATGAATCACAACCCTAACATAAAAGGTTATAAAGTTTAAAAAGAAAATCACAGAAAATTTCATCATTCGTACCCACGGATCCTGACGATGAAGAGGAGCTTCGCTTCGGGACTGACATAGAAGCCTCCCTTCAGTCTGGCCTCTCGCTTCAGGCGGATCAACTCCTTGTCCTAAAATAGGAGACAATAGCGAAGACCCATTTGACAAATCATCGGAAATTAGGCGAAAAATAGGAAAATGTTCGATCTTTATTAGGGGTTTTTTTTTATCGAACCTGGGTCTCGTACTCCTTGGAGTACTGCAGAGCTCGGCTAAAGATGAGCTCCCTGTTCTCGCGGTCCTTCTTCTTCTTGGCGTCGAGCTCCTGCTTCTTCGCCAGAGCCCACTCCTCGGCTCTCTTCGTTTTCTTCAGGACGGACTCCGGGACCAGCGACTTGGCTTCTGTTTCGGCCATGGCTCTGTGGAAGAAGAGAATATCGGTATTTGGTTATAAAGCCTTCGATCTGGAGAAGGATGAGAGCCTAGAATTAATATATTCAATGTATAAAAATAATTTAATTAACTAACTAGTTAGTTAGTTAGTTAGTTTGTATCAGTAACTAATTAATTAGTATTAGTAACTAATTAATTAGTATAGATAATAACACGTTTAATGTAGATAATAACAAATTAATATATTTGTATACAAATAACTATATATAACAATAAATTAATATACAAAATAAAAACCAATATATACAAATTAATATATTAGTATACAAATAAATATATTAATATATACAACTAAATATAAAATATGGATAAAACTGAATTAATATATTCAAATTATACACAAATTATTTATTTATTTTTATACATTTATTTAAATATATACAAATTAATATATTTAGATATTTTTTTATAAAAATATATATTTATTTAGTTTTATATATCAATTTGTATATTAACTAATATAGATAATAACAAATCTATTAGTTAATATATAATTATTATATAAAAAAAATGAAATAATATAATTTTGTTATTATTTATAGTATAGATAATAAGAAATTAACTAATAGGTTAAACTAAATTAAAAGTTTAAACCAAATCAATCAAACAAAAAGATAAACTAAATTAACTGAATTTTTATCTTCTTTTTTTGGTGACTTTTTTTTAGGTTTTTCTTGGGTAGTTTTTTTTTTTTTGGCTTAGTAGTTTTTTTGGGGATTTTTTTTTTTCTTAGCCCTAGTTTTTTTTTTTGGTCTGATTCTTTTTGTCAGTTCTGATAGTGAATTTTTTAATGTCTTATGTAGATTTGTTTTTGGAGCAAAATTTGTCTTCTGCAGATCTGTCATCTTCAAAATTTGGTGTAATTTGGTGAATCAGTAGCCATTTTTTCTGCAGTAATAAGAGCAGTTTCTGGTGTAATTAATTTGGTGAATTAGCAGTCATTTTTAAAATTTTGGTATAACATTATATGCTATTTTGGTCCGGCCCACAGGAGCCGATAAAACCGAACAAACCGAAAACCGAACCACTATAATTCGGTTCGGTTTGGTTCGGTTTTTATAAATGCGGTTCGATTTTCGGTTGAATAAAATAATGGTTCGATTTGGTTCGGTTTTTAACAAAACCATTTCGGTTTGGACCCCAAATTATTTTTAGCTTATTAATAATAGAGCATTTTAGAATTGATTAAAATATAGAAATTTATAGAATTTATTTGGTAATTTTATTGAAGAGATTTCAGTGTAACGATATCCTGTAGACGACCAATAGGGGTATTTCGGTTAAAATTGGTTCACATTTGTTTAAGAGGGACTGTCCGACCAATTTACATTCCAAGCTTCACACAATTTCAGTGAACATTTCTTCACATCATTCTCAGCTTTTTCCAAGCTTCACACAATTTCAGTGAACATTTCTTCACATCATTCTCAGCTTCGGACTTCACAGAATGTGTGAATTCGGAAGAGATTTCTTCACACCATTCTCAGCTTCGGGCTTCACAGAATGTGTGAATTCGGAAGAGAGAAAGAGAGACTGATTCATGATATATTACTACACTACTACTATGTACACTACATTCATTTTTGAGTTCTTACTGAGAGCAATGGGAGTGCCCCGGTTCTTTTGTTTTCCACGACAGTGGTGACCTCCCATATAGTTTGGGTCAAGATTGAAGCTGATCATACAGTCCGCAGTTTCTTCGAGTACCTTCCAACACTGTTACGAGACGCCAGCCTTCAAAGCCCTGGATGTAGGTGTACTGTGAGCGGTTGGCCACCAAAGGAAACAAAGACGTTTGGTGTAATTTGGTGAATCAGTAGCCATTTTTTCTGCAGTAATAAGAGCAGTTCTGGTGTAATTAATTTGGTGAATTAGCAGTCATTTTTAAAATTTTGGTATAACATTATATGCTATTTTGGTCCGGCCCGCAGGGGCCGATAAAACCGAACAAACCGAAAACCGAACCACTATAATTCGGTTCGGTTTGGTTCGGTTTTTATAAATGCGGTTCGATTTTCGGTTGAATAAAATAATAGTTCGATTTGGTTCGATTTTAACAAAACCAGTTCGGTTTGGACCCCAAATTATTTTTAGCTTATTAATAATAGAGCATTTTAGAATTGATTAAAATATAGAAATTTATAGAATTTATTTGGTAATTTTATTGAAGAGATTTCAGTGTAACGATATCCCTGTAGACGACCAATAGGGGTATTTCGGTTAAAATTGGTTCACATTTGTTTAAGAGGGACTGTCCGACCAATTTACATTCCAAGCTTCACACAATTTCAGTGAACATTTCTTCACACCATTCTCAGCTTCGCTTCACAGAATGTGTGAATTCGGAAGAGAGAAAGAGAGACTGATTCATGATATATTACTACACTACTACTATGTACACTACGTTCATTTTTGAGTTCTTACCGAGAGCAATGGGAGTGTTTCCCTATGCTTTGTTCCCTATGGCAGCTGGTAGAGTCCCGGTTCTTTTGTTTTTCACGATAGTGGTGACCTCCCATATAGTTTGGGTTAAGATTGAAGCTGATCATATAGTCCGCAGTTTCTTCGAGTACCTTCCAACACTGTTACGAGACGTCAGCCTTCAAAGCCCTGGATGTAGGTGTACTGTGAGCGGTTGGCCACCCAAGGAAACAAAGACGTACATGAAGGCTGACTTCGACTACAACCTTAGCTTTAACAATTGGCCTGAGCTTGCTGAGGAGTTTGACCTCCAGGAAGGACAAAGACTCGACATATGGAATTATACCCGCAGACTTGACGTAGAACCTTACGCGGACCTCGACTCATTTGATGGATTTGCAGAATCTGAACTGCAATTCGTTGTGCTGAACTATCCTCGGTACCAGTAAATTTCTATTTGATCGTTCTTTTCTTTCTAAAGTTAAAAGTTACTTATATTTTTTTTTTCCAACGTACAGGTGAAGGAGTCTCTTTGCTGCTGCAAGATGAAGAAAGAAGAAATTGAAGAAATTGGGAGGAAAGTTTCAGGAACTGGATCTAGGAAGAAATAAGTGATACCTTAGTTTATATGTTTCAATTTTCTTTTTCTTTTTCTTTTTTCTATCTCTCTCCCCTGGGAGAAGTTTAATTTTACTTTGCATGTAAGAAACATTAGTGTTTATCAACTATGAAGTGAACATTAGTTACAGAGGAACATTATGTGGGTAATTGTCCTTTTATGTGTCTCCTCAATGTAGTGAACTATTTTTCAGCTGCTGGCCATAATCAAAACTTAAGGTGGTTTGGGAAATTTACACAGTTAAATACTTTAGACATTATTTCCTGGACTTATGGTTGATAAAGTCATTGACATGGTATTAGAGCACAAACGTCAACTCTTATCATTCTGCCCAGTCTGCCTTGGAATACCCATATTCCAATGTTCTAAAAATCGCTAGGCGGACTCGGTGCGACGGAGGTCCGCCTAGCGCCTAGCCCCTCGTTAATACATACACGTATATTCCTTCTTTACGTAGAATGACATTTTCTTTGTGGATTAGTCCTATGTGTTCACCCGAAACATACAAATTGGTAGTCGGCTGGGACTTCATGTTTGATGAAAAATACACTATTTCAATAAAAGTAACAAAAACCAGGGGCTATTACACTGAAGTGTAATTTGACACGAAAAATGACATTTTCTTTGTATTTTGATCTAGAAATGACCATTCTCCGTGTTAATGGTCATTCTCCGTGTCACACGGTTAAAATATACGGAGAATGACATTTTCTATGTATTTTGACCTAGAAATCGTCATTCTCCGTGTTAAATTACATGGAGAATGATCATATTCTCCGTGTATCTAACAAGAAGAATGATCATTATCCGTGTTAATATACACGGAGAATGATCATTGTATTTTGACCTAGAAATGGCCATTCTCCGCTATTCTAACACGGAGAATGTCATTCTCCGTGTATCTAACACGGAGAATGATCATTCTCCGTTTTAAAATACACGGAGAATGACATTTTCTGTGTAGTTAAATAATTACATCGTTCTATATGTAAATATGTTTTGTTAAATTTCTGTTGTTTGATTCTGTGTTAAAAAATACAGAAAACATAAACTAAAAATGTTCGTTAATTGAACACGGATAATAGTCATTTTCATGGCTATATGTTTTTAACATATAAATGTAATGCTTGGAATGATCATTTTAAATCACGAAGAATGGTCATTCAATGCATTATAAAATCAGAGAATATAACGGATAATAAGTTCTTATACTGTTAATATATATGTGAAACATCAGATATGCAGAGTTCAAACTATTACCATTGATATCAAAAAATGTAAGATATGTATTCAAAAAACAATTATATAAAAGAAGGAATATACGTGTATGTATTAACGAGGGGGCTAGGCGCTAGGCGGACCTCCGCCGCACCGAGTCCGCCTAGCGATTTTTAGAACATTGGAATATGGATATTCCAAGGCAGACCAGGGCAGAATGATAAGAGTTGACGTTTGTGCTCTAATACCATGTCCATGACTTCATCAACCATAGTAATCATTCTTAATCAGAGGAGAGGTACAATGGAAATTAGGATAAAAGCAGCACGTTATGTAAGTCCAGGAAATAATGTCTAAAGTATTTAACTGTGTAAATTTCCCCAAACCACCTTAAGTTTTGATTATGGCCAGCAGCTGAAAAATAGTTCACTACATTGAGGAGGCACATAAAAATACAATTACCCACATAATGTTCCTCTGTAACTAATGTTCACTTCATAGTTGATAAACACTAATGTTTCTTACATGCAAAGTAAAATTAAACTTCTCCCAGGGGAGAGATAGATAAAAGAAAAAGAAAAAGAAAACTGAAACATATAAACTAAGATATCAAGATCCAGTTCCCGAAACTTTCCTCCCAATTTCTTCTCTCTTCATCTTGCAGCAAAGAGGCTGCGATCAAATAGAAATTTACTGGTACCGAGGATAGTTCAGCACAACGAATTGCAGTTCAGATTCTGCAAATCCATCAAATGAGTCGAGGTCCGCGTAAGGTTCTACGTCAAGTCCGCGGGTATAACCCCATATGTCGAGTCTTTGTCCTTCCTGGAGGTCAAACTCCTCAGCAAACTCAGGCAATTGTTAAAGCTAAGGTTGTAGTCGAAGTCGGCCTTCATGTACGTCTTTGTTTCCTTGGGTGGCCAACCGCTCACAGTACACCTACATCCAGGGCTTTGAAGGCTGACGTCTCGTAACAGTGTTGGAAGGTACTCGAAGAAACTGCGGACTATATGATCAGCTTCAATCTTAACCCAAACTATATGGGAGGTCACCACTATCGTGGAAAACAAAAGAACCGGGACTCTACCAGCTGCCATAGGAAACAAAGCATAAGGAAACACTCTCATTGCTCTCGGTAAGAACTCAAAAATGAACATAGTGTACATAGTAGTAGTGTAGTAATATATCATGAATCAGTCTCTCTTTCTCCCTTCCGAATTCACACATTCTGTGAAGCCCGAAGCTGAGAATGGTGTGAAGAAATGTTCACTGAAATTGTGTGAAGCTTGGAATGTAAATTGGTCGGACAGTCCCTCTTAAACAAATGTGAACCAATTTTAATCGAAATACCCTATTGGTCGTCTACAGGGATATCGTTACACTGAAATCTCTTCAATAAAATTACCAAATAAATTCTATAAATTTCTATATTTTAATCAATTCTAAAATGCTCTATTATTAATAAGCTAAAAATAATTTGGGGTCCAAACCGAACTGGTTTTGTTAAAACCGAACCAAATCGAACCATTATTTTATTCAACCGAAAATCGAACCGCATTTATAAAAACCGAACCAAACCGAACGGAATTATAGTAGTTCGGTTTTCGGTTTGTTCGATTTTATCGGCCCCTGTGGGCCGGACCAAAATAGCATATAATGTTATACCAAAATTTTAAAAATGACTGCTAATTCACCAAATTAATTACACCAGAAACTGCTCTTATTACTGCAGAAAAAATGGCTACTGATTCACCAAATTACACCAAATTTTGAAGATGACAGATCTGCAGAAGACAAATTTTGCTCCAAAAACAAATCTACATAAGACATTAAAAAATTCACTATTAGAACTGACAAAAAGAACCAGACCAAAAAAAAAACTAGGACTAAGCAAAAAAAAAATCCCCAAAAACACTAGGGCTAAGCCAAAAAAAAAAAAATCCCCAAAAAAACTAGGGCTAAGCCAAAAAAAAACTACCTTAATTTGAGGAGTTGTATATAATTCATTCCAACATATTTTCGTTGTGGCAAATTTTCTGTATAATTTTACAACAACAAAAAAATCTATTTTCATACAAAGATGCATGACTACCTTAATTTGAGGTCAAATATTGTCTGATATAAGAATAAAAATTCGAAAATCAGAGCATGATAATGCAATATAAAGAATATGCAAAGAAAGAGCAATTAGAAGGAACATACGGATGCATTAATATAGAAAAAAAAATATTGGAACTAGAAGAGATTTATTTAGTTTAATATTTCATAAATGTACCTTCTCAAATGCAATAATCAAATTGTCCCTTGTTGTGGAGAAAGAAACGTAAAGAAACGTCTGCTGCCAAGCTTTTAAACACTAGATCATCACCTGATTAGGATGCCAGTATTGCAGGCTGCAAGGTAAACACAAGTTTTTGGATTAAGAAGATATTGAATTAGGTAATGATGGTTCGATAACATAAAACTAAAGTAAACCAATCACCTGATGAGGTGGATTCCCACTCGAAGGGCAAAGAGAAGCTGCATGTATATAGTAGCATCGGCGTAATCGGGATTGATAGTGTCACCTTCTCTACACGATGCCTAATAACTGACGAGCAAGGTCACTAAAATAGATAACATCAGCCCTTTCTTTCTTTCAGCCGATTTACTTTTAATAATCAAGATAGCTCGACTTTCAGGGCCTTCAGAGAAAAATCGAAAGGGTAAACCAAATTTTTCTCTGATTTTCAATATCAGATCACGATTAAATCCAGTTGGCTCTGAAAGGAGGCTCTTAAAAATAGAGCAAAATTTTTAATTGGATTAGAACATGTATAACCCCTCCTCCCCCTTTGAGATGCATGCATAACCCCTCCCTTCTCCAATTTTATGTTTCATATTAATTAGAATAATATAGTAAATATTTGTTTATTTTTATATCAATTAGCAATTAAATATCCAATAAAATGCAACTTTACGGAAAAAATAACACAAGTCACAAATAAAACTGAAACTCAAGCACTCACATCTCGAGATCCATGGGCGGGGGGAGGGGAGGGACATGGAAAAGGAACCGGGAAAGGGAGAGGGAGAGGAAAGGAAAGGAAAGGGGAGGAGAGAGAGAAAGGAAAGGAAATGAACGGAAAGGGGAGGGGAGGAAAAGGAAAGTAAAATAAAAAAGAAGAACATTTCAACTGATATGAAGCTCGAACAGTGAACTGCCAAGTACCTCCAGGGGCTCCGAAACCAAGGCGTCGAGGTTTGATCCATCGACGGTGGAGAACTCGCCATCCTCGACTGCGGCCGGAGCTCGAAGCAAGCCGGTCTGTCGAACGACTTGAGATCTAGGGTTAGGGTTTCGGTTCTCACCTCTTTGATCTGGGAATGGAGGCGGAGGCCAATTGAGACTTGAGAGGAAAGAATATAAGGGGTTCTATTCTGGTGCTGTGTGAAGGATCGGACGGCTGAGATTGGATGTATGTATGTTCTTTGGATAAAATTGGATGTAAGGCAAAATTTCTCTCTGCCGATGTAATCTCCAAAAAAAAAAAAAAAAAAAAAAAAAAAAAGCCAATGTAACCCATCACCTCTAGGGAATCATCTCTAGTTCAAGTGTCCCTAGAAGTGGAAGTGTAGTCAGTTGGATACACCGAGAGTCCTGAGGATGGGTACGGTTCGAATTCTCCTTCTTGTTGCTCGTCGGCATGGAAAAAATAATACCTCAAAAAAAAAATCTAGTTCAAATGGAAAGATATTGTTTTTTAATTAAATAAAAATGGTAGAAGTGGGATAGTGGGTCCAAAAAAGACTACGATGGAACATGAAAGTTCTAAAGTTCTGAACAGTAAAAAAAAATCTATTGTATATATACTATCATCTTGGCTTAACAACCTAATACAACATGATATATACATATCACAGAAAGCTAGACATCTCTATCATATGGTTGACACACTCAACTAAGTTAGTTACAACTACAACACCTTCCTTGAGTGTGTAACTACAACACCTTCCTTGAGTGTGTAAAACTCAATGATCAATCTCCTACTTTTGACATTATTTTAAACTATGAGCACTACAATCCAGAGAGCCTCCGCAATTCGATGCTATAAACGATCTTCTGAAAAGTGAACTTCGATAGGGGCTTTCTGAACATGTTAGCCAAGTTGTCATTGGATCGGTCTGCTTGAATTCAATATTTTGATGATGTTGTTGTTGATGCGAGAAGAAAAATATTTGTTCGATGCACTTGTTATTGTCTTGTAGACATTCTTCATCTGGTCAATACATGTGGTTTTGTCTTCATATATTATCTTCGGGGCATCGTTAATAGAAGAGAATCTGCTCGTAGTTCGAATTTGCTCAATAACGACTCGCAAACATTATGTATTCCCAAGTGGCATTATAAAGGATGAGCTCTCATAATTTGAGGAAGTGGTGACCAGCATTTGCTTTTTAGACTCCTAAGATATCATGTATCCCAGCTGGTAAAAGCATAACCACTGTAGGATCTCAATCTTGTACGAGTTCACGTCCCAATCCTAAAATATGTAGTACCAAGAAACGTGGCAATGGCCAGCTATACATCAAGTGGACTTCAGGCCAATAAATATATATACGTTATTCAAGATTGGGTATATCGATATATAATTACATAGCACTTATATATCTCAATCAACATAACAAGAATATAAAGAATGGACAATATGAATACTAGTCTACAGCCCAATAAACATACTTATCTGAATAGACCACAAAAGAATAATACAGTGCATAAATGTTAGGCTATAACAGTAGAGAATATCATTGCATGAAATATAAGCTATGGAATAACCAATACCTGAATCAGGAAAGATGATCACAAACTATCCACTGAAAGAATACAACAAAATTGACCCGTAAAACATAAAAGGAAACCAGGTCCTCCTAAGACACAACAAGATTCAAACAACATGGCAAATATAAACTGAATACAAGCATTCTATAATGTGACACTAATCCTCTACGTGAAATGCACTTGAGGATAACTTTCGCATGTATGGGCAAATGTAGGCTAAAATACAACATAGCACGAGGTTAGAAGTATGTTATATGTAAATCATGTATAATGTCCGACGGACGTCAGTGGCCAGCTATATAGCATCATAAACTCCTATAACATCCTCTAGATACTATGGTTCACCGATTTGGGTAGCCCATATGCCTAGTGATTGTCCTTCCAATCCCATAAGACTATTTGTCAGTTTTCGTTCCCGATATACGTATTTGCTTTCATGATTCCAGTATGTGGTATCCGGTATTTGTTCATGTGCACCATTTAAATAATTAATTATTAGTTGTAGCATGTAGCATTTAAACATGTCATTAGTTACATGGTTAGGGTATGCTTAGTGCTAGGGTTTTCATGAAGCCAACCACCCCTAGGGGTGAGCACTAATCGGTTTTGAACCGAAAACTGACCCGACCCGGACCGAATAAGGGTTTCGGTTCGGGTCTAAAAATATTCGGGTCGGTTTCAGTTATGAAAACCCGTTTATTTGTTATTCGGTTTCGGGTTCAGTTGAAAACCGAAAACCGATTAAGGTTAAAAGGGTTTCAGGTTCGGCTGCTCTGGGGAGGGGTCCGTGTACCCGTGCGCATCATTGGATCTGGAGGAGGTCAAGTCCGACATCGCCTTACTCGACTGGAAGGAGTGTCCCGTGGGATCCTTACTCGCCGTCGGCTCCTCCGCGGAAGCGGAAGAGAAGATCAGCAGGAAGAGGAAGAAGAAGAAGAAGAAGAATAAGAGCTCCTCCGCCACAGGCCGCCAACTGAGTTGGCGGGCTCTGTTGCGCTATCAGCGCACCCGCCAACTTAGTTGGCAGGCCATCCTCCCTCTTGCAATTTTCCATACTCGTCCTCTCTCGTGAAATTTAGAAAAATTGCGTCCCTTTAGACGAAAGTTTCTGTTCTATGACAGTTGGCGATGACAAAAGGTGCATTGCACTTGGACAACTTGACAAAGAGGCCTTAAACAACGTGTGATTTGTAAAACTAAGATTGCATTTGATTAATTGTAATATAATTCTAATTATAATATAATTGAATTTTTAATATAATTGAGTTTGTAATGTAATTGAATTACAATAACATTATCTTATTTCGTTGCAAGATATAATCAAATCATATATTGATACTCATTTGTCCTTATATCCTTAAAACTCAGTTATGTAACTGTTGAGTAAAATGTGCTACTCTCGTACTATGTTTGGACTAGTATAATTGAAGAGAAAAAAAGATCATAGTCTTAAGAATAGTGTGTGTAGCAAAATTCTGAACTATCAATTAAAATATGTCTGTTAAAATATGTCTATAGAATTCAGTTTGTGATAGTATGGCAACTAGACATCCATAATTACTCTATATATTGTACAGACTTATGGGACAAACTTTAAATTTTTTAATTTACATGAGGTTTGGAAGATTAAAATATATGCAACTATAAAATAGAAATATTCAGGTTGGTGATTTTTTTCTTCTAGGGTTTCGAGGGCTAGTAACTCGATGCGACCTAAAAAAATTAGTTCGTGGACGACTAATTTTCTTCCGGACATACAGCACAACATCTGTCATGCATACACCATTTTTCGGATGATAAAAACTTAAGCAATTTGTATTTCTTTACAACAACAAAAAATGCCAAAATAATGTTCAACCAATTATACTAATGGACAGGTAGGTTCCAAATGTTCTCTTAAATTTGGATTTGACGATTTGATCTTTATACAACTTCCAAGTTGTGTGATATTGATAAAAAAACATGGGGATAAACAAACCCATATAGAATGCCAATTGCAATGCTAGCATCTGAATTATCTAGTAAAAATATGCAATTTTAAAGTTCTATTTATGCAACTACACTTTTAATTTTTCCTTATTAAACATACGTTCTAATTAAAATTCCAATCAAATTTAATTTTATGAAATATGTAATAAAAATATTTTAGTACTTTTTTGTATTTTTATTAAAAAAGATTTTCGTCAAAACCTCTAATTCAAGCAAAAGTTATTAAACATATCACATCAAGGTGTGATTAGGGCCGGGCCCGCCCAAGCCCGCTGTCACTTCAGCCCGGCTCGCACTAGCCTGCGTAACCCTTAGGTCCGGGCTGGGCCCAAGAGCCCGAACCCGATCCGGACCAGCCCGCAAATTTTTTTTAAAAAAAAACAATAGCTGGCCCGCATAGGCCCGGTCAGGCCCGCCCGAGCCCTGCCCGGTCAGCCCGGTTTAACATATTTTAGAGTTTTTTTTTGAATTTTTTTGACCGTTTGGTTTTTTATTTTTACCAAATTACCCTCACTATATAACCGTTTTCTGGCCGTTTTGGGGGGTATTTTGATTATTTTGTCAAAATGACCAAAAAACCTTTCCAACAACTATATTTGGAGGGTATGGGATAATTTGGCTTCAAAAAAAAAAACCTATAAATAGGCCATATATCTCATTTTCCAAACATAAACTATTCTAACCATCACAAAAAAAATTCAAACTCACAAGAAGGTTTCAAAAAAAATTTGCAAGAAATTCCGGCGCTTTACAACTTCCCGATCAAGCTCCCAACCCCGATCCAATTCTTTTTTTCTTCCCTTCCTCTTAGGGGTGAGCATTATTCGGTTTTGGACCGAAAACTGAACCGAACCGAATCGAATAAGAGATTCGGTTTGGTTTTAAAAAATTTCGGTTCGGTTTCGGTTTTGAAAATACTAAAAAAATTTATTCAGTTTCGGTTTCCGTCCAAAACCGAAAACCGAATAAGAAAATTTTGTTAGTATATACACTACAAAAAAAGTGACCTTTGGGGACAACAAAAAACCGTCTTAAAAACTGCAATTACCGTCCCAACAAATATTTGGGACGGCCTTTGGGACGGGAATGGACGGTCCCATTAGGGTGGCGTGGCAAAAACTTTAGGGACGGATATTGCCGTCCTAATTACTGTTAAAGGACGGTTAGGCAAGACGTCTCAAAAGTTTTCAAATTTATGCTTTTGTGTGACGGTTTATTAATTTGTCCCAAAAAACAAGTTTTTGTAACAGATATATTTCGTCCTAATAAATAAGGGATGGAATTTTAAAAAGTCCCAAAAAAAGTAATTTACTTTTTGTTACAGTACTATAATCGTCCGAAAAACTTAACAATTGTTTAAATTATTATGGAATTACTAATTTCATGTTTATATATAAAATATATAATTGAATTTTATATACAACAAAAATTCATACAGAACTATTTTATTTAATCGCAAATGCATATGGTAGCCGCAACATTAACAAAGCAATTTCTATAAAACATATTTAAAGGTAATATCCCATTGTTCACAAAATGAAATCCAAATCTTACATCACTTCGAGTGTTCTCCCATCAAGTTTTACGTCATTAAGCATTCACTTAATTTACAAAATAAAATCTACAACTTTTTACACAAGTCCAAAACATATTTGATTTTCCAAAGTGGCATCTCCCATCAATTGCAAAATAGGTACAAAAAGCATTGGAAGGACCTGCAAATAGAAGTAAACAAATCAGCCTCATAAAAAACAACCTGCAGATAATGAAGTCCAAAACAGGCACTTCTACCCCCATTGGAGCAGTTGTTATCCAAATAAATCCCACATGGTTCACAACCACACTTAAAACTTGAGCAGTCCTTGTGAAACCTCTCTTGTTTACCATATCCTGAAATAAAGACATGTAGACATTGCGTGCACATGAACAATGTCTACTTTCTCATATCACTAGTCATATAAAGATAAACCAACTATAAAGTCATTAAATAACAATTTTTTTCCAGTAGTTTTACTTAAAGTCATGCTACAAAAGTTTGAATCTAACTACTTGCAACCATAAAAATATTTGTTTTTGTTTAGATAATGGATCATCAGTTTGAATCTCAGGCAAGCATAAAGTAAGCGACAGATTCTTACCTCAAATAATCAAAGTTCTTCTTAGGACTCCTTTCCATCAAATTTGGCCTAGTCCTAGTCTATCTCAGAAGCCTGGCCAAATGGAGATGAAGCAGAGCTACTTAATATAAGTTCAACGTGAATGAGAATTGCTAGAGAGATGAGGTTAAAAGTAAAACACATATTAGGTAAATTGCAGAAAGAAAAGAAAAAAAAAAAAAAAAAGAAGAAAAGGCATCATGCTATCACCTATGCAGGAAGACTTGTGCAACAAATGCAAGGTTCATATTAGCAGATCCTTCAATAATGTCCTTCTCAAGTCACATGCAAAGCTAACACCCGTAACATTGTCAAATACAACATATGTTGGCAAGCTCCGAATAAGACATCATAAATTGCATAATCTTTAATAGATAAACAATGGTGCATGGGATTACTGCCACAAAATACTACTTTAACATGGTATTGCTTTCATTTTTTTATTTAATAATAACAACAATATTAGTTAAATCAGCTGCAACCAATGATCATAAGAAATTCTACATTCTATCAATAATTTTTGGAACATGAATCTATTGGTAAAAGGATAACTGTGAGATTCTAATTGATCAATCTCACATAAATTAGCTACTTGGCCAAAATTCAGTTTTACTGTTATGATCTAGTTTTAAGAACAAATCATACAATTATTTTCCTAAATAAGAACAAAATTCAATATTTGCAATGATTAATTCAAAATTGTTGAAACTAATAAAAGTAAATGCCAAGTTCATGTCCTCTTATTCCTTTTTTTATTTTATTTTTACATTGTTGTAGCTTTGAAATCTAACTGTAGTAGTAAATTTTGGCTTCCCATAAATACTATAATTTTAAATCTTATAAAAATTAGAGTAGTGTGTGTTTCTTTAATGAATTATTTGTTCCAATTGATTCAACCAAACTTATTTATGGGTTACAGGAATCTTCTTTTGAAATATTTTAGAGCTTCTTAAAAGTTCTGTAGGAAGCAATATTTAAATAGAGACTTTAGTGGATGCAAGTTTTGAAAAAAATAGAAAAGATAAGGACAAAAAAGAAATCATTTGATATTAGAGTGTACTATATTGCAATAACAACGGTTAAGACGAAACTAATCTATCGTATCTATACTGGAAACACACTATCCATAATATACACATCTTGTCTACCTTTCATGTTCACAATAATGTTGTGCTCATAGGTGGATCCAACGTTGTACCTATGATCAAATTTTATGCCACCAAAACTTCAAAAACTGAGAGGTATAATTCCTGAAAGATTATTATGTGCGAGGTCTATAACTCTTAGATACTGAAGACTACCCAGCTATTCTAGAATGTTGTCGGAAAACATATTTGATCCAATTCAAGAACTTGCAACTCATAAATTTCTCCCGTCCATGTTGGTATATACCCACTTGACTTATTTTAAGCAAGATCAAGAGTCATCAGTAATCCAGAATTCTCCAAGGATGGGGGAAAGTCACCAAATAAACAAATACTTCGCAATTCTAATACCATCATAGGTAATGAACCAATAGAGGCAGGGGACATTCCATATAAACTATCGTTAGCCAAATTCAAAATGTGAAACTCTTAAGTATTATCCCAAAACAATCAGGGATCTCCTGTGATAGATGAGTTTGGAGAGATCATGAACACAAAAATGTTTTAGTTTACAAAATGACATGGGAGTCCTGTCAGTAATTATATCTAGTATGAACTTTGAACTCCACGAGCTCACCTACCTATGGTATTGAGTATAAGATGTATAGAGCAGTACCACAAGGTGTAGAGAACTCATATGAGATACTAAGGGTTTGAAATATGCTACTTAGATGCATAGCTCAATTCCACCTTGTTTTAATAGATAACAACTCACCTCCAACAGAGCCTCTAGCCACCTTCCATTGTTACAAAGGCAACGTGCTAATTCATAATACACGCTAGCAGTTCCAACTACTCCTCTCTGTTCCATGTCCCTCACTGCCTCAAGAGCTTCATCCACTTTACCCTCTTCCCAAAAGGTACTTACGAGAACTGCAAAATTTGTATTAAGAAAGTTGATTATAATTTTTTTTAATGATGATGAAATGAACAAATAAAAAATGTGTAGTTATTCATGTTATTTCTACCTTTGTAAGTCAATGCTTTGGTAGCTAGGCCCCCTCTTCTCATGGTTCCAAAATATTTGTGAACCATATCATATATTCCTGCTTTCAGCATCACCTTTTAACAAGTATTTCCTGTAAGGCTAAATATACAAATATGACCTAAGGACAGATAAAGTAGCACGAGCTGATAATACCTGAATGCAGACTTCCGCTACATTAGCCCTTGAGACAGTTTTTGTATCTGTTTGGAGGAGCTCATCATCTTTTCCAACGAGTAAATCCCTAAGGCCACTATCTTTTTCCTGTAATCCCCCAGCCATTTTATACCAAAATTATATCATTGAATAATTCTATAATTCTGTGTTGCCATGCTCTTTGTTTCTTCAAAGAGAAACATATCTTACATGTCTATTCTAAACAAGGTTCAAAGTATCAGTATCGAAATTGGTATTGGACCATTCCTATGAGTATCAGGATCGACGGTATCGGCAGTATCGGAGGTTTCGGATCGGAGTATCGAATTTTTTTGGTATCGAAAAACAAATACTTATAATAAATTATTAACATTTTAGAAAATATATTTTATACATTTAGGTATAATTTTAATATTTTCAGTGTTATTTCTTCGTAGTTTTGAAATTAAATGAAGTAGTAGTCACCCTTACTGATTGATTTACATATGATAGATAAGTTTTCTTCCTTTAGATGCTTTTATAACCTTTCTATGCTTTTACACCCTTGCTGATTGGTCTTTTTCGTTCAATTTTGTTGCCAAATTGATCGAAAAAGAGACCCCAATGTCAGTATCGGGTATCGGTCGGTATCGGATCGGGACATGCCAAACCGTATCGGTATCGGCCGTATCGGATCGGTATCGATCGATACTGTGTACTATGATTTCTAAATAGCTGAACTATATGTCTGTTCCAATTTTTTTTTACCATGTTTAAGCCAAGCATGTATCAGACACACTAATATAGGCACTTCAAAATGCATTATGACACACAGAAGTTGGTGTCAAATTAACATCGTCATGATCAAATTGTGTTGTCATACTCATGTCCATCAATATTGCCCGTCAAAAAAGTAGCATGAAATGTTTTTCTGGGTCGAATACATGGCTAGGATGTTAAAGATTGCATTTTATCCTCATTGATACAGTTTTATCCATGGAAACTGGATACACATTCTTTGATCAATTTTTGAACCCAAGACTGACCCTGGGTTCACACACCTGGACTATAGGTTCACTAAGAGGCATGGGGCGTGCACTTCAAGCACAACCCAAGTGAAAAAAAATACACAATATGTTACTGACTTAATAAGGTCTCCGCTTTTCAAGTGTAAAAAATAAATCCAAAAGCAACAATATAGTATGATGTGTGGTGGCGGCTAAAGGAATTCACTCAACCAAACTATTATTTGACTGAAGAACCACTGTAAGAAAGTGGCAAGTGGGGCATGTACACATATAATGCTCGACCAGGCTTGCTTGCTAAGCATTATACAACATTTTTCATGAAACTTGAAAGATCAGATTGTAATTCAACATTACATATATATATATATGGGTGCTCTTCCTCCATGCATAACGAAATTACAAACTTAGTGTTATTATAAAATTTTCTTCCACCAAATTCTTCTCTACATTTTCTCTCTGTCTAAATTAATTCATTCTATCTAGTTGGCCTACCACAATTCCAACAGTTCATTCTGTTGGATGTGTTTATCTTTGAATAACATGATTGTTGAAATTGTAACCTATATAAGATCCATGTTGTGTTCAAATTAGTAAGGATGTATCAGTTTATGTTTAAGCTTCGAGGTTTCATCTGTCATGAAGTAGAAAAAGCAAAAACTTATTTTTACGAGAGCATCACAATCAATAGAGATATTGTCAAAAATCCTATGGTTTCTCTAGTTCCAAATAAACCAAACTAAAGCTATAATGGCATGTATGACTAATTCTCATATTCCTTTTAGCTGAGTGGCATGAGTCGCTTAGTAGTTCTCAAGAATCATAAAGATGATGAGAGGAACAATTAAGTATTAACCCCAACCTTGTCATATACATGAGCCAAATTGAAGTGTTCGAAATTAGGGATATTGCAGTTTGCCTTCTTTTTTACTCATGCAAACAAATAACCAGTTAACCAAACATTTCAAAGATGAGGTGGTATCGGATTCATTAATTCCACACAAAAACCACCTTCCAAGTGAATCATTCCCCCCCCCCCCCCTAAAAATTCACTTTGGGACAAAAATATGGAGAAAATGTACCAAGAAATGAAAGATATGACCGATTAACTAATGTTAATATAAACTAGGTTGTATACCATGTGATCTAGTTGAAGAATGGATGATATGTGTTTGTTAGCACATGTTATGCAGCTCAGAAGAGGTTGACATGGAGGATGGAAAAACTCTAGACTAGAAAGTATAGATCATGGCACATCTACGATATTCAAACTTGTGATGATTAAACAATTAGCATTTGGTCATGCTTTCATTTGAAACAATTGACATCTAGAACTAGACATCTAATTTTTATGACAAGTAGCTAGCAAATAAGACATGGAAGCTTGAAACCTAAGGAATAAGTAGAGCTAGAAGAGGCCAACAAAAATTATAATTGCAATACAATTAAAAGAACATATATAGACCCAAAAAATATGGAATAACATAACCTTACGTTTTGATTTGCTCTGTTAATTAGTACATCAATGTGATATAGCAAGAAGTTTGCAAGATGAATAAAAGACAAAATATATGAGGTATGGGAAATAAATAAAATAATTATACCTGCATACATTGAATGAAATATATATGATGAGGTATGTGAAATCAATAAAAATATACCTGCACTGGACTAAATATATATATTTGTGAGGTATGTGTTTCATGTCCTTACGCAACTAGAAATATAGTAATTAACGAATTAAAAACAAATGGCGATGTAATGTAAACATCGACAGCAAGTACACATGTGCAGGAGGGTGCTCGAGCGACATGATCGACCTGTCGATCGAGATCGTCTTTGGCCGGCTTGGTAAACAATATGACGGAGTCATGATATATATATATATATATATATATATATATATATATATATATATATATATATATATATATATATATATATATATATAGTTCGCCATATTTATCTTCTTTCAAATATGGCGAACTATATATATATATATATATATATATATATATATATATATATATATATATATATATATGCAAAAAAAAAAAATATATATATATATATATATATATATATATATATATATATATATATATGCAAATGACCTGTAGCCTAGTGGTTAAGAGAGATGCATGCGGCCTAAGTGGTCGGGAGTTCGAGCCTCAGTGGAGGCTAGTTCGCCACAAGTACCCATTGCTTCAAAAAAAAAAAAAAAAAAAAAAAAAAAAAAAAAAAAAAAATATATATATATATATATATATATATATATATATATATATATATATATATATATATATATATATATATATATATATATATATATATATAATCTAGAGTTGTCAACTAACAATTAACAAACTGACTTCCCAAATACTTGGTCCACAATAGCATAAATAAGGTTTTTCGTTGTTGTTACTGTAAATGAAAGATACAATGAAACATGCTCTTAGTTACAAACAATTCTATACCCCAATCTATAGGAATCTTGTAATAAGTGTACGTTTAGACTCTTCCAAGGGTTCCTATAAATATGGGTGCTCTTCCTCCATGCATAACGAAATTACAAACATAGTGTTATTATAAAATTTTCTTCCACCAAATCCTTCTCTACATTTTCTCTCTGTCTAAATTAATTCATTCTAACTAGTTGGCCTACCACAATTCCAATAGTTCATTCTGTTGGATGTGTTTATCTTTGAATAACATGATTGTTGAAATTGTAACATATATAAGATCCATGTTGTGTTCAAATAAGTAAGGATTGTTTTTATTGTAAATATGTACTAGGGAAAAATTGTCTTTTGACGACTGATTGTAATTCAACATACATACATACCTATATATATATATATATATATATATATATATATATATATATATATATATATATATATATATATATATATATATGTTGCTCTATACTTGTGCACAAAACTATATGATCAGCTACAAAGGTTGTTGGCGTAAACTTTTCCTTATTTATACTATGATTTTGCTAAGTGATGATGAATCAGATGCTATGTACTCGTTAGTTCTTCCGCCCGAGAAAGTCAGTTTCCAAATAAGGTAGGTAGAATAATTATACATCATGTCATTCACCACTACTACACATGAGCAGCACATATGTTCTTGTATTTTAACAAAATAAAAGCCCTAAATTCAAAAAATCCCTAAAATCAACAAGAAAGAAATAAATAAATAAAAGATGAAAAACCCTAAAATCAAAGGGAAGCACCTGTGGAAGGCGGTGATGGAGGATTCCCCTGACCAAACCAAAATCGAAGAAGAAGAAGAAGAAGAACTACCTGATGACGTTGAAACCAAAATCAAAAAAATATGAAGGAACCTGATGGCTTCATTCGAGAGAGAGGAAAAGAAGAATAAGTACCTGATGGCTCATTCGAGAGAGAGGGAAAGATGTAGCTGAGAGAGAGGAAAGAAGTAGCCGATCTTTGTTGGGAGGGAGAAGCAGGAGGGAAACCGAAAATGTGAAATTTTCAGAGGGAAAGTGAAAACTTCAGAGGGGATTGGGGAAAAAATGAAGAAGGGAATATATGACAGATTTGTCAAACTTTTTCCATGTCACATGATTTGCATGTGACACAAATTTGATAGAAAAAATAAGATGTTACGATGATTTTACTGTGACCATAACAAAAGTAATAAAAAAATAGAAATTTTGATTTTTTTTAAATGTTTTTTAGCATTTTTAACGGTTATAATCATTAATATTTTATTAGATAATAACCGTTACAACTTATTGAAAAAAAGGTTACGAATTATATGTTTTGGTGTAGTGATTCCCGTCGAGCTATTTGGGACGGTATTGTGAATTATTTGGAACATAAAGTTTTATTAGTCCCAAATAGTGAACCATTTTCACAATCTGTCCCAAAAAAATACAACTTTTTGTTTCCAAGAATATAGCCGTCCCTAGAACTACACTTTTAGGACGTTTTATACTAGTGTTCCTAATAGTGTCGTCCCAAAAAGACATTTTTTTTAGTGATAGGTATATTTAGTTACTATATATATTAACTAAAAAGCACAAATAAACCAAAAAAATTGAATAAACCGAATAAACCAAAAATCGAACCGAGTTAATTCGGTTAATTTAATTCGGTTATGGGCAAATTCGGTTCGATTTTGCTTGTTCGATTTTCGGCCCAATTCGGTTTTGAGTTATTCGGTTCGATTTAAACCGAATTAACCAAATTCTCACCCCTACTTCCTCTTTCTAATTATTTTTTTAATTTTACATTTACAAAATAGTTTTCTTTCCTCCCTCTCACTCTTTTTTGAGAAAAAATAATTTTCGGTTTATTTTATTTTCGGTATCCTCCTTCTCTTCTAAATTACTTTTATTTGTCTTTTTAAAATGGCCGGACAAGATTCAAACCAACCTACTGACGCTGTCGGACAGACTTATGAATATTTTAATATTTTTTTTGAGGAAAATCATATTCCTGAGGATTTAATTGGTCCACCTCCTGAATCTGCTAGTTCTACCCAAAATGTTGTAAAGAGGAAAAAAATCCAAAGTATTGGAAAAAAAAATATACTTAATGAAACTAGTCATGATGGCTCATTTGTTTTAGATCAAAAAGGAGAACCAGTTCTGTACGCGGCACAATGCAAGAAATGTTTCAACATATACAAATGGAATAGAGGAGGTGGCACGGGTACCATATCAAGACACCACGAAACCTGCTACGGCCCGGGCACAATTCCGACGTCCCAAGCCGAGATAAATTTTGGAGGTTCCATGGGTTCTTCAATGAGTACGTTTTCCTATTCCGCTGCTCGTCATAAAACTGAATTGACTAGATATATTATTGTTGATGAATTTCCATTCACTTCGGATGAAAGTGCATCTTTATATGATTATGTCACACGTTCTTTAAATCCATGTTTTAGTAAAGTCACTAGAGGCGCTGCTAGAAAAGAGCCCAAGAGACTTTTTACTGAAAAGAGAGATGCTTTAAAAGAACGTTTGTCGCATGTTAGTAAAATAGCTATTACTTCTGATATTTGGACAAGTAAGCAAAATTATGCTTATATTTGTATCACGGCACACTACATAGATTTACAATGGATATTGAAAAAGCGCATCATCTGTCTAAAAACTTTAGAATTTTCACACACGGGCTCTGTAATTGCAGGGGATATTAGATGGCATAGGGGCTTTGTTAGATGACTTTGCAGAAAACATGGATGTTGATGTTAGTGACTTGAAAATAAAACTGAGGGTAGTGTTGGATAGATTAGTAATGCTTTATGAAGACAAAGTTGTGTCGACCCAACCAACTCAAGTGGGTACTAGTAGTATCTCTGGCTTGGCGTTTAAGTTATCACACACCAGTTGTATACTACAAAGGAAGAAACAAAAATACTCTTTCCAACCCACTCAAGAGTTGTCTTTATATCTAAGTTCTTATGAAGAAGACGATGAATCTTCAAATCACTTCACCATTTTAGAATGGTTGAAAAAATACGACAAAAGATCTCTTGTACTTTCTACCATAGCACGTGATCTACTAATGGTCCCGGCGTCCACGGTAGCATCGGAGTCATGTTTTAGTGCAGGATCAAGGATCTTGAGCAGGAAGAGGAGTCGGTTGAAGCCAGATATCTTGGAAGCTTGTGTATGTGTTCAAGATTAGATTTAAGCTGAGAAAAGAACCCAAAACCAAAGAGATGAAAATACTGACATCAACGAGCTAGACTTTGAATCGCTTACAATGGGTGAAGCTTCTGGAACCGAGGAATAAGAATGACTCAAAGGTATGAATTAGTAAACTTACAAAACAAAAGAAACGAAAAAAACAAAAAAACAAAAAAAAGAAAACAAAGAAACTTAAAACAAAACAAAAAACAAAACAAAAACTTAAAACAAAACAAAACAAAACAAAACAAAACAAAAAAACAAATAAAAACAAAAAGACAAAACAATAAACTTAAAACAAAACAAAACAAAAAAACAAAAAAAAACAAAACAAAACAAAACAAAAACAAACAAAAAAACAAAACAATAAACTTTAAAAAAAAAACAAACTTTAAAAAAAAACACAAACTTAAAACAAAAAAAAACTTAAAAAAACACAAAGAAAGAAAGAAATTAAAAAAAAAAAAAAAAAAAAAAACAAACTTAAAACAAACAAAATAACTTAAAACAAAAACAAAATAAACAAAAAATAACAAAAAAACACAAACTTAAAACAAATTTTTTTAACTCCGCCTATGACAAGCAAAGCTTGCATTGCCGGTCCCAAGCCCGGATAAAGGAGGAGAGGAAAATAAAACAAAACAAAAACAAAAAAAATTTAAAACATAAACTTACAACTTAGAAAGAAGCAAAGAATAAAAAAGAACAAAATAACATAATAAACTTAAAAATAAAAGAAAAACAAAAGAACATAAAATTTAAAACAAAAACAAAAAAACTTTAAATAAAATAAAATAACAAATGAAAAAAAAACTAAATGAAATAACAAATAAAATAAAATAAAAATAACAAACAAATAAAAAAATAAAATAACAAAATAAACTAAAAACAAACAAACTTAAAGAAAAACAAAAAAAAAATAAATGAAAAAAAAAAATGGCGGGTCGGCCCGGCCCGCCTGCTAGCCCGAATCGGCCTAGCCTTACCCAAGTCGGGTCATTGGGCCGGGCTGGGCTCTATCTACGCAAACAGGGTCGGGCCAGGCCCGACCGTTGTGGGCCGCGGGCTGGGCCAGCCCGAATCACACCTTGAATATCACACTTTAACTTTTTGTGAAACCCAGTTTTCTGTAATTTTATTTGAATAGAATTTTTGTATTGGAAATAAAAACGTTTTCAAAATTATTATTATTAATATTATTATTAATTATTCTTGGGTGAAAAGGATTTTGAAAATTATAAACAACTGGGACTTTTGAATGTTTGGACCCAGACCCGAGTCCGAGCCCAGACCCAGGCCTGAGCCCAACCCTTTCTTTTCCCAAATTCTTTCCTATTTTTGACTCGGTTAATAAATAATAATAAAAAAAATAAAAATAAATATGTTTTCGGTTGGGAACTGGTCCCGAAAGACCAGTGTTTTCCCTGGAGAATTGGTAACTCCTCTTTTCCCGAACATCTCTCCTCACCACTCATTTTCACCCCACAACCCCTCCTTAAACTCCACTCACCAACTCCCACGATCTCCAGAACCTCTCTCTTTTCCTCAAAAAAAAAACTCACAGCTCAACAACTCTCCTCATCTCACACTCTTCTCTCTCTTACTATTTCCATTTACTTTTGTGGAGAGAGCTCTCAGAAAACTCTCACATATAACCCATTCACTCTCTCCCTCTCTCTCCCTGACTTTTCTCCTGGAGAAACCCACTTCTACCCGAGCCCCCTCTCCGGCCAGGCTCGCGGCCATCCGCCGCCACCACGCCCTAGCCGGCGCCGCCCCGCGCCTCCGGCGTGTCCAGAGCCCCGCCGTCGAGCTCCCCTCCTCGGCCATCCCGACCGCCGCCCGTGGCCGACGCATCCGCGCCGACCCCATCCCGCGCCGTCGCCTCCCGCGTGCGACGCCGCCGGCGACCCCCTCCGCCGTCCAGCGCGGAATCAGCGCCGCACCCGCGGCCCTCCACCGCCCTCTCCGTCCTGCCTCGCTGTCCAGAAACCCTCCCCGTCGCTGTCCGCTCCCGCGGCCAGCGCCCGAGCCGCTGTTTCCCGCGGTTCTTTGCTGTCCACGCCGGCGTTCCCGCTGTCCGTGGACTCTCGTCGCTGTTCGGGACTTCGACCTGCTGCCGAACTTAGTTTCGGATTATTCCCAAGTTTTTCCCGCGGCTCCCCGCCAACGGAATCTGGTAATTTCTGGATAATCACAGTAGTTCGTCCCCCGTAGAGTCGATGATGATAGATCGGTCCCCCGGTTCCCTCTCGGGAATCCGGTTAGCTGCGTATATTATCGTTTAGCTGCGTTAGATTATTTTCCTGTGTTGCTTTGGTGTGATTTGGTTGGATTATGGGATTCCCGGACTATTCGGGAATTTATTCTGGTGGTGTTGGAAGTTATTTTGGTGGATATTCTGTGGATTATTTTGGGTTGGAAAATATTTGCAGGAGTTTGATGGCGCACTTCCCAGTTTTGGGTTTGTCCCGAAATAGAGGAAGTGCTGCCCAAATTTTTACAAAACTATAATTTTATTAATTTCAAAACTGGCTTTCGAAAATGAATTTCTAAAACCGATTTTCGGGCGACGACCGTACCGGTCTGTGGGCCCTGGCGAAATGCAAACGCACCGGTCCGACCGGGCGTTGTGGTAGTAGCTGGATTTTGATGATGGACCGAGTCTGAGACTCTTAACATTTATTTTAAATTATTTTATTTAATATTTAGGCTATTTATTATAGTTATTTATTTTACTGCATTTTATTTAGTAATTAAATCATTTCCTCTTATTAATGTAAAAATAATTGTACAGGGCATAAGCCCACTCTAGGATGTTTAGCTGTGCCCTTGTATTGTGTAGTGTAGATTTTATTTTATTTCTGGTGGATGTGATTTGGGTGGTTTTTGTGATTATACGCATATTCGCAGTTTAGAACGTAATTTAGTGGTTAATTATGACATTTAGTAAAATAAATAAAATATTATTAATTCACGATTTATCACTAAAAGAAATTGTATTTTTATAAATATATTACAGAAACACAAAGTTTTCCAAAGTTAATTGATTATCGTGTTATTTCCAAATAATCCAGTTAACCGGCTTAATCGAACGCACATAGTTGCGACGTAAACGTTAGCTGTAGATTAATACAACTTAAAACCTGACTAGGACTTACTACTAGAGATTGCAACTAGTACACTTAGCCTGGTTATTCAAGGTTCTAAGTCGAGTTCTCAACTGTAGGAACTCGAAGTTACAACTGACGTTCTTCCTCGGTACCGACTCGTCTTTCCAGTCAATCTAATACAAGGCAAGTTACGATTTGTGTATTCCTGTATTTTATTTAGTAAAGTTAAGATGCATGTTAAACCACACTGCTGGCACGGAACTCTACCGACTGTTACTGTTACTGAATCTGGGACTGGGGGAATAGTGTAAACGTTTATGACCAAAGCCCCTACTGAACTGACTGTGTTAGCTTACCCCTCTCACACACGGGGATAAGCCATATCGTATCGCTAGGATACTACTGTTTAACCCAAGCCGGTCATAGACGTTTGCATATTCAAAACACACTGAACTGTTTTAAACTGCTGAAAATATTATTTCAACTGTTTATCCTGCACTTTCCAATTACTATTTAAGATATGAGATGCATATTTCGTTCTTGCTCCCTCCTGACTGGAGACAACATTTTAGGTAACACTGAGGATGACGAGCTATACTATAATAGCTATTATGACCCGGTTCTCTTCCCGGCGACGGTACCGGAGCCGTCTTTGGAGGACGTTGATCCTGGGACTGCTGAACCTGATGCTTAGATAGTTTCCCTTTTCTGCATTTTTCTTTTATTTGGAGTTTGTAGTTTTATTTTCAGCATTTCCCTTCCAGTTGTATTTCTGAATATTTTATCAAATAAAGTTTCAATTCCGAATAGAATAGTTGTGACAAATGTACTTGTGTTGTTGTGAATACCTGCAATGGAACAGCTTACTGCCGCCGTCTCACCACGGTGCAGGCTGGGCATGGTCCGGTTCGACCCATTAAATTGGGATCGGGTCGTGACACTTTTCCTCCAATCCGAACAAGAGGAGACTACTTAGCTTTCCCTCCAATCCAAACAAAATTATATGTATTGAGACTCTTCCCCTCACTTAACTTTCCTTTATTTAATGAACTTAACTCTGCTTCTTTTATTCCCTTCATCCAAAGAGATACTGTTTTGGTTCGCAGAATGGAAGGGAAAGGAAATCAATTCCTTGTCATTTCCTTTCCTTTGGAAAATTACAATTCACATTGATTTTTCTTTCCGATGTTTGGAAACGCCAAGGAACTTGGAAAGAAAGTGAATACTTCAATGTGAAAAAGTGATTCTTTGCTTGGATTGATGGAATCACTTTTCCCTCTTTCCCTTGCATTGGGAATCACTTTCCTTTCCTCCTCAATTCCTTTAACACCCAAACATAGGAAAGTAATCAATTTTCTTTTCCAATCCGATGATTCTGTGAACGAAACGAGGCCTAAATCAGGGTGTCACCCGGTCCGGTTTAATTGCGGACCGGCCCGAGCCCGATCCCAGTCAGCCTGGCCCGACCCGCCCTCTAGCCCGGCCCGCCCAAGCCCACCCTCCTAGCGGTCCGGGCTGGGTTCCCTAAACCGAGCCTGAGCCCGGCCCGTTTTTTTTTTCGTATACAACTGTAGGCTCGGTCTGGCCCGGCCCGGTCAGGCCCGCCCGAGCCCGGCCCGGACCAGCCCGGCTGAACTGGAAAATTGGTTTTTATTTTTTATTTTTGATTTTTTGGCCCCCCATTCACCAAAATACCCCCACTGTATGACTGTTTTAAGGGGTTTTTTTGGTCATTTTGTGCAAAATGACCAAAAACCCTTTACAACAACTTTATTTGGAGGGTGTGGGGGTCATTTGGCTACAAAAAAAATCCTATAAATATGTCATGAATCATATTTTTCAAACACAAACAATTCATTCCATCAAAAAAAAAAAAAATCATGATCACAAGAAGGATTCAAGAAATTTGTCCAAGCAATTCCGACGATCTACGACTTTCCGATCAAGCAATTCCGGTGATCTACGACTTCCTCCATCTCTCTTTCCTCCATCTCTCTCTTCTTTAATTTATATTTACAAAATAGTTTTCTCTTCTCCACCCCTCTCTTTTTTGAGAAAAATAATTTTCAGTAAATTTATTTTTCGGTAAAATAGTTTTTTTTAGCAAAAAAAGTTTGTCTTTTTAAAATGGCCGAACAAGGTTCAAACCAACCTAATGATGTTTTTGAAATTTATAATACTTTTTTTGAGCAAAATCTTATATAAAAATGTTTAAAATTTTGACTATGTTGTAAAGAGAATGGAAGCTAAATTCACTAAATATTGGGGTGATGTCCCTCTTTTATACTGTTTGTCTTCCATTTTTTATCCTACGATCAAATTAGAGGATGTAGAGACTTTGTTAGATGACTATGCAGAAAAATATGGAACTTAATCTTATGGACTTGAAAATAGAACTAAAGGTAGTATTGGAAAGATTAGTAATGCTTTATGAAGAAAATGTTGTGTCGATCCGACCAACTCAAGCGAGTACTAGTAGTAGCTTAGGCTTAGACGACCACGCCAGTCGTATACTAAAAAAGAAGAAATAAAGACACTCTTCCCAACCCACTCAAAAGTTGTCTTTATATTTAAGTTTTTATGAAGAAGAACATGAATCTTCAAATCACTTCATCATTTTAGAATGGTGGAAAAAATACGACAAAAAAATTTTCTGTACTTTCTACAATAGCACGTAATCTATTAATGGTTTCGGTGTCCACGGTAGCATCGGAGTCTTGTTTTAGTGCAGGATCAAGAATTTTGAGCATAAAGAGGAGCCGGTTGAAACCAGATATCTTGGAAGCTTGTGTATGTGTTCAAGATTGAATTTTAGCATATAAAAGTCCAAAACAAGAGAGATGAAGCTGCTGACATAAACAGCTAGACTTCGAATCACTTACAATGGGTGAAGCTTCTGAAACTGAGGAGGAGGAAGAATGACTCAAAGGTATGACAAAAAAAAACTAAACTTAAAAAAAAAAACTTGGAAAAAACAAAAATAAATAAACAAAATTACTAAAAAAACAAAAAACGAACAAATAAAACTTAGAACCAAAAAGACTTAAATATAAAAACTAATTAATAAAAAAATAACAAAAAAAATCCTAAACTTAAAACAAATTTTTTAACTCTGCCTATGACAAGCAAAGCTTGCATTGCCGATCCCAAGTCCGGATAAAAGAAGAGAAAAAAATAAAACAAAATAAAATAAAAATTAAATTAAATTAAATTAAAAAAAACTTAAAAAGAATAAAATAACAAAGTAAACTTAAAATTTAAAAGAACATAAAATTTTAAAAAATAATGCTGAAAAGCATTAAAAAAAACTGAAAAAAAAATAAAAAAAATTGACCGGACCGGCCCGAACCCGGCCCGCCCGAGCCCGCAACCCAGTCCGCCCGCGAACCGGCCCGGCCCTACCCAAGCTGGGCTCAGATCCTTCGAACCGGGCCGGACCGGACCCAGCCCGCTGCCACCACCGATCCGGGCTGGGCCCGGACCAAACCTGGTTGGGCCCGGCCCGGGTCACACCTTGAGGCCTAAATGTTCGTCAGATTGTTTAGGAACCCAAAAAGTTTTTCTACCGATTCAGATTTTATAGAAATCCGCCACCAAACCCAACCTGTTGACAGCCCTAATCCAGTTACCAAAATGAAAATATGCTCATGGTAAAATGCTCACGCCATGACATTATAGGAAATGAGTCCTTGCATGATGGTACGTGAACTCGCTCTATTCTCTTTGTAATATGTCAATATAACTGATTTCCAATAACATGTTTGATTATGTTAGGTATTACTTAAACAAGATCATAGAAAACGTAGCCAACGCACATACGTCCATTATAAGTTGTATCCATTTTCACAGTATGACTTGCTGCATAACAATTCAACCTTATTTCAAACCTCAAAGGTTTACCAAATCAATTGTAAATAGGCAAAGACGAACATTATTTCAAACCACAAAAGTCGATATACTGAATCAATTGTAAATAGGCAAAGACAAGCAAGGACTTGATGAAATCATTTGCCAACTACAACTCAAAATATCTGAACCCACACTTAAGTATATGGTACAATCATCATGTCAAAAAAAAAAAAAAAAAGTGTATGGTACAATCAAGGTAACAAAATAAATAGTCTACATAATAGCGGTGACTCAATGACACAAATTCAAATGCGGGTTCCATATGAAACATTACAATAGATAAATTGGCATGCGAATCTAACAAAGGCAGGATCTACTAGTTAAAAACATGTTCACAACTAGATTAAAGCACCAAAATTGCAAAATGACTTGGACCAATTCCCAACTACAAACTGCCATCCTAATGTGAAAGACAAAATTTAAAGTTCAAGATTCACGGAACTGGTATGCATATAACAGATAATGAAAAAGACAGCTCGAGAATCAGTTCATCCTCCTAATAAGTTCATTAATATAGTTCTCCCTGTTACCAGCATCTCCTCCTTCAACGTAGTGGTTCCTTTTCTTCTTCAGGCCACCCAACGGTGCCTTGAGCTTAAATGGCCACAGGAAGTTATTTGCCTCCTTGAAGTGAGGACCCACAGTCATGATCTCATGAATTAGATCTTCAATACATATTATACCGAACTTTCCCAAGGCCTGCAATTAAAGAATAGGATGTCATAATACAAACAAGATAACTAATGCATTAAGTAGAAAACGTCATGATTCGGTTCAGTGCAAAGCTACTTAAATTCACCAAGATATGGTAAATGAAACTCGAGCAAAAATCAATGGAACTAAAAGCTACAGGGGGAGATTTGGCGTACGACATTCAGAAAAAATTGCAAAAAGTCAGACTAAAACTTCATAAACTTTCAGATAGATTGTTTCTAGTGAAGATAAAGACATCAAAATCAGGAAGTATCAATTAATTTAGTCTGTACAAAATTCAATAAAAATTTCAAAAATTTGTCATAAACATGCAACAAAGGAATAGCTTCATTCACTCACAACATTAAAAGGAAAATAACCAGGAATCAGGAAAAAAAAATAGCACAATGATTGCAGCAAGATTCGTAGTATCACTATCGGAATCAGGATTGGACCCTTCCTATGAGTATCAAGATCCGTGGTAGGTTTCAGATCGGAGTATCTTATCGAAAAGTAAATAATTATTAAAAAAATATTAAAGATCTAGAGAAAAAACATTTTATACATTTAAGTATGATTTGAAGTATTTTCTATGTTGTTTCTTAGTAGTTTTGAAATTGAATGAAATAATAGTCACCCTTAGTGATTGGTTTACCTGCGATAAATAAGTTTTCTTCGTTTACATGCATTTACACTCTTACTATACTTTTACACCCTTACTGATTGGTTTGTTCCATTCAATTTTCTCTGTGAATTGACTATAGGAAAGAGACCCCCCACAATGGCATCTGTCAGTATTTGTGATCAGCATTGGATCGGGACATGCCAACCTTATCGATACAGCCTTACCGTATCGGTATCGGCCGATATTGCAAAGTATGGTTTGTAGGGCCAGGGCATTCAAAGAATGGCCAGAGGACAGTGCCCCTCCCAAGCTTCTAAGAGATTCATCAGCTATCTTATAATTTTCTAAAAAAAAGGATAAGTAGCAAACACCACCCTCCCTTGCTAAAAAAGAAAGGTCATGTTCTGCTCCCCATCTTATTCAGCTTGTTTGAGACTCAAATTCATCAATTTAAAAGAAAGAACCATGAGATCCAATCTGACTGACGCAATATCATGGCAGAACGCTGATACAAAAATGGCAGAAATAAAAAAAGAATCATAAGATCCAATCTAATCAATGTAATAACTATGGCAATAAGCTGATCCAAAATGGCAGATTCAAAAACCAAAAACAATAGTGAAATGTTATAGCTGAACAATGTTTGCATTAGCATCAACTAGCATAACCAAGCAATCCTTTCGAGAATCAACATATAAATTTAAGTCTCTTATAAACAAGTAATGTATTATGGAACATATAGTTATCATAACAAATTGTATGCCTTCTTAATTAGGAGTATGATCAGTTGCAGACTACTAATCACAGAAACCCCAAAGTCAATGTTAACTTTTTGTTGCATCAAATCATTTATAAGAGTCCAAAATTCACTAGGACATGCCAATATCATCGATTCATTTGTTTCACCATGTACGTCTGCATCGTATGTTTGTATAATGTTGTATTAGTGTCTACATACAATAGTAGTGGTACACAGCTGCATAGAAAGCAAACTCCAAAATTTGATGATATTTTCTTGTTAAGAGTCACAAATGTAGCTGACAAGTCACTCCAAAATCTAATAGACACACCAATATCATTGATTACCAGTGTCACCATGTCTTTATTGTATGTTTGTATTGTGTGATATCTGTTAGTGTACATAGAATGCAGACATATACTTATTATTGTATCAAGCTAATAAAAACAAGAGGCAAGCACATAGATCAACAAACCAGTTCAATGACGGAGTTGTCAGTCAACGGGGTCCTTTGTTTGTTCAACTTTCCATATCCCCTCTTATATATGAGCTCCTTAACACTCTTAAGATTAGGATACCTGAAGTATCAACAATCAAAAGATATGTACTTCTCTCAAAATCTAAACATGACACAAATCAGAAAGCTATTGATATCAGCAAAAGAAATACCCGTAAGTCACATAAGGCTCAACCCTATGAAGCATGTTCACCGTTGCCTTGTTCACTTTCAGAAATACTCCATTGAAGATCTGTAGACAATTTAAACACCAAGAAAGTCATCAAACCGAAGAATTTCAAACAAAAAGAACTTCGCATCCCATTGTAAATATATTAAATCTATCAACCTGCCTCAACCGAAGAAGCTGCAAAATTTTACGCGACTTGGGATCCATCGCATTGATACTAGACAAACACAGACATTTCAAAATGAATCACAACCCTAACATAAAAGTTCAAAAAGAAAAATCACAGAAAATTTCATCATTCGTACCCACGGATCCTGACGATGAAGAGGAGCTTCGCTTCGGGACTGACATAGAAGCCTCCCTTCAGTCTGGCCTCTCGCTTCAGGCGGATCAACTCCTTGTCCTAAAATAGGAGACAATAGCGAAGACCCATTTGATAAATCATCGGAAATTAGGCGAAAAATAGGAAAAAGTTCGATCTTTATTAGGGGTTTTTTTTTTATCGAACCTGGGTCTCGTACTCCTTGGAGTACTGGAGAGCTCGGCTAAAGATGAGCTTCCTGTTCTCGCGGTCCTTCTTCTTCTTGGCGTCGAGCTCCTGCTTCTTCGCCAGAGCCCACTCCTCGGCTCTCTTCGTTTTCTTCAGGACGGACTCCGGGACCAGCGACTTGGCTTCGGCCATGGCTCTGTGGAAGAAGAGAATATCGGTATTTGGTTATAAAACCTTCGATCTGGAGAAGGATGAAAGCCTAGATTTCTAGGGTTAGGGTTTCGGTTCTTACCTCTTTGATCTGGCAATTGAGGCGGAGGCCAATTGAGAGGAAAGAATATAAGGGGTTCTCTTCTGGTGCTGTGTGAAGGATCGGACGGCTGAGATTTGATGTATGTATGTGCTTTGGATAAAATTGGATGTAAGGCAAAATTTATATAAGGTTCTCTGCCGATGTAATCTCAAAAAAAAAGCCAATGTAACCCATCACCTCTAGGGAATCATCTCTAGTTCAAGTGTCCCTGGAAGTGGAAGTGTAGTCCGTTGGATACACCGAGAGTCCTGAGGATGGGTACGGTTCGAATTCTCCTTCTCGTTGCTCGTCGGCATGGAAAAAAATGATACCTCAAAAAAAAATTCTAGTTCAAATGGAAAGGTATTGTTTTTTAATTAAATAAAAATGGTAGAAGTGGGGTAGTGGGTCCAAAAAATACTATGATACAACATGAAAGTTCTAAAGTTCTGAACAGTAAAAAAAATCTATTGTATATATACTATCATCTTGGCTTAACAACCTAATACAACATGATATATACAGATCACATAAAGCTAGACTTCTCTATCATATGGTTGGCACACTCAACTAAGTTAGTTACAACTACAACACTTTCCTTGAGTGTGTAAAACTCAATGATCAATCTCCAACTTTTGACATTATTTCAAACTACAAGCATTGCAATCCAGAGAGCCTCCGCAATTCGATGCTATAAACGATTTTTTGAAAAGTGAACTTCGATAGGGACTTTCTGAACATGTTAGCCAAGTTGTCATTAGATCGGTCTGCTTGACTTCAATATTTTGATGATGTTGTTGTTGATGCAAGAAGAAAAATATTTGTTCGATGTACTTGTTATTGTCTTGTAGACATTCTTCATCTGGTCAATACATGTGGTTTTGTCTTCATATATTATCTTCGGGGCATCATTAAAATCCGCTCGTAGTTCGAATATGCTCAATGACGACTCGCAAACGTATGTATTCCCAAGTGGCATTATAAAGGACAAGCTCTCATAATTTGAGGAAGTGGTGACCAGCATTTGCTTTTTAGACTCCTAAGATATCATGTATCCCATCTGGTAAAGGCATAACCACTGTAGGATCTCATCTTGTACGAGTTCACGTCCCAATCCTAGAATATGTAGTACCAAGATACGTGGCAATGGCCAGCTACACATCAAGTGGACTTCAGGCCAATAAATATATATACGTTATTCAAGATTGGGTATATAGATCTATAATTACATAGCACTTATATATCTCAATCAACATTACAAGAATATAAAGAATGGACAATATGAATACTAGTTTACAGCCCAATAAACATACTTATCTGAATAGACCACAAAAGAATAATACAATGCATAAATGTTAGGCTATAACAGTAGAGAATATCATTGCATAAAATATAAGCTACGGAAGAACCAATACCTGAATCAGGAAAGATGATCACAAACTATCCACTGAAAGAATACAACAAAATTGACTCAGAAAACATAAAAGGAAACCAGGTCCTCCTAAGACACAACATGTCACCCTCATTTCCCGTATTTCGTATTTATACTCTTATCTGTATTTTTGGCATGTATTTTTATTTTTCTCAACTTGTGGAATTTCGGTTTTTATTGGGGATGGTTCGGTTTGGTTCGATTTTATGTGTTGGATCACCCTAGCCCTATGCTACACCCTCAACCTACCACAACTCCCCCTCTTTATAACCCCCACCCACCACTCTCTCTCATCATAACTTCCACCATTAATTCCCTTCTTCTTCTTCTCCTTCCTCCACAACTCTCCTAACCCTAGGCAAGTGCACCTTGCCACTTCATGAGAGCCCTATTTTCTTGGTTCATTTGCTAGATTAGGATATGGTGATCAACATTAGAACTTGGTATTTTATGATTTGAAGTCTCCTTTGCTCTAGATCTAAGTTATTTCTATTTTCGAATTTTGCATGGTTTGATCTCTTTAAGTTGGATTTTTATGGGTTTTGGTATTTCCAAGTGGAAGAACATTCAGTTTCACTCCAGTTGGAGCCTTGGAAATCCGGATTTGGAGTTCGGATGGCCAAGTTGTGAGCTTTTGAAGCCTTGGGTTCATCCATGGTATTCCTGCTGTTTGGAGAAGACAGTGAGCAGTATGCAGAGCTGTTTAGCTTACGCACCCTGAGCTACGCGTGCTCTTTAGCGCTGCGTACGCAAGCTTGAGTACGCTTCCTGTTGGAAGCGTGTCTCCTTGAGCGTGCGTGACTTTTTACACACTGCTCCCTTGAGCGTGCGTGACTTTTCACACACTGCTCCCTTGAGCGTGCGTGACTTTTCACACACTGCTCCCTGTAGCGTGCATGACTTTCACCTACGCTGCTCTCTCAGCGTGCGTGACTTTCACCTACGTTGCTCTCTCAGCGTGCGTGACTTTCACCTACGCTGCTCTCTCAGCGTGCGTGACTTTCACCTACGCTGCTCTTTCAGCGTGCGTGACTTTTCACCTATGCTGCTCCCTTGAGCGTGCGTGACTTTTCACACACTGCTCCCTGTAGCGTGCGTGACTTTCACCTACTCTGCTCTCTCAGCGTGCGTGACTTTCACCTACGCTGCTCCCTGTAGCGTGCGTGACTTTCACCTATGCTGCTCCCTGTAGCGTGCGTGTCTTTCACCTACGCTGCTCTCTCAGCGTGCGTGACTTTCACCTACGCTGCTCTCTCAGCGTGCGTGACTTTCACCTATGCTGCTCTTTCAGCGTGCGTAACTTTTCACCTACGCTGCTTCCTGTAGCGTGCGTGACTTTCACGTATGCAGCACCCTCAGCGTGCGTGATTTTTCGTACGCTACTCCCCTGACCCTCTTGCTTAACCCATTGGCTCTTGGAGTTTTGGTCTTATTTCTTTAAGCTTGGCTTTTCTATTGTTCTGTTTATTGATATTTTATTAGATATTTTACGCCCATTTTATATCCTTACGCCTTTTGTCATGAACTTGATTTTACTTAATATGTTTGGAATGACTATTGTACATGGCTTGGTATGGCAAGGAACTAGCATAACACGACAGTGACCCGTAGTGGTGCACTTCTGACATGACCAACCTGACATGATAGTGGCCCGTCGTGGCGCACTCCTGACAAGTACCCTGACATGATTTATCTTGATAACTTGATGGTGGCCCGTGGCGGCGCACTCCTGACTTGACTTGACTTGACTTGATAACCTAACTTGGCCTGCATTGACATCGTGGGTGGTTCCTTCTTGCTTGCTTGTTAAATCCACTTGTCCTGTCTTGCATCATGTCTAGGATGGGACTCCTGAGTACCACGGTCAGGAGTACCTACTAAAATGGATTAAGGTTAATAACTAGAATAACACAGTAGTCATGAAGGGATGACACAGCTACAGGCAATCCCGTTACCTGGGTGCTCTTAGGATCTGTAGCCTGCCGTCGAGTAGGGCACATTTCCAGTACACCGTTGCGTGTTACACCCTCTAAGTCACCTAAGGGTACATTTGTCTCCTGGGCGATGTACCCACCTGAATTCAACCCTAATCTTTCGTCCTGGGTAACCTGGATGGTCTGCATGGCTTGTGGCTGTGGAACAATCTCACTGCATCTTGTTAGTAATTAGGCCTGTGATAACCCTAGTTAGTTAAAGTAGTAAGCCGTAGTATCTGCTTGGCCGTGATTGATTGAATGAGGTATAACCAGTCTAGTCATGTCTTGATCCAGTACAAGATTGTTTTCTGTTTTGATCTCTTACATTACTTATCTTGTCGATAAATGGTGGGAAACCAAGCTCTGTTCAGACGAAGGGTTACAACCCCGGTCCTTGTTTGGTTTACGGGTTGTAACCTGGCTATCGGAATAGTTCCATGGTTATCTCGTCGTATATCATCCTGCCATGTTTTCGTAATTCTAGTTTTAATATTATGTTTTCTTGTGCTGATTGCTGGCTTTTGTTCTTATTTCGTGGCCCCCTTGTGGCACTTGCTCTTTCTGGGGTTGACCCAGCTGGTTTTGTGTGGCCAGATTTCGGAGCAGCTCCCGAGGATCTACCAAGCTTCCAGTCCAATGGTGAACACTAGACGGAATCCGGGCCAAGAGTGGATTTTCTATTTTGTTTCGCTCACTCTATTGTAAAAATTATTCTTTTGAGGCGTTTAGCCGACGAGCACCTGTTAGCTCGAAGCACTTTTACTTACTGTCTGCCTACGGGCTGTAAACATGATTGACAAATCCTAGGGTTGATCATGTATGACTAAACTCTTGCTAGTCCTAACATTTTGTAACGACTAGCTTCATGATCAGCTGAATATGTAATATTTGGGACGCCTTATTATTGTATATTTAATGATCATACATCTTGCGACTTTACTTACTTGTGGTGATTGAGACACTAGGCTTGTTCATGACCATAAGAGACTGTTGGCTTGTAGAAAACCCTCACATATCTAGACAACCGTGACCGTATATCGGATGGTTTCCATTTCAATATACGTAGCTGGCTATGTCTGCCCCCGCTCTCCAGTATTCTGGTTCTGGGGCGTGACACAACAAGATTCAAACAACATGGCAAATATAAACTGAATACAAGCATTCTATAATGTGACACTAATCCTCTACGTGAAATGCACTTAAGGATAACTTTCGCATGTATGGGTAAATGTAGGCTAAAATATGACATAACACGAGGTTAGCAGTATGTTATACGTAAATCATGTATAATGTCCAACGAACGTCAGTGGCCAGCTATATAGCATCATAAACTCCTATAACATCCTCTAGATACTATGGTTCACTGATTTAGGTAGCCCATATGCCTAGTGATTGTCCTTCCAATCCCATAAGACTATTTGTCAGTTCCCGTTCCCGATATACGTATTTGCTTTCATGATTCCAGTATGTGGTATCCGGTATTTGTTTATGTGCACCATCTAAATAATTAATTATTAGTTGTAGCATGTAGCATTTAAACATGTCATTAGTTACATGGTTAGGGTATGCTTAGTGTTAGGGTTTTCATGAAGCCAACCACCCCTAGAGGTGAGCACTAATCGGTTTTGAACCGAAAATCGACCCGACCCGGACCGAATAGGGGTTTCGGTTTGGGTCTAAAAATATCCGGGTCGGTTTCGGTTATGAAAACCCGTTTATTTGTTATTCAGTTTCGGGTTCGGTTGCGGGTTTCGGGTTCGGTTGAAAACTGAAAACCGATTAAGGTTAAAAGGGTTTCGGGTTCGGCTACTCCGGGGAGGGGTCCATGTACCCGTGCGCACTGCTGGATCTGGAGGAGGTCAAGTCCGACATCACCTTACTCGGCTGGGAGGAGTGTCCCATGGGATCCTTACTCGCCGTCGGCTCTTCCGCGGACGCGGAAGAGAAGATCAGCAGGAAGAGAAAGAAGAAGAAGAAGAAGAAGAAGAAGAAGAAGAAGAAGAAGAAGAAGAAGAGCTCCTCCGCCACAGGCCGCCAACTGAGTTGGCGGGCTCTGCAGCGCTATCAGCGCGCCCTCGAACTCAGTTGGCAGGCCATCCTCCCTCTTGCAATTTTCCATACTCGTCCTCTCTCGTGAAATTTAGAAAAAAATTGTCCCTTTAGACGTTCTTCTTCTTCCTACAAATAGCTCCAAATAGAAAGCCAAAGGATCAGAAGGAGGAGGAAAGAAGGAGAGAGATGGCAAAAGTGGAGTTGAAGAAGGAGCTGATGCTCGAGGACTACATTGCGTTCTATCTCACCGAGGTTCATACTGCTCGAGGACCAGCATTTGCGTTTTAGACTCCTAAGATATCATGTATCCCAGCTGGTAAAAGCATAACCACTGTAGGATCTCATCTTGTACGAGTTCACGTCCCAATCCTAAAATATGTAGTACCAAGATACGTGGCAATGGTCAGCTACACATCAAGTGGACTTCAGGCCAATAAATATATATACATTATTCAAGATTGGGTATATCGATATATAATTACATAGCACTTATATATCTCAATCAAGATAACAAGAATATAAAGAATGGACAATATGAATACTAGTCTACAGCCCAATAAACATACTTATCTGAATAGACCACAAAAGAATAATATAGTGCATAAATGCTAGGTTTTAACAGTAGAGAATATAATTGCATGAAATATAAGCTACGAAAGAACCAATACCTGAATCAGGAAAGATGATCATAAGCTATCCACTGAAAGAATACAATAAAATTGACTCAGAAAACATAAAAGGAAACCGGGTCCTCCTAAGACACAACAAGATTCAAACAACATGGCAAATATAAACTGAACACAAGCATTCTATAGTATGACACTAATCCTCTACGTGAAATGCACTTGAGAATAACTTTCGCATGTATGGGCAAATGTAGGCTAAAATATGACATAGCATGAGGTTAGCAGTATGTTATATGTAAATCATGTATAATGTCCGACGGACGTCAGTGGCCAGCTATATAGCATGATAAAATCCTATAACATTCTCTAGATACTATGGTTCACCGATTTGGGTAGCAAATATGCCTAGTAATTGTCCTTCCAATCCCATAAGACTATTTGTCACTTTCCGTTCCTGATATACGTATTTGCTTTCATGATTCCAGTATGTGGTATCCGGTATTTGTTCATGTGCACCATTTAATAATTAATTATTAGTTGTAGCATGTAGTATTTAAACATGTCATTAGTTACATGGTTAGGGTATGCTTAGTGTTAGGGTTTTTATGAAGCCAACCACCTCCACTATACATATTCTCTTCTTCTCTCTCTCCTCATAAAATCCTCATTTATTTTCCCAACAACTTTTTAGGCAAGTACAAGTACACATTGCTCAAATGGAGAGATTTTCTGCAATTTTATTTCTTAATTTCCTTTTGATATTATTAGTTTAGATTATTCCTCTCCTCATTCTCTACATGTTTAGTACTTGGTGTTTTTAATTTTAATGGCTATTTTTGTGTAAATCTAAGTTTCTAAAACTAAGGTTTATGGATTTTTGTGGTTTTGATCTATCAAACTTGGTTGTTTTTGAAAACTAGTGGTTCCATGTTATAGAGAATTTGATTTCATTTAGTTTTGACCTTTATTTTGCCTGATTTCGAGTACTATAGCACAAGTTATGGACATTGGAAGTTTCTAAAACTCCACGATCGAAAGCTTGTTACTGGTAGGGACGATGACCCTCCGTGCGTGTGCTTTGCGCTGTCGCGCCACCCATTCGCGCACAGTGCGCAATTTGTGCCATTGTGCGCCATTCATGCACAGTGCGCCCTTCGTGCCAATGTGCGCCATTCGCGCAGAGTATGCCCTTCGTGACACTGTGCGCCATTCGCGTACAGTGCACCCTTCGCGCCATTGTGCGCCATTCGCGACACTGCACGCCTCATATGCCCGTGCGCCTTGCGTGTTTGACCCATCCACCTATGTGCCTAAGTAACCTATGTGCCTAGTGGCTCTCATGTGACTGTGTGACTTGTCTATGCTCCTGACCTGACTACCTATGTATGTGCTGGTATATCCTATGTGTATACTGAGGTACAATCTATGTGGACACTGAAGTGCTATCTCACGTGCTAAGAGTTCCTACACGTTATATGTCAGTACATTCAAGTTTCCAGCACATACATGATGAATGGTTAGTGGCAATGACGTGGTGTTGCGTGATGCATTATACTAAGAATGGATCCATATGTGGGACTCCATGAGCCGGTGTGGATTTGTAACCCCTCTTCCCGAAATTTTGAAAATATTTTTTTATTTATTTATTTATTTTAAATGGTAATTTTTAGAATTTTATAAATATTTAGTTAAGTAATTATTATGATAGAAGACTTTAGTCATGGTTAGGATTTGGAGTAAAAGATGACAATAAATCATGGCACGGATAGTGCAGTGGCGTGCTTTAACTAGTGTATTAGCCATGGTAGGGAAGACCGAGCCATATGTGTGTCATAACTAGAAAAATCAGGCCAAGTTGTGACTTAACCCTATAAACGATTTAATTATTTATTAATTAGATTAATGACTTTTAGGAAACCTGGTTGTACCAAACTAGTCCAGACTGGACCCGAACCAAACCCAAGCCCACGTAGTCATGTGGTACATCCAAAAGACGTCCATGTAGATATATAGATATGTATATATATTGGTAGTTCAACTTTATAGTCTAGTGAGTAATTTATATAAATTGAATATTAAATATAAAATATGTATTATTTGCTATTTTAATTTATATCTACCTTGGAAAAAATTAGGATAAATACTTCCTTAGTTATCCTTGTACAATTGGAGATTTTAGACTATACCTATATTTGTATGTACACCTATTATTGGTTTACCCTATTTTGTTATCCTTATTATTGTTATTATTATTGTTATTATAGTTATAAAGAAATAAATAAATATATATTTATCATGGGTTATTCTCTACTTTTAGTAAATAAATATTAGATTGTATGTACATATTTTTTATTTTAAAACATCCTCAGTAGAAAAGTATTTTTGCAATTTTATAGTCATATATATATACTTATATTAGACTTTATTGAATGACTCGCGAGATTTTGGAAATCTCGCGAGTCACCCATTCAGTTTTATCCCGCTGGAAATTTGAACATAGAGGATCCATTTTAAAACCCAAATTCCACTTCTAACCAAAATCTTCTTGGATTTGGTTTGATCCAAATCAACCTGAAATGAATCTACCTAATCCTCCATCACCAAAGAGCCTAAATCTGATTACCAACTTGATCCAATATCGGATGAGGATCGGGAAACCAGTCAAATTGGTATATAGTGTTGCGATATAAAAGTTCTTCCAAACCTCAAAAACCTTCTAGTGTCCTTTGCACAGCAACCCCAGAGCATCTCCTCTCCCCCTACACCTCTGTGCGTCGCCTACGCGCCGCCCTGGCCTGCCGCCGGCCGCCTGGCCTCGGTACAGCCGCAACCACTGCACATGTTCTGTGCAGACTGACCCCCAGGTACCAACTTCGAACCTCCATCTCTTCTCCTACAGTTGTTCAATTTTTGATCCGTCGATATCTATGAGTAGACAACCTATACGTCTTCTAACCCCAGTAATTAGATCCAGGTAAAACCTATTAAAAACTGGTGTAAAATTGATCGAAAGATCGACAAAAACCTGTTCATAATAGGGAATAGAAACCAGTCCAAACCGCCAATTTGGGAGGATGATTACTGTCAACCCAATAGAAATTTTACAAAACTAATTGATGACACTTTTAGACAACCTATAGGACTTCGTAACCCTTTTTGTGGATTCTGGTTTCATCAACCATGCGTCGTGTAAAATAATTTCCAAAATCAAGAAAAATAGTTTTCGAAAACAGAAAATTTTAGAAAAAATTCCCGATACGGCATACGCCCCAACAAAATGGGCGACATGGTCGCAACTCATGAGCATTTAAAGACGCATATGGATGTTGTCGACGTGTGGGATTCGACGAAACTCGATTTTGCTGTATATGTGCGACGAAATCGAGACGTATTTGTCGACATACCCCATATCGACCTCTTTGCAAACTAGCCCATAACTTTATGCACGCTCGTCATCTCGAGACGAAACTTATGCCAACATGACCGTATCGCTTTTCTGGTCCTGTATGCCAAGTTTGGTCCGATTCTGAGAAGATCGACCGAAACGCTATTTTGGCGGGCCTGCGACCCGATCCAACGGACGAATTTGTGCACGACCCACCAGAATCTAACTTTGGACATACAATTGGGTTCGTATCATCAAATCGGACCTGTAGATATAGCTTGACAATTTTAGAGACCGTAGGTACTGGCACGCTTTTCGATGCAAAGCGGATCCAACAGCGGACATCATTTTGACCCGAAGTTACTATTTTGCCTCTGTGTCCAGAATTGGACTTATAGGTAAGCTTTTCTAGCTAATTTGACTATTTTGAACACGTTGGTAATATCTGTTTCAGCCCTCGGAGACTGTTGTAAGGGTTTGACTTTTGTGGCTCGTCGATTAACTGGATAGTATTGTTTCTACGTGCTACCACCAGGCAAGTATACATTGCCGAACTTATACATTATTTACATGTTTTCCTTCCTGTTATATTTTTTTACATATTATCACATGCTTCTCATATTCCACTTGGGCTATCATCTACTGCCTTTCATGTTTTATAGATTTACGTGCACGTATATGATATTAGTTATTTTCATTGATTGGCTATTGGTCTTCCTAATGTTTACCATGTATTGAGATAGAGTTGCCAGTTATGCCATATTTTCTTGATTGACTTGACCTGGTCGTGATTGATGGACTTGGACTTGTCTTGAGTATGACCTGGCCTGACTTGTGACATTCTATAGATTGGGAGTATCTTTTATTGTACTACAGTCTATAGGATTTTACATGACCTTTATATTCCTTTAGGAGATGAGGTTGGTACTAGGATTAGCTACTTGACCATTCTTGATTGGGAGTATCTTGCATTGTACTACAATTGAGATATGCTATAGATTTGGAGTATCTTTTATTGTACTACAGTCTATAGGAGTTATTCGATTGATTGTTAGCCAAGTCTAGTATTACATTTCCATATGATATGTCGTTTCTTAGATGTTCTTCTGGCACTGTTCTTATCTTCCATACATGTATTTATTGTCATATTAGTAGGTATGTTTTATGAATCTTGCTAGTCTCCTAAGAACCTGATGATCCCTTCAGGTAGTTGATTGTACGGAGTTAGTTAGCTGATCATGATGGTAGTTGATTACTTCAGATTCAGGTATCTTTTATTACATATTTACATCCATTATTTGTACTCTGCTTGTTAGCCTAGCTTTATAGACTCATGTTATTTATTTAGAGTCTAATCGAACATATATACTAGTGGACTACAGACCACATAGATAGAAAGCCAGCCAGAGTCGCTTCTCGAGACATTGGCCTACCACCTTGCCTTATATAAGTCTCGATAGGAGTATCAGTCTTAAATTCATGCCAATCCTCCTTCAGTTCATTGTCAATATCCCTTGACTTCTCTATCAATTTCTGAATGGTGCTGCGGTCAAGCGGTTCAAAAAGTGAGGATCACAATCTAGGTGTTCCTGCACCTTGTCCTCCTAGATGTGGCCCAAAAATAGATATGGCAACCATATGGACCAATAACACATTCCCTTCGCATGACTCTTATACAGAAGAGTGCAGATCATAAAGTGGCATAATAGCTCGTCAAAGACTGCTACCATTTCTGGCTTTGCTCGGCTAAAGCGTCCAATTCTTCGTTTGTTGGCACATACTCTTCATATGGGTTTTCACCCATTGGCAGATGAGAGATGTATTGCATCTCGTAAAGAGCGAAACCTATCTCTCCATGAGGGATCACAAAACTGCCCATTCTATTGTTGTATATCTCTGTCAAGGCCAGAAACAAATTGGGATTGGGCAAATACTACAGGAAGTAGTCCAAATTGCTTCATAAAGCTCTAAATCCAGCAGCTCATCTTTAAAGTCGTTCAGAGCCCAGATAGAAAGACAGTTCCAACATTTGTTCTCTGGACTCATCAAACCCATCAACTGCATATTCATATCCGGATACCTTCCTTCAGCCTTAGCAAATAGGTTTGCGAAGAAAGGAATTCTAACTGGGATCATCAAATATGAATCCTTAGGCGGCACGTAGCTTGGTTTCAAGCCCCTCAAGTGAGTGTTACCCTTTCTGATGAGCTATAAAATATGTCCTTATTCCGGGGACCTAATCTGTGGCATATCCTTCCGACTCTGGCTTGCTGGAAAGGAGTCAGATCCCATACCATATTTCGAAGATAACTGGCATGAGCGTAACGGGATATGGACAGATGTTGCGTCATATCAATGAGATATATTAGTCCGTTTCCACTCTGATAGACCCGTATTTTCCGCTTCGATTTAGGTTGACTGTCTTTCTTGATAGCCTCACCAAATAAAAAGGCTGGCTTCTTATGGGAAACCTGATCCAAACTTAAAAGGGGTTCACCGTTCATCAGGCATAATAAAGTCATGTCGTCCTGAGATCTTAACACAGCTCTTCTGGTCTTGGAAAGATCATAGTGCGAAAACTTCACACGAGACAGGTTTTCCTGATACTCAGACACCCGAAAGGCAGAGGCCAGTTCTTCAGCATAGGGGTCCTCCCTCAGATCAACTGCAAAAGAAAAACTCAGAATTAAAATCTTAAAAAGATTGTTTAAAAGACACTCTGTGCCAATCATGGATGGCGCAGGGTGTAAAAAGCAGTCCACAGTTGGCGCATGCAATCTGACAGTTAAACAGATGGCGCATCAATCAATTAGCGCATGGTCTGCACAAATTGACAGATGGCGCATCATGTTGAGGTCATATGACAAATGACGCATGGCGTCATTGATTATGAATTTTTAAGCCAAACACTCTGAAAGAGGTGGCGCAATGTGCAGACGGCGCAAAGCATCGACCAACACTCTGAAAGAGGCAGTAAATATTGGCATGGGTCGTGCTACACGCGAATGGCGTGAGCGTTCTATGGTCTTCTTCTCGGTTCAGTTTCTCACCTTCAAGAGCTGGGTTCGCCTCCTCGGTTCTCTCTGACGGCATGGCGTGCTGTGGCACCATCAGTGGGGGCACACGTGAAGTGGCTCTGGCCACTTTTTTCCCTTCTCGGCGGCGGTTCTCTTTGGGGCCATTGGAAGCTTCAAAATAGGAAGAAGACAAGAGCTCGGGAAGAAGAAGATTTCAAGTGAAAAGTATTCTCTCTTCTCAAAACTATTTATAGTCCAGGCTATCCGTAACAGTCGCACGATCTGCGCCCAAAACTCAGAGTCGGTTACAATTCTACCGTGAGCCAATGACATACAAAACGCTTCTTATTCAAAGTATTCCAAATTTTAGAACTTTTCAAATTTGAAAACTTTGAAGGGGGTCTTGTGGAAGCCTAAAAGTGTAATTATCGCGCTACTCACAAAAGGTGCTAAGAATGAAGTTATCAGATGGCGCCAGGTATCAGATAGCGTGGCATTAGATGGCGCTGGTTGACACTTGGCAGTCTTCTCGGAGAGGCCAAACGACTATCATCATGACTGACAGCACGTCAGTCGGGGAAAATCTGTCTCGAATCATGAACGCGCGGTGCTCAAGGAGATTGTGTTAGATTTATTATAATGACTGACAGCTGTCCCGTGCCATTCGCAGTTAGCGTGAGGTAATTAATGAATTAAGCAGATGGAACTAAAACAGCATATGGCGCTTGACGTCATTCAACAGTTGGCGCTAATCAATCAAATTATCATCCAAAGTAGTTCGATGACATGGCGTGCATGCTACTAATCTCGAAGAACGTGCACACGACACTGCCCACGACCACGCACATCTCTCTCACAGAATACCATGTGTTCCATGCAGTTAAGTTAACCGTTCGTGCAAAGGGTGATGGCGCGCCAATGGCTGTATGCGCCAATCAGAATAACTGGCTGACAGTTATTTCAGAACTCTATAAATAGAGTTTCAAATTACTTCACAAGCATCACTAATGATCATAATCTCCTGAGCACTTGCTGCAGCACTCTCCAAAGGCTTTCTTCTTCAACATCGCATCGTCTAAGAGATAAAGTGATCGTCTTCTGATCAGATTCCTATAGTTGTACTTTCCCAAAAATTAATTATACTCTTGTACTTTCTTCTTTTTTTTAGTTTGTAAAGAATGTAACTCCTCTTTCCGAAAATTTTAAAATATTTTTTATTATTTATTTGACTTAAGTGGTAATTTTTAGAATTTTATAAATAATTATTTAGTTAATTATTACGGTAGATGACTTTAGCCATGGTGAAATTTTGAAGTACAAGACGGCTAGGAATCAGGGCACGGATAGTGTACACGTGTGCTTTGACTAGTGTTTTAGCCGCGATAGGGAAGGCCGAGCCATAGGCGTGTTCTAACTAGGAAAATCAGGCCAAGTTACGACTTAACCCCCACCGATGATTTATTTATTTATTTATTAGAATATTGACTTTTAAGAGACCCGGTTGAACCAAGTTAGCCCATACTTGACCCGAACCAAATTCAAACCGTGTAGGCATGTAGTGCGACCAAAGACATTTATGTAGAGGTATATTTGTAATGGTAGTTTATACTAGTGATCTAGTAAGTGTATATATATTTGATAGATATTTTTTATAAATAATAAATGCCAATTTTATTATGGGGAGAGTTTCCTAGAATACTATAGTCCTATATATATATATATATATTAGTATATTTAATTTATGTGTATACAAATTGGGTATATACGCACTTGACTAAGTATTATTCGTATTTGCCATTTTTGCTGTGAGTAAAAATAAAATGTGTTAATAGGTTTTTATTTATATAAATATATATTATTTATATATGAAGGTATATATAGGAAAGGTTCCAAATACAATGTACGTATACATGTATTATGTATGTGAGTATATATATATATATATATATATATATATATATATATATATATATATATATATATATGGATACAATATGTGAACCTATGTGTATACATGCCTATAGTTGTACATGTAAAGGTAGGTATATATATCTATACATATACATATATATAGATATTATATATATAGAAGTAATAAAATATAAAAGAAAATAAAATAAAACAATAAAAACCAAAAAAATCACACAGAACAACTCTATTCCCCAGCCCCCACATCAGCCGAGCGGGCCAACAGGCTCGAGCCCGACCCTGAGAACCGAAGCCGAGTGATTCATATAGTTATAAATCGAAACAGAGAGGGGAAGAATTCGTCTAAGAAACATCAAAACCCTAACCCTAACCCAGCAATCGACACCCCTGCCTTGCACGACCCCCGGCCACCACAGCACCGCCGTAGGCGGCGGAGCAGTCGCCAGAATCGCGCACGCGACAGGGGACAGCGCACAGCAGCAGCACAGCCGTATGGCTGACTTCGTAGCGATTTTCCTGCCACCCCGCTTCACCATTTTCTGATCCACTTGATACGGTACGTAGCTAACATATAGCTCTTAGAATCCCTTCAAACGAATTTAATTTTCATGCTCCAGGTTGTCCAAAAAATTAAACCAAAGTTCGATAAAAACCTGTTCGAAAACAGAGCAAATAACAGTCCATTCATCAACGTTTGAAGATCGATTCCGATCGATCTAATACCAGATTATAAATTCTATCGGAACACAGTTATAGACAACATATAGGGCTTCACAATCCTTTTGTGGATTTGGATTTCATCGACGGTGCGTCGAGAAATTAGATTCCCAAAACCAAGAAAAATCAGTTTTCAAAATTATAAAATTACTCGATACGACGTGTGTCCCGTCAAACCGGACAACGTGGTCGCGAATCGAAAGTAGCAAAAGGTGAGTATCGACTTCGTGGACATGTGGGCTTTGACGGAATTCAAACTGGTTGCGTGTGCGCGACAAATTTGATACGTATCCGTCAAAATTTACCATATCGACCTCTGTGCAAATTTCCCAATTGTCAACCCCTTGACCAATTTTATCCTCGCGTAATTTTTTATTATTAATTACTTATGTAGCATTTAAATTGTCACATACATTGTTATGTATTATATTGGTTTATTTATAAACCATATGAGGACCAATTGGTAATAATAGGAATTACAGGGACCTAAAGGAAAAGGTTGAGATTTAAACTCTCAACTGCCTTCTAAAACGAGCTCTGAGCCTATTTGAATTCAAACAGAATTTAAAATATTCTCAGCAATCTAAATTGAACTCGAATTGAATTCTATTCTTATCTCCCTCTGATTTGTATATAGGGGTATATGAACTCAGAACTCCCAATTTCTTTCTCCCAAAAAGCCCTAGCCGCCTGCTTTATTTCTCTGTCGAGAAGACCAAGAGGGGACACCAGAAGAAAACAGGAATCCTTACGATCACATGGTGAGTTTTCAACCTTCTTGTCAAGCATCACATTATGGTTTCTGTTATCAACATTAGAGAGGGTTAGGTGTTTGTTGTTTTGTTCAAACCAAATCATTGTATAACATTAGAGAGGCACAGATGAATCCTGAGCACAGAGTCACAGAGTGTACACAAATAAAAGAGGACATTATACACGAGTTTTGTACAAGTAAGTACATATGGAGTATCTAACACCAAGGTTTAGATTGCAGTATCAGAACTAAACACACAGGACCTGTCTCTGGTACACGACCCCATGCTGGGTATGACCATCAATCCTAGTTGATGTAGATGCCAAGTCCCTAAGCATCAGTCCTAATGTGGTAGCATACAGAGCAGGAATAGAGTGTCCTGCACTCATGTCCATACTGACTTGTAGAGTCCATCATGTGTTACATCAGAGCTGATGTATTGGCTCTTTTTCCAGTCAAAACTGATAGGTTAGGTTTTCACCCATCAATAGAATTCATCATAGTTCAAGTAGGTACCTATGGTCGTCTATGGTTTCCAGTTTCTGTAAATATATGCTAAATTATGAAAGCACATTATATTTCTGTAATTAGTCGTTAAGATTGGACTATTTAAATCCAATGTTATTTCATTGCTTTGCTCTTGTTTCTCTCCTAAAGCATGAGTTATAGATGACAGATGAAACAGAGGTTAGAAGGATTACCAAACAGCAAACCTGCTGATCGACAGTATCCTTGGGAAATTTCAGTTCGACATGGGAACTCTAGATGACTGTCCTGCTACTTGGACATGCCCTGTACCTGTGCAGTCCCCTGGATTGTTGGTGTTTCATTCACTGCACCCCCATACTGCCTACTCGGTGAAAATCCTATATTCTATTGTTACAGTCCATCAAACCCCATCCACTGCAAATGCTCTGCACACAGGAGGGCTTAGGTCTTAATACCTGCAACCAAGTAGAGGCCATGTCCTGGTACAGGACAACCTTGCCAACATAGGCATGTGTAGTCATTCTTCCCCTTGTATATCTGCTAGGTAAGTCCATGAGCACCAATACAGATAGGTTACATCAATATTTGGGTGCGACAACAAGTGACAATGCACCTTGGCCATCATAGGCCATAGTCCCCATGCCTGTAATCTACTATAGGCAGTGTAAACTGATACCTACAAATGAGTTTCTCTTGGTACTTGATGGACATTGATGTGTTACCTAGGTTCCAAATTGATCCTAACATGGTATTGTTGCATGAATCTTTCTGGGTGTACCAAATAGGATGATTTCAGGATGTTACATAGCCTGTACTTCCCAAATAACCAACTGCACATATAGCTGTTGTCCTGCATACTAACATGTTCTGTGCTCATGCCTTCCCTTCACATTCATACACAGCTTACCCTTGCTTATTCAGATATCTCAAATCTTCACTGATGCTAACTAGTTATCCTTCTTATCTGTCCTGTATCACAAAATTGGTTACTGCAGTCATTGTACACAGCAGATATACCACTGTCCAATCCAAATTCCTGGAACTAGTTTAGGATATTCTCCTTTATGCACAGGTTAGAGCTTATTGGTCCAGTTTGCAACAAGTGAGTATCCCTATGTAGGATGGTTACTATGATGCCTATTATGTTGGTTTGAGATTGAGGGCTTGCCTAGCTTAATTGTCCTCTTAGTGGAATTGTAAACCTGTGACTTGGGGTATGTACTTGTGGATAGAGCATTGGGCTAAATTGTTCTAGAGACTTAAAGACTGATTTCTGTGAGGTTTGATATGCTGAAACCAAACCACACCTATGAAGCCATTGTTGCTGCATTTTTGTGCACCTTACTTATCTGTATATAGAGGTGTGGGGTGAGCCACGAGTCGGATTTGGTACAGGGAATTAGAGACTTAGTATCTCAGATATCAGTAGAAGGATCAGTTCACAAAGTTGCCAGGCCTATAGTATTAAGTTGCAAGGATGATGGGTGTCCTAATAACCCAGGAAACCAGAATATTAGGATGTATCAAATTGCTCAGGCAGGGAGAATAGACTTTGAATATCAGTCATGGATCCTAGTAGAAGTTGGGCTGCTCGTTGGCTGAGAATAGGTATATACACTCTTTTACTTATGGGGTATATCTGAGCCTCTTATTTTGGGTGCCAACTGTGTTGGAAATAAAAGATAATCAACTATTATGGATATGGTTTCATGTTTGTAATTTGGCACATTTGGTTTAAGATATTTTACTATAGTCTTATTTGAGTTGGTACTAATAAGGAGATTGACAGGGTTCAGTCTCAGATTGGGGGAGCAGTCCAGGATAGAATGAAGGGTATCAGCCCTTGCATTTTATCCTGAGTGTTCAGTCCCTATATGGGCACAGGAAAATAGGAAAGGGAGTGATGGGCTGCCTAGCAATAAGATATCTAAATGAGAGCAGTAGCATGTAGCATAACCCACTACAAGGACTCTAAGACAAATATAGGTATATGTATCTGTTATTCAACAGATCAGTTAGTATCTATACATACTGGTAGAGGTAAAGTTGGTCTTTATAGGTATATATAAAGACAAGGGTACTAATAAGGATGCTTAGACAGGTAATATGTGCAAGCATAGAGGTTCATCATGCCAAGTAGTAATGATAAAATGAATACCATGCTACCTAAGGTACAAATAGAAATAGGAAGTTGTCTAGAGACCTAACTAGAGAGTAGACAGTTGCTATTTTTCTTCCATTATTGACACTGTAACTCCATAAAACAGGTTACTTGGACATCGATTTGGAGTTGTCCCGTGCAACAGCTCAGGACCTAAGGCAAGTATACCTTGCCTTTCTACACAGCTTTATTTACATGCACTGTCTTTCATTATTATCCAGTTTTTCTCATATTGTTGCCATGTATCTTTCATATTCTGTTTATATACTTGTATCATTGATTTGTAGGCCGTGTTCACAATTTGCCTTGTATCTTATTGATCGTGCCTTGATTGAGTCGTGCCTCCGTGTCTTGAACCTTGAAGCTAACCTGCGAGTCCATGATAGGGACGAGGGTTAGTAGTTATTGGTCCATACCTGCGAGTCCATACTAGGGACGAGGGTGATGCTAATCTGTGAGTCCACACTAGGGACGAGGATTAGTAGTAGATGCTAACCTGCGAGTCCACACTAGGGACGAGGGTTAGTGGTATAGGGTTACGCCTGCGAGTCCACACTAGGGAAGAGGGTGATGCTAATCTGCGAGTCCACACTAGGGACGAGGATTAGTAGTAGATGCTAACCTGCGAGTCCACACTAGGGACGTGGGTTAGTGGTATAGGGTTACGCCTGCGAGTCCACACTAGGGACGAGGGTGATGCTAGCCTGCGAGTCCACACTAGGGACGAGGGTTAGTAGTAGAGGCTAGCCTGCGAGTCCACACTAGGGACGAGGGTTAGTAGTTTAAACCTGCGAGTCCACGCTAGGGACGAGGGTTTGAGTATTCGTTTCGGCTATCCGTTGACATCTTGACATGAGTTCTCTAGTCCTTATTCGACATTTCATCTATGTGTAGACAGTGCTTTATTTACTGCTCAGTTTTACTTATTTATTCTGTATCTTTCTCCATGCATAATAAACTGTTAGAAAGGCTCGCTTTTATGTATCTTGCTAGTCCTTTGAGGACCTGATGATCTCTTCAGGTTAGCCGAGCTTGAGTTAGGAGCAGACCAGAGGGTTGAGCCAGCACCAGATTACATCGCTTGCACTTGAGGTGGTCTAGATTAGCAGTTTTATTCAGTTAGTTACTCCATGTATTCTTCTATTTTTTTGTCTATTTGTAGTGGATTTGTGTCCACCGGACGTGACAGTGATTCTTGATATTCAGTTTATTCATTATTATTCAGTTCATGTCTTTTCATTGATCTTGACTGTGACATGATTATTCCTGTGGATGAGATTTAGTTTACCATGTGAATCTAGATTGTCGTGACTTGTATTAGACAGCGTACTACCGCCGACTCTGCGGCGTAGGCTGGGCTTGGACACGTTTCGTATCCGAAAAGCGGATGCGGGTCGTGACACCAATTACTTTGTGCACATTCGTCAGATCGAGACTAAACTTGTACCAATAGGACCGTATTATTTTTCTGGTCCTGTATGCCAAGTTTGGTTCGATTTTGAGACAGTTGATTGGATCACCGTTTTGCGGGCCCTACGATCCGATTCAACGGACGATTTTGTGCACGGCCCACTGAAATCAAAAATTGGACATACCGTTGGATTCGTATCATCAAAACGAATCCGTAAACATATAGTTTGACGACTTTAGAGACCACTGACCCTGGTACGCTTTTCGGTACAAAGCGGGTCCAACGGCGGATACCATTTTGGTCCGAAATGACCGTTTTGCTCCTGTGTCAAGAATTGGACTTAAGGATAGGCAATCCTAGTTAATTTGACTATTCTGAGAATGTTGGCAATGTCTGTTTCAGCTTTCAAAGACAGTTGTGAGATTTGGACTTTATGGCTTAGCAGTTGACTATATTTTGTTGGATCTGCGTGCAACCTCCAAGCAAGATACCTTGCCTCCCTCTACAGTTTATTTACATGTATATTCTTATTATTATCTAGTTTTACTAGTTGATTATTTACATGTGATTTGTATATCATGCATGCTAGTATAGATATAGTCCTTGTTCATAGTTAGCTTGTAGTTCATATTGGATCTGTTCTCCTTTGTATCTTGACTGGTTCATATAGTGCCGTCACATGTACTTCGACTGAGTCATATCGTGTCATAGGATGAGTAAGTCATAGCTGAATTGCTGTACCTTGTATTCATGAAGCTAACCTGTGAGTCCACACTAGGGGCGATGGTTAGTAGTTATTTGTATCTTGATTTCGTGAAGCTAACCTGCGAGTCCACACTAGGGACGAGGGTTAGTAGTTATCTGTTCTGCACCTGCGAGTCCACACTAGGGATGAGGGTTTGAGTATACATTGATCTCGTGACATGATTTCTCTTGTTCTCATCCAGCAGTTTATTTATGGGTAGTGGTTCTTGTACCCGTGTTCATGATCATTCTGTCAGTAGTCACTTGTCTATAGCCACTTGTTAGTAGTCATCATGTCAGTAGTCAGTTGTCATGATCCTGTCTTTTTCCCTGTTTATACCCTATTTATATTTTATTGCATGATTAAACTGCTAGATAAGCATGTTTTTATGTATCTTGCTATGTTTCCTGAGGACCTGATGATCTCTTCAGGTTTAGTGATTGCATGGAGTTAGCTAGTAGTTCTGGATGGCGGATGTGAGGATATTGCTTGCAAGATTCAGGTATTGATACCATGTTTATTATCTAGCTCACCCAGCGTGCTTTCCTTTCTTTATCATGAGATATCCTATTTATTGATTCAGTTTGTAGACTCCCGTTATATTCTTTGGAGTCTTATCGGACATTATGCTAGTGGGCTGCAGACCACGACCCATAGTTGTTCATTCATGTTTATATTACTCTTGTGGACTTGAGATATAGATTGCATTGCCATGATTTGGCAGCATACCATAGCCTTGACAGCGTTTACATATTCGAGTCGGGCTGGAGTCCGCTTGATGCGTAGCTGGCTTACTCACGAGCTCGCATTCGAAAAGCGGGTATGGGTCGTGATAAGTTTTCTGGTGGCCCATGCATGTCAGAGCATATCGTACCGGTTACGTAACTGTACTGGTACGAGCCTGCGACTATGACTAAACCTTAAAAATCTCAATCCACACTACCTTGAAAATTCTCCTTAAAATTTCTCTACGTCCTTGAAATTTTATATTTGTTCTCGATTTTTCTTCCTTGCCTTCACGTACCATTGAATCTCGTCCCTTCCTATTTCGGGGTGACGAATGATCGTGCTGTCTAGAATTCATCAAAAATTCTTGAGTTATAGTATAATATTGCTTGACTATTAAATATTTGGCTATTTATAGATATGAAGGATTATAGATGCCATACGCCCAAGATATCTGTTGGTAGAATTGTTAGTAACTAGTTAGAAGATTATAAGATTTTAGTGACCGTGATTTGAAGAGTAGTGTGACCAAAGGTGGGTAGAAGTCCTCGAGATTTCGTAGTTACAACATGGCTAGGAGAAAGATATAAACTATTTTGAGGAATTAAATTTAAGAGATTACGGTAAAAGTAGACTTTCTTTTTGAATTTTAAGGAAATAATTATAAATTAGAATTTCGAGGACGAAATTATTTTTAAGGTGGATAGATTTGTAACTCCTCTTCCCGGGAATTTTGAAATATTTTTTTATTATTTATTTGATTTAAGTGGTGATTTTTAGAATTTTAGAAATAATTATTTAGTTAATTATTACGGTATATGACTTTAACCATGGTGGAATTTTGAAGTACAAGACGGCTAGGAATCATGGCTCGGATAGTGTACACGTGTGCTTTGACTAGTATTTTAGCCACGGTAGGGAAGGCCGAGCCATAGGCGTGTTCTAACTAGGAAAGCCAGGCCAAGTTGCGACTTAACCCCCACCGATGATTTATTTATTTATTTGAATATTGACACTTAAGAGACCCGGTTGAACCAAGTTAGCCTATACTTGACCCGAACCAAATCCAAATCGTGTAGGCATGTAGTGCGACCAAAGACGTTTACATAGAGGTATATTTGTAATGGTAGTTTATACTAGTGATCTAGTAAGTGTATATATATTTGATAGATATTTGTTATAAATAATAAATGCCAATTTTATTATAGGGAGGGGTATATACGCACTTGACTAAGTATTATTAGTATTTGCCATTTTTGCTGTGAGTAAAAATATACATGTGTTAATAGGTTTTTATATATATAAATATATATTATATATATATGAAGGTATATATAGGAAAGATTCCAAATACAGTGTACGTATACATGTATTATGTATGTGAGTATATATATATATATATATATATATATATATATATATATATATATATACCTTTACATGTACAACTATAGGCATGTATACACATAGGTTCATATATTGTTTTCCATATATATATATATATATATATATATATATATATATATATATATATATATATAGATGGATACAATATATGAACCTATGTGTATACATGCCTATAGTTGTACATGTAAAGGTATATATATATATATATATATATATATATATATATATATAAAATATATATATATATTGTTTTCCATAAATAAATTCACTTTATTTATTGTGTATCTGGAAAAATTACAACTGTAGAAATCCGATCTAGAAGACGATCGCTTTATCCCTTAGACTATGCGAAGAAGAAAAGCTCTCAAAATTTTGACAGTAAGTTAGATAACTATGTCTCTGTACCATGAATGAGAAAAAGAACTCTATTTATAGAGTCAAAAATAACTGAAAAGATAACTGTCTTCACAGCCTGTGCCTAGTTGAAAATCACGCAGGATTTAACATACGCAAGGTTGTGAGCAGTTACTAGACGTGGCCTGTAACTGTTGGACACATGGCAATCATGCATGAGTCGTGTACAAGTTACAGGACACGCAGACGAGAGATCAGTGGCATGGCTGCCACGTACTCCAATTTGGTGAAATTCACGCAGACTTGTTGAAGACGAAATCCACGCAGACTCGGGGCAGAAAGCTTCAAAATCTACGCAAACTTGGGGCAAGAAGCTTCAGGATCCACGCAGACTTAAGGCAAAAAGCTTCAAAATCCACGCAGACTTTAAGGAAGGAAACTTCAGAATCCACGCAAACTTGAGACAGAAAGCTCAAAATATACGCAGACTTTGGGAAGGAACATAATCCACGCTCGATTGAGGTAGGACTGCCAGCTGTCTTGATCCGACGTGCCTTGACTGACACAAAATCTCTGACAGTGATTACTTTTTTCAGTCGCATTAAATGACAAGAAGCTCTTTTGGTACGCCAACTTGACGAAGGCTGAGTCTTGTTGAAGAAGATTTCGAAAATTACGCAATAGTCGGCTGTGATCTCTCGAGTTCTGTGAATACGTGGCATGCGAGGAGACATTCTTCGACTGTCGTGCTGTCAGTCATGATGAAATTTCTGACAAATGATGAGCTGTCACTAGCGTAATTTTTAAACATTTGTCGTGATCACTTCTGCGTGACTTTGAGACTCAGTTCTGATCAACTCAGCGTGACTGTTCATTTTTAAGGCCTACAAAACCCCCTTCAAAGTTTTCAAAAAAATGATAAATTATTTCGAAATACTTTGAAATCGAGATGTTAAAAATGAATTTAGTCACACTGAGATGACTTTAAAGAGATATTTATTCCTGAATGATTGGACTGTTGGGATTCTGTGCAGTTAGGATCCCGTATCAATCTCCTAAATCGAGGGAAATCATGATGGGCCGTTTGGAATTCTTCATAAGCCTATAAATAAGCCATAGATTACTTCTTTCCTTTTTTACTTGCATTTGAAAGAGAGAACCTACAGAAGAGAACTTCATCTTCCCCGACGAACTCTTTCTTTCCCAACTTCTTCTTCTCCTTTCTCAGCAGCAATGGCTCCCAAGAAAGCTGATGCTCAGGCCAAGGGGAAAGCCCCTGCAACTTCTTCACGTGCCACTATTGACAGACTTCCTCGACAGGAAGTCCCGCAAGCTCCTATGCATCGTAAGTGATGGAAGAACATGAACTGTTAAAGACGACTTTGATGAAGATGAACTCCACATAGAATTTTTTAGGATCTTAAGATAATAAACTTCAGAAATATATCCCCCCTTCTTAGGGCAAAGGATATTAATAAAGTATGCCCCCTCTTTAGGGTCGGCCATACTTCACATCTTCGTGTTTACGAAGCTCTGTGTTCCACGCAAAGGAGCATGACTCTCATGACTCTGCGTGACTTTTCACGTTGGCAAAAATGTCCATGATTGAAATAGTCACGCAGCTTTCATGATGATGCTGCGTGATTTTTCATATGTTGACAGAGATGTCAATATTGAATTATTCACGCAGACTTCTGAGAGTCATCTCCTGGATGAGATTAGTCTTGATCTGTCAGCGTGTGTTTTTTTGTCATTTTCACTTAAATGTGATTCTGGCAATGATGCGTGACTTTTATCCTAATCTGTCTGAACTTTGCATGAATTAGTCATCTGCGTGAATAAATCACTCAACATGTCATGGTAGTATATCCATATGGAGTCTGCGTGACTTTTGGAACTTCCTTCAAATACTGTAATACATGCATAGACATAGATATATCTGACTTTGTTTTCTGTCATTTTCTGTAGTGAACATCCGAAGCGAAGAAGCAGATTATGAGGGGTGCTTGAGTTTCTCATTTAAGCATGATCTATCTCATGTGCAATTCCCTCAATTTGATCTTCCTGAAGCAAGACTATCATTGTTGGCCAATCAAGATCATACAACCCTGCTCTGCTTGATGAATGGACAACCTTTTCAGAGTCTGGATCTGGTATCCCACAAGAAACCAGCATTCTTGTTCGGAGATGCCATAGCACAGAAATCTCAGCCGAAGGGCATCAGAGAGAAGGTGTGCTTCTACTTCGAAGGGGATGTAAAACAACCCATGTACTGGCCAAAGGTTTCCAGGGGTTTATCAATTATGAGACTTATGCATGCCAGCTATCCAAGAAAGATGTCCTGGTATTTGACAGAATATCAGCAGACGAAGGCAAGCCGTATTATTTACAGGAAGGAGGGATTTTTCAGTGCCCCAGAAGACCATGTATCAGTGTTTCGGGGTTTGAAGCCTGGATGCATACCACCTGAAGACTCAGCCATATTGATGCCGTTCAGGATGCCCATTTTCATAAACGAATTCATGTCCAACAAGAATGCATTCTATCCGACCGATTCGACGCCGAGGATGAACGGTCTAATGAATCAGGAGAATGTGAGATGGAAGACTTTAGTCCACTGGGCTTTGGAGAATTTTGAAACTGAGCTGAAGAAGATAAATCTCTATGATACCGTCGTCAATTCATCCTACGGCTTCAAGCCTAACCCTTTTCTGTTCCTGGCTTTGGTTGAGAGGTACAACCATAGGACGGGAACCTTTATGACTTCGAAAGGAGAGATGGGCTTCGCCCTTCATGAGATGGAATACATCTCACACCTGCCTTCAGGCTCACTGCCGTATGAGGAATATGTTCCCACGACAGAAGAGCTGAACTTTCTGTCAGAACAGAACCCATACATCTATTTGAAAGATGATGTATCATTTTGGCACATGTACTCTATATTACATGGGTTCCAAAGATGAAGCAGGCAACCACATACAGAAGTGGATGTCGTACCTTTTCATGAATCGTGAAAAGGATGAGAAGAAAATAAATGAGAAGAGGTGGTACCAGATTAGCAACTTCAAGCCTCTCTCTGAAAGTGAAATCACTTATCTGCTGGAGAAATATGACTGCAAGGATTTTACCATCACTGAAGACTGGTACGAGTTCAAAGCTGGAACCACTTTCAGTTCTTATGTGAGGCATAGTGGCAAGAGTCTGTCAAGGAACGGTCACTTGGCCGGATTTCTATCTCTGTGGTTAAGGAGATTCATCGTTCCTGGCTCCAGCTCCTTGGACAGGATATACAGAGGTGTTATCTTTGCAGCGGTGCGCCTTGTGTATGGTTACAAGCTGGACTTATTATCAGCGATGACCTGTAGGCTAAATGCAGGTCTTCGGAATTTTGTAACTAACATGCTGTCTGCTCAGAGGCTGATGACTGAAGAATTCCCAAGGATAGAGATGCCCTTCACGTATCTTTATGGTTGGCTTCTCCTTCATCATGATGGTCTGATACCTCCAGGGGCAGGAGGGAGTAGCAGTCTTTTTCTGGAGAGGTACTCTGGAGAGACGTTCTGGAAAGTTCACACCCTTCAGAATGCAGAAATGTCTTGAATCGGGCATCACATTGGTCTATCCAATGTGTCCCTCCACCACAGGGCTATGAGAGTATGCCCTTAAATATGATGGACGGAGATATGGGGAACAGGCTAGACGATATAGCCTTTCAATGGTTGCAGAGGATCCGGCCTTCTCATCTAGTATACCGTCACCGAAGAAATGGCATATCTGGAGCCATATTTACCAAGCCGATTTGCCAGACAATTCGGATATGACCAACTCCACGTTGGAAATGCCACCACTTGCCTATCTGCTCGTGGAGGGCTTATCGACGGAGCTCGTGCTTGGAGATATTTTACGGCTAGGGATACAAAAGTTGTATTCTCTATGCCTAATCCTTTGTCTAGCTCGGGGCCAAAGATGCTTTACACGTATGCTCGCTTCTATGTGTCGTCGAGCACCTTCAGGCGGAGTTTCAATCTAAAGACCTTTGTTGCGGAGAATGAATCGAAGAGGTCAAAGAAGAGGATTGTTATTCAACATTTCCCTCCGGAACCCGAAGATGAAACAACGGAGGTTGAACCTCTGTATGAATTGTTTCAGGAGGGAAATTTTCCTGATGAAGTTCTCCCCCCTATATTTGTATCTCTTTCTAAGAGGAAGAGAAGCGATGAATCTGAGACTGTCTCCAAGAGGAGTACTAAGTCTCCAACATCTAGGAAAAAGAAGAAAGGAGTCTCAGTGACTGCTACATCATCTTTAGGCGGTATCTCGGTTGATGAGGACGATGTCGCTGATAAAGACGAAGAGACTGATGAAGACGACACTCCTTTGATAAGGAGGTCAAGAGGCAAATATGTCAAGAAGTCTGTCAGCAAAATTAAGGGCAACAAACTTCTAGAAACGATCATGAGTGGAGGAGTTTTGCCAGAAATCAATGAAGCAGCTTCTACTGAGAAGACCGAATCTGATGATATTCACCTTGCAACAGCTTCAACTGAACAGACTGAAGTAGAGTCTGTTCAAGCTCAGGAAACAACTTCTCCGACCACAAGTGGAGTAGCTATTGAACCCTCGGAGACGAGGATAATCCCATTTGAGCATGGGATAGAGGACGTCATTCAAGCACTGGATGACCAGATTGATTACTCTGAAGAAGCAACAGCTCCAGAAGAAGTGACAAAACAGTCAGAAGTTCCTGAAACTCAAGCTGAAGAAAACATTTCTTTGGCCAGAGGCGATGAAGACGTGCCGGCGTCTGAGCTATCAGCTGTCGATGATCTGTTAAAGAATGTTTGTCAAGACATCATTCTTCGAACCGATATTCCAGAGACAACCGAACCGGCAGCCAATACCGAGCTTGCTATTGTCACTGTCCCTGAGACTCATGAAGATGTGAATATCATTGACTCCGAATCAGAAGCTCATCCTGAAGATGAGGAAGAAGAAGAAGCTGAAGGAGGAGAAGACTGGCATGCTGGCACTTCTGCTTCTTATGATGAGGATAAAGTAAAGGGGAACAGAATGGAACTTAGCCCCGAACCTGCTCAATCTCCAGATAATGCTTCGGCTCCCAGTAATTCTGGAGCTGGAAGCAGCCATATGAAGCAGGTGTCGGATACAATCATGGACCGGCTACGAGAAGATGCCAGACTCCCTTCACATATTGAATATGAACCTCAACCTGGTAGAACTTTATTTCAAATTCTATTTCTGCTATTTTTTTTATATGCTGATATTTTTTTTTCTTTCTTTGACTGTAGGAACTGCTGCAGCAATGAGTTCGACTCATGCTCCGCTTATCCAGGCTGATGCTGATGAAGGGAGTTCACACGTACCAACTTCTCCAGTCGTACACACTTCTGTTCCCAGGATAGAGAACATTCAGGCTTCTTCTTCCATGATGACAGCGACTCCTGGATTTGAGACTGGGCTAGCAAGAACTCTGGGAATGTATTCAGAAATCATTTACTCATATCTAGATACATATTCCAGACGTTTCTTGAAGGATAAAGCTATGCCTTTTTCTGATCTTCGAACTATGGTCAAGTTCCCGCTCATGGCTCTGCGACATGCTGGTTGCGAGTCTCAGTGCATCTTCTTTGAACATCTCCTGGATGAATTAGAAGCAACGATCCGAAAATACTGGGAGACTAAGAAGGAAGACCTTCAATCTTTAACTGCAACTGAGATTAATCAATTAGAGCATGAAGCACAGTCCCAACAAGCAGCTCTTGAAGCATTTCTTGCCTCTTCTACTGAGAAATTAGTAGAAAAGGGCGAAGAAATATTAGCTACTCGTCAAAGAGTAGAGCTTCTGGAGAAGGATAAAGCGTCCAAGACTGAAGAGCTGAAGAAATTGAAAGAGGAATTTGCTCGACTTCAAGAACGAATTACTGCCATGGAAACAGAGCAAGCTGAGGTGGCTGCTGTTTATATCTCTGAAGCCGAACGCTGTGAAATTCTTCAGAAGGAACGAGAACAGATGCAGGCGGAACAGATTGAAGAAGTCAACCGTCGCCAGTCTGCTATCATTATTTTTGATGAACAGAATGTTACAGTGGAAGCAGCGGAACGAGTTCGCAAGACTCATGAAGAGAAATTGAATGCTGCTCTTGAACGCATCAGGGAGCTAATAACTCCCAATAAGTGAATCTTTTTCATTCTCACTTGTATCCAATATTTTTGATTATGAATGAAAATGAGAATTTTTGATCTGATTTATGGTTTTGCTGTTTTGATAATGATATAGAAAATATGTTCAGAGGTAAATAATACGTGACACATTTCAATAGAATAGAATATACAAACAAGCTTTGTAATTCTATCAGATGATATTAAACCAGAAATAATCTTAGTTTAATACTGATTAGAAAGAAATAGAATTCAGACATAAAAATATCTTTGAACTCGATTTTTCATGAACGGATAAACCGTCAGGTATTAATGAACGGGTGAACCGTCGGATGAATATGATAAGTGAACGGATGAACCGTCAATGAACGGGCGAACCGTCAGATGAATGTAATGGACGGATGAACCGTCAGGCATTAATGAACGGACGAACCGTCAGATAAATGTAATGAACGGGTTAACCGTCAGATTATAATGAACGGACGAACCATCGAGTAGAATAGAATACACAAACAAATTTTGTAATTCTATCGGATGATATTAAACCAGAAATAATCTTAGTTTAATACTGATTAGAAAAATAGGATTCCGACATAAAGATATCTTTGAACTCAATTTTTCATGATCTTTAGATTCGGAAATCAAAAGACTAGATAATGAATGAACGGGTTAACCGTCAGATTATAATGAACGGACGAACCGTCGGATGGATATAATAAACGAACGGATGAACCGTCAGGCATTAATGACTTTCTTCAGAACGGTCAATAGAAACCATGTTGGAAGACAGAATGTTGCAGTAGAAATCACCGATACTCGTATCGGAATCCCAAGAAGTGGTACTAGAAGAATCAGATCTCTTATCTTCGTCAGACTCGGGATCTTCATGGATAATATTGATAAAAGGAGTAGGAGCAATATAGCCCAATCCGTATTTTGTCCTTCCATATTTCAGAGAAGGAATCCGGACAGGCATTTTTCTTCCTTTGTCATTATTGAGGCCAGTCCTGAAGTCATAGTCCATATTTTTAATGATGTCTTTAGATTGCTGACTATAACGACGTAGTTGTAATCTTCCAGTATCATCATTCTTGTCATCATCTTCTAAATCAGAAGGACTTTGGGGCCCTTTGTAAAAGAATATTGGAATGTCTCCTGGCTTTCTGCTGGGAACTAGAAAGTATGAAGATTGTACAGGTTCTAGGGATACATCTGTATGAACAGTCTGTATAACTCCTATGGTTATTATGCTCAAGTCATCTAACAAATGTAAATAACTATGAACATAATTACACACATCAGCGTACTGCAAAGATGGAGACTTTTCATTAAATGTAAAAGCAGCAATATTTACATTGGGAGAAGGCTGAGCCTTAGAGATCTTAGCCAAGTCAAGGACTAAAGGGGAAGAAGAAGAACGAGAAGAAGCTTTGTTTCGATTAAGATCGATAACAAATGGCTCAGAAGAGGTGAGCTCCCTTGAAGCTTGAGATGGAAGAGTAATCCGCCCTCCAACTGGAATTAGCAGAGTATCCTGTGAAGATACAGGAACTGTAGTACGCCCACTAACAGGAATGATCATTGTATCTTGAGCAGACGACTGAGGTAACGGAGAGATCTGTCCACTCACCGGAATGATGAAAGAACCTTCTCCGGAGGATTTGGGAGATTGTTGCTGAGTAGTTCGACCTTTAACAGGGATTATTAAAGTCTCACTTTGTGAATCCTCTTTCTCCATAGCTTGTATCACCCTTGTATACTCTTCTTTGTACATTCGGAAATCATTGAAATAAGCTTCGACCCCATGGAAGGGATTTATATCAGTAACTTCTTTTTGTACTCTTCCATTGTTATCAATGTACTTAAAACACTGATGAAGGGTAGAAGGCACCACATTATTTTCATGAAGAAAGGGCCTCCCAAGAAGAAGATTGTAGGATCCCACGATCTCAATCACATAGAAAGTGACTTTGGATCTGAAATCACCTATCTGAAGCTTCAGATGAATCTTTCCCAAAGGCTCGCTTCGGCTTTGATTGAATCCCAGGATAGTAGTAACCGTCTTGGAGAGCTTGTGAAGAGAAATTTTTAGTTCATCCAATAGACTCTTTGGCATTATACTTATAGCAGACCCTGGATCAATGAGGATACGATCTATCTTCATTGTATCGATATAACCAGTGTAGTAGAGAGGCCGATCATGTCGATTATCCTCCAATAGCATGTCGTCTTGTGTAAAGATGATATTTGGGATAATCTCCAATACACTGTTGCAATGTAAGCAAGTGGCAGGTTCTGCATCTGGCTTCTTCAATTGTGCAAGACAAGAGTCGGCTTGAAGAAGTGCTTCACTTAACGTCTCCCGAGTCTCTTTAGAAAGACGTAGAAGTTCAAAGAGGGGCATTCTAGCTGGAGTATTAGCAAGTTGAGCTAGAATGTCGAAATTATAAGGCTTCTGAAGCCCAAGAGGAGGGGACTTCTTGATTGGTTTATCAAATCGAGCCTGTTGTTTGCCTTTCTCAAAAGCCGTAGGCTTAGGAGAAACAGGTTCAACCGGTGTAGTTGAAGGAACAGGTGCAGTGGATGATTCTTCTTCAGGAGGAACATTAGGAGCATCTTTATCAGCTGGAGGGATATCAGGAGTATCCTCAGGATTCTTAGAATAATCCTTTAGATAAGGTTTCCCTGTTCGAGTAGCAAGTGCTTCTTCCTTCTCTTTTGGCTCTGTGTCAGAGGTAGATCCAAGAGAAGTCATATGACATGACTTAATCTTTCCAGCCTTCTTGGACTTTCGAGATGTAGTCTTTTGAAGAGGAGGAGAGTCAAAGTCTGCAACTAGATCAGGATGAATCCACATGATTTCTCCAGTTTCCAAAGTGATTGGCACTAATCCTTCAGATTGTGGAGGAGGAATATTCACTATCTCAAGAGTTACCTTGGGAATAGGAACGATCCCACTTTCAAGGAGTTGAGGAGGAAAATCTCCGAATTGCATAGAGACGACGTTGGAGGTGACGGTCTTCTCTTTTGGAGTAAGGGAGATAGCTCCAGATTTAATCATTTCTTGGATCTTTCCTTTCAGTACATAACATGTACGAATTGTGTGACCCAACATTCTGTGATATGGACAGTATTTAGGATGATCTGTCTTCCCAGCTTCATCAGGTTTCTTGATTTCAGGTAATTGTATTTTATTACCTTTCAGCAGACATTCAAAGATACCAAGGACATCGTCGTCATCGAAAGAGTACTCTTCTTTGGGGCGAGGTGTTCTTGGTTATTGAGTTGTAGAGGTAGGAGAAGTTTGAACAGTTGATGCATCTTTGCTCTGAAGATTAACTTCAAGAGTTTCTTTTCCCTTGCGAGCATTATTTTTAGCATTATTGTTAGTACCTTGACCTGTTTCTTTGGGAGTCATCTGCACTCCTAAACCTTTGAAGGTTTCAGCACTAATTTCTGCGGCCTTGGCACTGACTATGAAAGAAGGCCAATCTTGAAATTGAGTAGATCCTGTCCACATGCTGATGATTGGCAACAAGTTTGATTTGTATGTGTCGATGGTGACAGCATCTGGAGTTCCAAGAGGCATCTTCAGAGCTTCTTTTCGAAACCGTTCAATAAAATCCTCTGTAGTTTCATTATTTTTCTGCTTGATTCTAATAAGTGCAGACATAGTCATGTCATTGAGCCCTTCATAGAACCGTTCAAGAAACATCTGTTTGAAACCGGCAAATGAGGTAATGCACCCATCTGGGAGACTTCTATACCATTCATAAGCCGTTCCCTTGAGACATCCAACAAACACCCGAGTAAGGAGGGCGTCACTTGGTTGCAACTGGTCAGTCATCACTTCAAAGTGATTAATAAACTGACTTGGAGAAGTGGTTCCATCATAGAATGAGATAGTAGGAGGCTTGTATTTAGGAGGATACGATACTTGCTTCCATTCTATCGGATAAGGTTGTTTGATGCCTAACCTTTGTAAACGATCTTTCTGTTTGAATGCCTCGAATTGAGTTTTGAGATTCTTCAATTCTTCAGAGACAACTCCGAAAGATTGTGGAGTTGTAGCTTGTAGAGAATAGTTGGAAGGAGGAACAACATTATAAGTACTACCCCCAGCTCCAGAGAGACTAGGATTTGTTTGAGCTGGTCCAGGAGTATTAGATTGTACTACTGGAGGAACTTGTATTACACCAGTATCAATTGGTATGGCATCTGGTACAGTCTGTCGATTTTGTATCTGAGTTGCCATGAGTTCATACATCGACTTCATAGTATCAGCCATGGATTTTATTTGATGTTCCAAAGTAGCAATTCTTTGTTCTTGAGGAGTCAAGGAAGAAGAAGGTTCATCAGTATTCCCATCAACCATATAAGTCATGACTGTACGAGGGATTATTGATGAACTGGTGGATGTTGTTTGTTCTGAATTATTGCTTTGTGGATCAAAGTCAATTATAGGAGAACTACCCCCAGTAGGAAGAGGTGGGAAGTTAGATTCTCCAAGGAATTCAGAATCATCTTCAGAGATCAAAGTTCTTTGACTAGAGACCAGGACTCTTGCTCTTGTGCCTTTATATACTCCATCTGGACTATCAGCTCTACCCCCAGTATCCCGAGAGGTCATGTTGACAGAAGCAAACAAAGGCTCATCTTCATCAGGCATAGGTTCACACTGAATCTGATTGAAGATAGATTGTCGTTTATTTTGACATCTGTATTGCATTGTAACTCTCGGCTGGAAGTCACATTCATGATCAACATAGTCTTGAACCATTGATTGACATCTGCATTGAATTATGACTTTTGGCTGGAAGTCACATTCAGCATGGTCCATTGTCACAGAATTACTCCTTCTTTTTTGTTGAAGGTGTTCTCGTAAATCTGTTTGTGAAGATTGAGGTACATCAGAGAACACTCCTTGTGTATTTTTAGGAGTATATTTCTTGTTCCTGGGTCTTGATGGCTCTTGATTATATAGGGAGTGATTAATATGAGCCACATAATTTTTAGCATACTCTGCATCCGGATCTTTTATTTTCATTTTCGATTGATGTGGTTTCTTAACACCAGAAGTGTTTCCCAAACGGATTTGATTAAGTTTTGTTCTTAAATCAGTTTGAGGTAACACATTGGTTTTGGAAACTTGGAGTTTTTTGATCTGGATATTTGCAGAGAAGGAAGAGTTGAACCACCCCCTTGATTAGGAGTTGGTAACAGACCCTCTTTCATAGACAAATTTTGTGCCCAATTTGAAGAAGTTGTAAAAGAAGACATTACAGAATGTTTCTTCTTAGACTTATTCAAGTTTTGAGACATAGAATGTCCAAAAGGAAGAGTAGTCAAAAGACCATCTTCTTTTCTTTGACTAACAAAATTGTCAGTCAAAGCTATTCCTGAAGTAAAAACTACAGGAGCAGAAGAAACAACTAAAGAGTTATCTCTTTTCGAAGGGACTTTGTGTGGAAGACCACCCCCAGTTCTAGTAGAACTTGGCAAAGAGGAAGAGATAGCTAAAGAGCTATTCTTCTTAGATGATGTACACGCTGAAACAGGCTTGGTTAAAGAACTAGTGCTGTCAGCGTGACTTTTGATTTTAGAATTATACGCTGGAACAGATTTGGCTAAGGAGCTAATACTGTCAGTATGATTTTTGATTTTGGAAATACACGCTGGAACAGATTTGGCTAATGAGCCAGTGCTGTCGGCGTATTTTTTGACTTTGGAAATACACGCTGGAACAGATTTGGCTAAAGAGCCAGTACTGTCAGCGTGACTTTTGGGATTGAATTTGCACGCTGGAACAGATTTGGCTAAGGAGCCAATACTGTCAGCGTGACTTTTGGATGTGAGATTGCATGCTGGAACAGACTTGGCTAAGGAGCCAGTACTGTCAGCATGAATTTTGAATGCTGTCATCTTCGAGCGCACAAGAGTGTGCGTGCTTGCAGTAGAGTCTTTGCCAGTGTTAGGAGTAGACACTGTGGCAGAGACTTCACCATTGGCTGCCAACTGAATCTTAGGGACATAGACAGAGTGTCCCTTCGACTTGGCAGTGATGATGGAGGCTGAAGTGGGCTTGCCACTCTTAGCCCGCTGCATTTCTTCGTAGACGAGTTGATCGAATTGGATCGTCATCACCTTCTTCGTCGAGCCGATTGACGAAGTGTCGCATTGAGTTGTTGCCATCTCAGAAGAGGAGATGGTTTTCCCCAGCAGAATCGCCAATTTGTTTTCCATAAATAAATTCACTTTATTTATTGTGTATCTGGGAAAATTACAACTGTAGGAATCTGATCTAGAAGACGATCGCTTTATCCCTTAGACTATGCGAAGAAGAAAAGCTCTCAAAATTTTGACAGTAAGTTAGATAACTATGTCTCTGTACCATGAATGAGAAAAAGAACTCTATTTATAGAGTCAAAAATAATTGAAAAGATAACTGTCTTCACAGCCTGTGCCTAGTTGAAAATCACGCAGGATTTAACATACGCAAGGTTGTGAGCAGTTACTAGACGTGGCCTGTAACTGTTGGACACATGGCAATCATGCATGAGTCATGTGCAAGTTACAAGACTCGCAGGCGAGAGATCAGTGGCATGGCTGCCACGTACTCCAATTTGATGAAATCCATGCAGACTTGTTGAAGACGAAATCCACGCAGACTCGGGGCAGAAAGCTTCAAAATCCACGCAAACTTGGGGCAAGAAGCTTCAGGATCCACGCAGACTTAAGGCAAAAAGCTTCAAAATCTACGCAGACTTTAAGGAAGGAAACTTCAGAATCCACGCAAACTTGAGACAGAAAGCTCAAAATATACGCAGACTTTGGAAAGGAACATAATCCACGCTCGATTGAGGTAGGACTGCCAGCTGTCTTGATCCGACGTGCCTTGACTGACACAAAATCTCTGACAGTGATTACTTTTGTCAGTCGTATTAAATGACAAGAAGCTCTTTTGGTACGCCAACTTGACGAAGGCTGAGTCTTGTTGAAGAAGATTTCGAAAATCACGCAATAGTCGGCTGTGATCTCTCGAGTTCTGTGAATACGTGGCATGCGAGGAGACATTCTTCGACTGTCGTGCTGTCAGTCATGATGAAATTTCTGAGAAATGATGAGCTGTCACTAGCGTGATTTTTAAATATTTGTCCTGATCACTTCTGCGTGACTTTGAGACTCAGTTCTGATCAACTCAGCGTGACTGTTCATTTTTAAGGCCTACATATATATATATAAATATATAAGTAATAAAATAAAAAGAAAATAAAAGAAAACAACAAAAACCAAAAAACCTACATAGAACAACTCTATTCCCCAGCCCCCACATCAGCCGAACGGGCCAACAGGCTCGAGTTCGACCCTGAGAACCTAAGTCGAGCAATTTATATGGTTATAAATCGAAACAGAGGGGGGAGGAATTCGTCTAAGAAACATCAAAATCCTAACCCTAACCCAGCAATCGACGCCCCTGTCTTGCACGACCCCCGGCCACCACAGCGCCGCCGTAGGCGGCGGAGCATTCGTCGGAATCGTGCACGCGATAGGGGACAGACAGCACAGCCGCGGGGCTGACTTCGTAGCGGTTTCCCCGCCACCCCGCTTCACTGTTTCCCGATCCATTTAATAGGTACGTAGCTAACCTATAGCTCCTAGAATCCCTTCAAATGGATTTAATTTTCATGGGCTAGGTTGTCCGACAAATCGAACCAAAGTTCGGTAAAAACCTGTTAAAAAATAGAGCAAATAACAGTCCATTCATCCACGCTTGAAGATCGATTCTGATCGATCTAGTACCAGATTAGAAATTCTACCTGAACACAGTTATAGACAACATATAGGACTTCACAACCATTTTTGTGGATTTGGATTTCATCAACGGTGCGTCGAGAAATCAGATTCCCAAAACCAAGAAAAATTGATTTTTAAAATTATAAAATTACCCGATACGACGTACGTTCCGCCAAATTGGACGACATGGTCACGAACCGAAAGCATCGAAAGGTGCGTATCGGCTTCGTGGACGTGTGGGCTTTGACGGAATTCAAATTGGTTGCGTGTGCACGACGAATTTGATCCGTATCCGTCGAAATTCACAGTATCGGCCTCTGTGTAAATTTCCCAATTATTTTGTGCACATTCGTCATATTAAGATGAAACTTGTGCCAACAGGATCGCATCGTTTTTCTGGTCCTATATGCCAAGTTTGGTCCAATTCTGAAATAGTTGACGCGAGCCCCACGATCCGATTCAACAGACAATTTTGTGCACGGTTTACCGGAATCCAAAATTGGACATACCGTTGGGTTCGTATCATCAAAACAAATTTGTAGACATATAGTTTGATGCCTTAAGAGACCATTGATCCTGGCACACTTTTCGGTGCAAAATGGGTCCAACGGTGGATACCGTTTTGGTCCGAAATGATCATTTTTCTTCTGTGTCCAGAATTGGACCTAAGGATAGGCAATCCTATCTAATTTGACTATTCTGAGAATATTGGCATTATCTATTTTAGCTTTCGGAGACAGTTGTGAGATTTGGACTTTATGGTTTAGCAGTTGACTATATTTTGTTAGATCTGCGTGCAACCTCTAGGCAAGATATCTTGCCTCCCTCTACAGTTTATTTACATGTACATACATTCTTATTATTATCTAGTTTTACTAGTTGATTATTTACATATGATTTGTATATCATGCATGCATGCTAGTATAGATATAGTCCTTGTTCATAGTTAGCTTGTAGTTCATATTGGATCTATTCTTCCGTGTATCTTGACTGGGTCATATAGTGTCGTTACCTGTACTTCGACTAAGTCGTATCGTGTCATAGGATGAGTAAGTCATAGCTGAACTGCTGTACCTTGTATTCGTGAAGCTAACCTGCGAGTCCACACTAGGGGCGAGGGTTAGTAGTTATTTGTACCTTGATTTCGTGAAGCTAACCTACGAGTCCACCCTAGGGGCGAGGGTTAGTAGTTATCTGTTCCGCACCTGCGAGTCCACACTAGGGGCGAGGGTTAGTAGTTGTTTCAAACCTGCGAGTCCACACTAGGGGCGAGGGTTTAAGTATCCATTGATCTCGTGACATGATTTCTCTTGTTCTCATCCAGCAGTTCATTTATGCGTAGTGGTTCTTGTACCCGTGTTCATGATCATTCTGTCAGTAGTCACTTGTCTATAGCCACTTGTTAGTAGTCATCATGTCAGTAGTCAGTTGTCATGATCCTGTCTCTTTTTCTGTTTATACCCTGTTTATATTTTATTGCATGATTAAACTGCTAGATAGACATGTTTTTATGTATCTTGCTATGTCCCCTGAGGACTTGATGATCTCTTCAGGTCTAGTGATTGCATGGAGTTAGCTAGTAGTTCTGGATAGCGGATGTGAGGATATTGCTTACGTGATTCAGGTATTGATACCATGTTTATTGTCTAGCTCACCCAGTGTGCTTTCCTTTCATTATCATGAGATATCATATTTATTGATTCAGTTTGTTGACTCCTGTTATATTCTTTGGAGTCTTATCGGACATTATGCTAGTGGGCTGCAGACCACGACCCATAGTTGTTCATTCATGTTTATATTACTCTTGTGGACTTGAGATATAGATTGCATTGCCATGATTTGGCAACATACCATAGCCTTGACATCGTTTACATATTCAAGTCGGGTTGGAGTCCGCTTGATGTGTAGCTGGCTTGCTCACGAGCTCGTGTTCGAAAAGCGGGTGCGGGTCATGACAAAGAAACTTTTGTTCTTGCAAACATACCTAGCGTACTCGTACTGAGGTACGACATTAGGAGGACGATCGTGTGTCCACGGTACGAGATTTCAGATAATTATAGGATTAATCAAGTAACTAAATTTCGTAGAAGCATTGGGTTGGAACGTGACCACGAGACCGAACTTGCTGGCCACCATGGATACTATATATCATCCACACCAATAGAGTACATTATCTAACTATTATAATATGTCGAGCCAATATCTCCCTATAGGAGAGCTGGAACAGTTACTGATATTTTTAGCGCGATGGCCTTACGAGGGACCGGTGCATATCACTTGAACTCTTGCATACTTGGCTTGGTAGCGAGCTGCGACCCTATATACGCTCAGCAAATACATAATTTGAGAATATATATATATATATATATATATATATATATATATATATATATATATATATATATGGGAGGGATATTGCACCAAACTTATTGCATCAATTATTGCAACAAACAATCTCAACCACACATTTATTTCAATCATGTGATTATAAAGCATGCTGACGTGGCAATAACTTTATGGAATGTTTTATAACCACATGATAGAAATAAATGTGTGGTTGAGATTGTTTGGTGCAACATTTGATGTAATAAATTTGGTGCAATATCCCTTCCCATATATATATATATATATATATATATATATATATATATATATATATATATATATATATATATATATATATAGGTGCAATAAGTTTGGTGCAATATCCCTTCCCATATATATATATATATATATATATATATATATATATATATACACACACACACACACACACACACACACACACACTTTATATCATCTTTGTATACTATGCCGGCGTGATAGGTTATGGGCCGAAGCTACGACCAAGAGGCTTATAGCCTAATAATGGTCAACGGATGTACTCCGGAGTGATATGACACTCTTGTCCTTGTTTGGTGTAGGGATGTCGTATTCCTTCGATAAGGGTATATGCCTATAATTATGCACAGGTCTTACTTATGTATTATTTTAGTTTTATTTCTTTCGCTTGTGCTTCCTTTTAGTACTTGCTATTTAGGGCCTAACCCCAATAGTTTTGTTTGGCCATATCTAGAGCTAGAGCCCGAGGATTTAGCGCATCTTTTCATGACTGATGGCACGCACAAGACCAACGGTCGCCGAGGGTCATTAGTGGATTTCTACTTCACCACTCATATAACATTTTGTATCTTTTGGTCGTTTAGCCACAAGCACATGTTTAGCCTGATATCTAGATATTTTCTTTCACATGATTGTACTTATTCAGACTGCAGCTGACTATGATAATGTATATTTGGTATTGTGCTAGCTCTTCATTTTGTATACCTAGCTTCTTGATCTTTTTGATAGAATGTCGTGGACGCCTTACTTTTTTTTTAAATCTTATATCTCTTTACTTAGTGCTTCTTGATTGAGTGATTGAGACATATATATTTTGTGAGACTATAAGAGACTTGATTGTAGCATACACCCCCTTTGTCGAGTGACAGCCAAAACCATATTGCGGGGAGCGGGTGTACTCCGTAGTGCGTAGCTGGCCTTGTTATAAACATATTCTCTGTATCCGGTATTAGGAAGTGACACATTTAGGCTAGAATTTGTGTCACACCCCTGTAATGACCCGCTCCGCCCTAGCGGAACGCCGATTCAAACGACAAGTGCAACGACTCAAACGAGACGTCGACCCGAAGAGTTGGCATCGACCTGATGAAGAATCGATGCAAGGCTTACATTGGCCCGTCAAGAGGAATCCAGACTTAGACTTTCAAAGGCGCGCTCAGAGTATCGCTCGGCCGATGCGAACATCGCTAAGGTGGGTGGCTCCGATGAACCCGTCTTTGCTTAGCCTAGACACATAACAATACGGACACTATTGCTAGAATCGTTAGGCGTCAACACTGCGCATGCTAATAAATGAATGACTCAACGCACCTAGCTAAGGGATTAATCCCATCTTGTATGCTTGTATAGAATATGGAAAAGAACATAGAAAAATGTGAGAACTCTCGCACCGCGCTCCACGCTCGTGCTAAGGCACAAGCTTACGTTCAAGTCCCTTACGCATTCAACAATGAAACAATGAATGGTTTACAATAATAAAACGGAAGACTATCGACATAGTCGTTCCGAGTAGAGTATAGCAATATTGAAAGACTTCGGGACCGATGGGTCGCCAAGGCGACTCCCGCACAGGAAGTTGCATAATGTATGAATGAATGAATGGATAAGTGAATGAATGAATCAACGAATAAATGAATGAATACGTGAAGAATGAATGAATGAACGAACAAGTGAAAGAAAGAAATAAAAGAGTGAATAAAAAGAAAAGAAAAGAAAGAATGGTTAGCGACAGGTATGACGGGCACGTACAACGGGGCTCACTACCCGCGCTGCACGGACGCCAACCTGGTCGATAATGCATTATATATGGAATATGGCTCAGAGACAGCCTATGGCTCAAAGACAGCCGTTAAGTTAAATGACAAGTCAATACAAAATGGTCGTGGACAAACGGCACGGGCGATGGGGGGAATACCGTGGCCGTCATGAGGAAGGATTCTGCGGCACGATCGATGGAGGGTATATCGTGGTCGGCCTAGACGGAATCAGACATGGGGCTTACGGGCTGCTTTGAGTGGGGGCTCTGTCACGGCCCGCACCCTTATGAGGGGCACGAGCACGTGGGTACGTCCAGCCTATGCCGCAGTATTGGCGGTAGAATGTTGTATATAAGGTCTGTAAATACTACGACTAACAGTATAAAGGTACCTGTACAGTATATACACTCCGAATGGAGGTGACATAGCAATACAGTCTCAATTACAGAATAAAATGAAGGTAGATAACACAGAAGGAAACATGTGATAGATAAAAAGAAAATAGTCTAGTGTCCAACACAAGCCCAGATATATACAACATCACAGGGTCTCAAAATATAACATGGAATCTACAGTCTGATAATGCTAGCTAAATCGCAGTCCAGTCAAACCTAGCTAACCTACACTACTCTGGGACTACTCCATCTAGCTCGAGCCCATAATAGTCGAGCAGTCTGCCTCAGAGTCATATGTAATATATCATAACAGTATTCTGTCAGAAAAATGAGCAAGTACAAGCACTAACAGCAGTTCCATGTGAATTGACAAATTCTATAAGAGACAGTATAATGAACTACAAGATAAAGATATATGAAGACTTGGGAACCGTTCGGAAGCTAAGCTACAACCCTTAAACCAAACAAGGACCGGGGTTGTAACCCTTCTCCCGAGCAGAACTTAGTCTCCAATCAAGGTACAATATAAAGGTATGTAGAACATGTGAGTAACTGAATATCATAGCATAGTGAGAAAGTACTGAATGTAGAACAGAATACGATATATGATAAGATAAGTAAATATAAAATGTGCCTTGAATTATTAGAGCGTTATGTGATCGGCAAGGGAATCATGGTAGGGTTATCCACTTGGCCCGGCAATCCGCGGTGACCTCAACGGAAAGTCATGCCGGCCAACCTGGATAACATGGACATGGAGGTATCTGCTACACCCTACGTGAGGTGAGAGTGGCGCAAGCAAAATAGTGACATGGGGCTTTGATCACATAACCCCTAATAATTTCCCATCCCCGAGTAGTATAATAGATCTGGACATGACACATCATGACACGGGATTCCCTAAGAGGATAGGTACTCCCTCTCAGGAATCGGTGTCTATACAAGTACAGGGAACAAGACAGGGAATGTACATATATACCAAGAAAATCTAGGAACAACATCTCATGTCATGATCTAACGTATACTAGTCCGTGAACTATCGTGACTGGAATCGAGTAAGACACTACAACTGAATCGGATATAGCAGATATCAAGACAATAAAAACTATCAGTGAATGTACTCTCCTGCTGTCCTGAGAAGTAGGGTATATCAATGCTCAGAGTGGTAATCAGAGACCTAAAGATGAGATATTGCATGTTAATTTAGGTTTAATAAAATTATGAATGATTTATGATGAATGATATAAAATCTAGGCCAAACTAGGTCTCACTGAGTCACACTAAGTCCTGTCAAGTCAATCTAGGTCAAATCAAGTTATATCAAGTCAATCTAAGTCAGACTAAGTCAACTCTAGGTCATACCAGTCATAGCAAGTCAAAACAAGTCGAAGCAAGTCAAACAGGGTCAAGAATTGGCCTACAGTTGACTTTTAGTCAACTGATCAACCCTGGTCAACTCGGGTCAACTCTAGGTCAACCCTAGGTCAAACTGGTCAAATGTTGACCAACAGTTGACTTTTAGTCAACTGGTCAACTCTGGTTTGGATTTGGTCAAATTTAGGCAAAGTGTTGACTTATCGTTGACTTTTGGATAAAAAGTCAACTCTGGGTCAACCGAGCCAAAATCGGTCCAAATATGACATTTGTAGGGTGTACCTAACAAGTCACCAAAGTTTCAAGTCAATCCGAATACCCGAACCCCGTATTTTGAATTTACCCGATTACCCCTTTAATACACTTACCCTTAAACCATTCTAACTTGACGCCAAGTGGCCTTCCCTTAGGAATTTCACTCCGAGCTTCCTAGGTTAGTAGGGTACTAGCCTATACAATCATTACCTACCAAGTTCCCTAGGGTAAGTGGACATCCAGTCCATCTTACGGTCCGTATCGCCCGTTTACCCGTTATCTTGAATATCTCAAGATACACAATGGTACGGTGCGATACCATTCTCCTAATCCCACACGCAACCCCAATTTTCACCTAGGAGCCTACCCGCAAACTCTATTTCACATTAGCTAGGTCTCCTCCAAGTTTCAACGCGTTCTGAATCACGGAACTCAAAATCACCCCTTCACTAAAACTAACTCAACTATTCACTCACACACAACACTCACGTATAACACTCACCTATAAGCTTTCCTATAGGTTTACACATAGGCTCTCCTATAGGCTATTAGCTATACCCCTATAGGCTCACACACACACACACAAACTCATAAACACACACACACACAAGGCATGTAGGGACTGATTTTGGGGGCTGATTTCAGGGGGTTTGGGAACTGAAGATGGGGTCCTAATGGGCAGCAATGTAGGCTGATATTGGACTCTTTAAAGGGAGCAAAAGGGACAGCCACATAGGCTTGCTAGGGGGTGTAATGGACATGTTTTTAGAAGTGTGTGTTGGGCTGTTCTGGGACACCTAATAGGATGTTTAGGGGTTGCATACATGGCTGATTTGTGGGCCATTTAGGGGGTGCTAAATAGGACACAATGGACTGATATTGGACAGCCATGGGGACAGCCACATAGAGTGCCAAGGGTGGCTGTTATGTGGTGGTTTGATAGGCTGAATATGGATGATATTAGGACAGATTTTGGAGCTATTTAGGATAGCCATTTGGCTATGTTTAGGGGCATGTATGGACAGTTATAGGACAGCTATTAGACTGGTTTTGGATGGCTTAATGGCTGTCATATGGGTACGGTTTAGTGACTGAATTGAGGGCAGCTATGTAGGCTGCTATGGAGTTGGATTTGAGGGGTGTAATAACAGGTTTAGGGGGCCATGTAGGGGCTGTGTTAGGGGCAGGTTAAGGGGGTTCCTATAGGGCCTGTCAAGGCTGGTTGGTGACAGCCTATGGGGCTGTCACGCTCCAGAACCAGAATACTGGAGAGCGGGGGCAGACATAGCCAGCTACGTATATTGAAATAGAATACATCTCAACTATACGGTCACGGCTGTCTAGATATGAGGGTTTACTATAAGCCAGCAGTCTCTTAAGGTCAAGCCTATTGTCTCAATCTCAAGCAATTAACAGAGTTACAAGATGTTAGAGCATCAATATATATATAAGGCGTCCCAAATATTACATATTGGATGATCATGAAGCTAGTCGTACAAAACGATAGGACTAGCAAGAGTTCAGTCATACATGATCAACCCTAGGATTTGTTAATCATGTTTACAGCCCGTAGGCAGACAGTAAGTAAATGTGCATCGAGCTAACAGGTGCTCGTCGGCTAAACGCCTCAAAAGAATAAATTTACATATAAGTGGGTGAAACAAAAGGAAAACCCACTCTTGGCCCGGGTTCCGTCTAGTTGTCACCATTGGACTGGAAGCTTGGTAGATCCTCGGGAGCTGCTCCGAAATCTGGCCACACAAAACCAGCTGGGTCAAACTCCAGAAAGAGCAAGTGCCACAAAGGAGGCCACAAATAAGTACAAAAGCCAGCATATCAGAACATAAAGAATAAAAGAAAGTACAAGTATGTAAAGTACACAGGACGATAAACGACTAGGGACGTGGAACCATTCCGGGAGCCAGGTTACAATCCTTAAACCAAACAAGGACCGGGATTGTACCCCTTCGCCTGAATAGCTCACTGTCTCTACCCATTTATCGTTAAGAATAGTAAAACAAACATGCTCAGGAGATAGCAGGTACTGGAGCTAGACAAGACTTAGACAAGGCTGGACACCATCCATTCACAATCGACCAAGCAAGTACTACGGCTTACTACTTTAACTAACTAGGGTTATCACAAGCCTTAATTACTAACAAGATGCAAGTGAGAAACTTCCAGTCCCAAGCCCTGCAGACCATCCAGTTATCCTTCCGCGGGTTGAGAGTATGGTTGGGTACATCGCCCAGGAAACGATATACCTTTAGTTGACTTAGAGGGTGCAACACATGACAGTGTGCTGGAAATGTGCTCTACTCGTCGGCAAGCTACAAGTCCATTAAAGCGCCCAGATAACGAGATTGCCTGTGACTGGAAATTCTCCATGTTCTAGTTTGATCTAATAATTAGCCTAATCCAATTTAGCGCGAGTCCCTGGCCGTGGTACCCAGGAAGTCGCGTCCTAGACATGATGCAAGACAAGACAAGTAGATTGTACAAACAAGCAAGCAGGAACACCCACGGTGTCAAGTTGATTATACGAGTTAATTACAAGTTACAAGTCAAGTCAAGTCAGGAGTGCGCCGCCACGGGCCACTATCAAGTTATCAAGATAAATCATGTCAGGGTGCTTGTTAGGAGTGCACCACTACGGGTCACTGTCATGTCAGGTTGGTCATGTCAGGAGTGCACCACTATGGGTCACTGTCGTGTTATGCTAGTTCCTTGTCATACCAGGCCATATACAATAGTCATTCCAAACATATTAAGTAAAATCAAGTTCATGACAAAAGGCGTAAGGATATAAAATGGACGTAAAATATCTAATACAATATCAATATATATAGGACTATAGAAGAGCCAGGCTTAAAGATAATAAAACCAAATCTCCAAGAGCCAATGGTTTGCGCAAGGGGTCAGGGGGGTTGGATTGCGCAGGAGTCAAGTGCGCCAGGAGGCCAACTGCGCAGGGTGAGCTGCGCAGGGTACCAACTGCGCAGGAGTGGATGGTGCAGCAGATGGATTGCGCACAGGAGGATTGCGCAGGGGTGGATTGCGCAAGGCTGACTTGCGCAGAGGTTGAATTGCGCAAGGTTGACTTGCGCAGAGGTGGATTGCGCAAGGCTGACTTGCGCATGGATGGCTTGCACATGGCTGGCTTGCGCATGGATGGCTTACGCCAGCACAATCCAGCGCAGCGCAAAGCACTGGCTGAAGTCGTGCGCAATCGGCCCTGCGCTAAAGAGCGCAAGGCAGAGGGATGTTCTTCCTGGCCGAGAGCAGGTCCAAGAACACCAAGAACTTCAAATCTTCATAACTTTGTCAAATCAAAACCAAATCTAGATTTTCAAAGTTCTAACTTGAGTAAAATCGAGTTCTCTTCCACATGGAAGCATCAAAACTTGCAAAAATCGAAGTTTAATAGATCAAAACCAAGGATTTTCAAAAATAGTAAAAACCTAGATCTAGAAGAATGAAAGCTCCAAATCATAAAATGTCAAGTTCTAAAGTTGTTCTCCATGTCCTAATCTATCAAATGAACAAATAAAATTGGGTGCTTATTTGTTGGCAAGGTGCACTTGCCTATGGGTTGGGGAGTTGTGTGGAAGAAGGAAGAAGATGGAGAAGTTAATGGAGAGTAAAGAGGAGAGAGAAAAAGTTGGTGGAGATATAATGAGGGTGGGTGTGTTGTGTTGAAGGTAGGGTGTAGGTTAAGGTGTTCCACTCATGATGAACCAAACCAAACCAAACTAACTCCACAAAATAAAACCAAGCCATGGTCCAAAATCCATTTACGAGAAACCAAAATCCGCAAGTCGAGAAAATTAAAATACGTGCCAAAATCAAATACGAGCATAAATACGAAATACAGGAAATGGGGGTGACAACTCTACCCACCTTCAAAGAATTCTGTCCTCGAAATTTAATCAAGGAGCTAGAGATTGCCACGACAAGCTATACTAAGCACAGACAAGCTACACTAAGCAGTTCAATCATACAATCATACAATGCAAGCAAGGAAGGGAAAGTGTAATGCATAAGAAAGACATTATACCTCACGAGTCAAACAGGTAGGGATATCGCGATCGGATGTCGTCCTCACGCTCCCACGTTGACTCACCTAGAGAGTGATGACCCCAAGCAACACGAACTAAGTTAATAGTCTTGTTCTTGAGCGTCTTTTCCCTCCGGTCTAAAATAGACACGGGCCTCTCCTCATACGAAAGGTTGGTACCAACAACCAATTCCGAATGATCTAGGATATGGCTCGGGTCCGGGATGTACCGTCGTAATTGGGACACATGGAATACATCATGTACCTCACTTAGCGACGGCGGAAGAGCGAGACGATAGGACACATCGCCTACTCGCTCCAGAATATCGAATGGCCCTATATACCTAGGACTAAGCTTTCCCCGTACGCCAAAACGAATGACGCCGCGGGTAGGCGAGATCCTAAGGAATACGTGGTCGCCGACGGCAAATTCTAAGGAACGCCGATGAGCATCGGCCCAATGGCGCTGGCGATCCTGAGCAACTCGGAGGTGATCTCTGACTTTCCTGACCACTTCAGCCGTCTGAGAAATCAGTTCTGGACCGAGCATCTGTCTCTCTCCGACATCGTCCCATGCTAACGGGGATCTGCACTTCCTACCATATAGAGCCTCGAAGGGTGCCATCTGGATACTGGCCTGGAAGCTATTGTTGTACGAGAATTCCACCAGGTGCAGGTGATCCTCCCACGAACCACCGAAGTCAAGGGTACATGACCGCAACATATCTTCGAGAGTTTGTATAGTACGCTCTGACTGCCCATCTGTCTGCGGATGATACGCTGAGCTGAACTTGAGACGAGTCCCCAAACTTTGATAAAGACTGTGCCAGAAGTGCGATGTAAATTTCGTATCCCTGTCTGATACTATGCTGACTGGCACTCCGTGAAGTCTGACGATCTGCCTGAGATACATCTCTGCTAGCTGCGCCGTCGACTGTCCAACTCTAAATGGAAGAAAGTGTGCCACCTTGGTAAGCCTGTCCACAATGACCCAAATAGCATCTCTGCCTGCCGGAGATCTGGGTAGCCCAGTCACGAAATCCATGGTTATGTGCTCCTATTTCCATTCTGGGATCGATAAAGGTTGAAAAAGTCCAGCTGGCCTCTGATGTTCAGCCTTGACTTGTTGGCAAACCAAACATCGAGAGACATATCGGGCTATCTTCCTCTTCATACCATTCCACCAAAAGTGTTGACGAATATTTCTGTACATCTTCGTGCCGCCTGGGTGGATGGAATACTGCGAACTGTGAGCCTCTGCCATGACTTCCTGTCTGATATCCCCACTGAGTACACAAAGACGCGTGCCGTGTCGAAGTGTACCATCCTCATGAATACATAACTCTGGCCTTCTCCCTGCCTCGCACTCTGCTCTGAGCCGCTGAATCTTGGAATCTGTTAATTGTGCTGTCCGGATCCTCTCAACTATGGTGGACTGAATCTGTAGGCTGGCCATCAAGGCCACATTGGAAGGAAGAATCACTTCACTTCCCATCTTTTGAAGATCCGCCAATAGCTCTGGTTGCGCCGTCAGGAAATAAACTCCGGCTCTCCGGCTCAACGCATCTGCTACCACGTTGGCCTTTCCTAGATGATACTGCAAATCCATATCGTAGTCCACCAGTAGCTCGAGCCATCTTCTCTGCCGCATATTAAGATCCTTCTGGGTGAAAACATACTTCAGGCTCTTATGATCAGTAAATATCTCCACTCTATCTCCGTACAAGTAGTGCCTCCATAACTTAAGTGCAAATACTACTGCTGCTAGCTCCAAGTCATGGGTCGGGTAATTCTTCTCATGATCACGGAGTTGACGTGACGCATAAGCAATTACCTTCCCATGCTGCATCAAAACACATCCCAATCCTCTGCCTGAAGCGTCGCAATAAACTGTGAATCCTCCGGTCCCATCTGGAAGGGTGAGAATGGGAGCCGTTATCAAACCTTGCTTCAACTTCTCAAATGATTCCTGACATTCTACTGTCCAAACGAACGGCACATCCTTGCGGGTCAACTGGGTCATCGGCGCTGAAATTCTTGCAAAATCAGAGACGAACCGCCGGTAGTAGCCGGCCAATCCAAGAAAGCTGTGAACTTCTGCCACTGAGCTGGGTACTGGCCATGCCTCGATAGCCACAATTTTCTGGGGATCCACTTCCACTCCTCCTCGAGTAATGATGTGACCCAAGTACGAAATGCGATCGAGCCAGAACTCGCATTTACTGAACTTGGCGTATAACTGGTGCTCTCTGAGAATCTGGAGGACAATTCTGAGATGCTGCTCGTGCTCTGCTTCACTCTTGCTATAGACCAGGATGTCATCAAGGAATACTATCACAAACTGATCCAAGTAAGGCATGAAAATACGATTCATGAGGTCCATGAACACTGCCGGCGCATTGGTCGCTCCAAAGGGCATAACTAGAAACTCCCAATGCCCGTACCTAGATCTGAACGCCGTCTTCGGGATGCCCTGCTCTCTGACTCTGATCTGGTGGTATCCTGACCGCAAGTCTATCTTCGAGAAAACTGAGGCCCCTTTGAGTTGATCAAACAAGTCATCTATCCTCGGGAGAGGGTATCTGTTCTTGATTGTCACTGAGTTCAAGGTACGATAATCAATACATAGCCTAGACGTACCATCCTTCTTTTTCACAAGAAGCATCGGGGCTCCCCAAGGCGATCCACTTGCACGAATGAATTCCTTGGTCCTGAGTTCTTCAATCATCTTGTACAAAATCTCCAACTCTGAAGGCGCCATTCTGTAGACTCGCTCTGATACTGGTGCTGTCCCGGGAATCAAGTCGATGGTGAACTCGATCTCCCGCTCTGGTGGCATCCCTGGAAGTTCCTCTGGGAAGACATCTGGAAACTCTTCAACTATCCGGGGCAACTGCACTGCTGCTACTGCCATCCGTAATACTGGAGGAGATGGCTCTACTGTGCCTCTGAAAAATAAAAACTCTGGCTCTCCGGGAATACTAAAGACAACTCTGCCAACATGGCAGTCTATCCTAGCATAATGGTTCCTCAACCAATCCATACCTAGGACTACATCATAGTCTGCCATAGGGAACTCTATGAGCCTAGCGGGAAACTCTCTACCGCTAACTACGATCCGACACGAGGAAAACACTCGATCTACTCCCACAAGACCATTACCAGTAAGTATATTGAGCCTCACTGATAATGACTCGGGCTCCAATCCTATCCGTGTCGCGAATCGTGCAGACATGAATGAATGCGATGCACCAGAATCAAATAATACAGATGCTGAAAAGGTGTTGACGAAAATAGTACCTGCCACTACCTCACCTGGTGCAACTTCTTCTTCCATGGTCATCATCATAGCCTGACCTCTAGCTGCGGGTCCTCTCTGCTGGAAACCCCTCTGTCGGTTCTGTGCTGGAGCCTGGGTGAACTGCTGCTGGTTCTGCTGCTGAAAGGCCTGGACCTGGGGCAACAATGGCCTCGGGTACTGCTGCTGCTGTTGAACTGGAGCTGGGGCTGGTCCTCTCACCGAAGAACTAGAAAGGTTGGATGATAATGGACCTCCCCTATTCGGGCAGGTCCCTATCTGGTGGCCTGCTCCTCCACAAGCCAGGCACAATCCCTGTGCCCTACGACACTCTGCCACTACATGGCCCAGCTTCCCGCAATGAGAACATCCCACCGCGGAAGACTGCTTCTGCTTCTGCTGCTGCGGGTACGTCGGGGTCGAATGCTGAACCGACGTCACTGAGGCCGCCCGCCTCGGAGTTCCAATGGTTATACCCCTAGCTGCCGGGGCTGGAGCTGAAGATTGGTGCATCTGACTGTGGGACCGCTTCCTGCCTCCGGTCCTGTCCACAATTCTCCGGGAGGTATACTCATGCCTCCTTGCTGCCTTCAACACTGCATCGAACGTCTGGTGCTCGAACTGCTCTACAGCCAATAATATCTCTAAGTGCAGCCCTTGCTAGAACCACTGGGCCCTATCGAACTCGGTTGCCACCAAGGTGGGGATGAACCTACTCAGCCTGGAAAACTCGGTCGCATACATCGACCGTCCTGCCTCCTTGCTTCAAGTTGGTGAACCGGGTCTGCAGGTCGTACCGTGCCACCGCATCGAAGTACTTCGTCTGGAATCTCTCTCTGAATGTCGCCCAAGTGACTGGTGCCGCTAATCCCATGGCCTGAGCCGCCCACCAATCGCGAGCCAAGTCTAACAACTGTAGGCGTACCACTGCCACCTTCTCATTCTCAGGTGTCCTAGCTGCTTCTAGAACCACCTCGGTATCCTGAAGCCAAGCGTCTGCGGCAATCGCATCTTCACTGTCGTCAAAGAAGGGAGGGTTCAAGCGCTTGAAACTGTTGGCCGCCTGATTCCCTTGGGGACCTCCTCGGTTTAGTGTGTCATGAACTTCCTGGTGTAAGGCGTCGCCTCGACGATCTTGGGATGCAAGCAGTTCTCTGATAAGCCCTACCAAAGGTCCCTCATCCTGTCTAGCTGGTTGAGCGGGCGGAGCTGCCTGAACTAGAGGTTCCGAGCCTCCGGGAAGCATAACTCGGGAGGCTACTCCAGAGTGCTGAGCTTGATCTTCCTGGCGCTGGGGTGCTTGTCGAGCTTCCTCTGGCTGGTTGGCAGGTCCGGGAGTAATGCCGCTGAAGAAGACGACATAGGGAACAGTAAGGAAAGGACCAGGACAGATCAATGATACAAGCATGTGTTCAGGTCAAGAATCTCAGGGATTTGATGATACGAGCAGAGATCAAGGGCAAATATTGATTGAGACATCTATTCGGTAAACCCTCATATTTTTTGATTGACAAGACCTGCATGGGCCACCACTAAAACCGTGTCACGCCCCAGAACCAGAATACTGGAGAGCGGGGGCAGACATAGCCAGCTACGTATATTGAAATAGAATACATCTCAACTATACGGTCACGGCTGTCTAGATATGAGGGTTTACTACAAGCCAGCAGTCTCTTAAGGTCAAGCCTATTGTCTCAATCTCAAGCAATTAACAGAGTTACAAGATGTTAGAGCATCAAATATATATATATAAGGCGTCCCAAATATTACATATTGGATGATCATGAAGCTAGTCGTACAAAATGATAGGACTAGCAAGAGTTCAGTCATACATGATCAACCCTAGGATTTGTTAATCATGTTTACAGCCCGTAGGCAGACAGTAAGTAAATGTGCATCGAGCTAACATGTGCTCGTCGGCTAAACGCCTCAAAAGAATAAATTTACATATAAGTGGGTGAAACAAAAGGAAAACCCACTCTTGGCCCGGGTTCCGTCTAGTTGTCACCATTGGGCTGGAAGCTTGGTAGATCCTCGGGAGCTGCTCCGAAATCTGGCCACACAAAACTAGCTGGGTCAAACCCCAGAAAGAGCAAGTGCCACAAAGGAGGCCACAAATAAGTACAAAAGCCAGCATATCAGAACATAAAGAATAAAAGAAAGTACAAGTATGTAAAGTACACAGGGCGATAAACGACTAGGGACGTGGAACCATTCCGGGAGCCAGGTTACAATCCTTAAACCAAACAAGGACCGGAATTGTACCCCTTCGCCTGAATAGCTCACTGTCTCTACCCATTTATCTTTAAGAATAGTAAAACAAACATGCTCAGGAGATAGCAGGTACTGTTGCTAGACAAGACTTAGACAAGGCTGGACACCATCCATTCACAATCGACCAAGCAAGTACTACGGCTTACTACTTTAACTAACTAGGGTTATCACAAGCCTTAATTACTAACAAGATGCAAGTGAGAAACTCCCAGTCCCAAGCCCTGCAGACCATCCAGTTATCCTTCCACGGGTTGAGAGTATGGTTGGGTACATCGCCCAGGAAACGATATACCCTTAGGTGACTTAGAGGGTGCAACACATGACAGTGTGCTGGAAATGTGCTCTACTCGTCGGCAAGCTACAAGTCCATTAAAGCGCCCAGATAACGAGATTGCCTGTGACTGGGAATTCTCCATGTTCTTGTTTGATCTAATAATTAGCCTAATCCAATTTAGCGCGAGTCCCTGGCCGTGGTACCCAGGAAGTCGCGTCCTAGACATGATGCAAGACAAGACAAGTGGATTGTACAAACAAGCAAGCAGGAACACCCACGGTGTCAAGTTGATTATACGAGTTAATTACAAGTTACAAGTCAAGTCAAGTCAGGAGTGCGCCGCCACGGGCCACTATCAAGTTATCAAGATAAATCATGTCAGGGTGCTTGTTAGGAGTGCACCACTACGGGTCACTGTCATGTCAGGTTGGTCATGTCAGGAGTGCACCACTATGGGTCACTGTCGTGTTATGCTAGTTCCTTGTCATACCAGGCCATGTACAATAGTCATTCCAAACATATTAAGTAAAATCAAGTTCATGACAAAAGGCGTAAGGATATAAAATGGACGTAAAATATCTAATACAATATCAATATATATAGTACTATAGAAGAGCCAGGCTTAAAGATAATAAAACCAAATCTCCAAGAGCCAATGGTTTGCGCAAGGGGTCAGGGGGGTTGGATTGCGCAAGAGTCAAGTGCGCCAGGAGGCCAATTGTGCAGGGTGAGCTGCGCAAGGTACCAACTGCGCAGGAGTGGATGGCGCAGCAGATGGATTGCGCACAAGAGGATTGTGCAGGGGTGGATTGCGCAAGGCTGACTTGCGCAGAGGTGGATTGCGTAAGGTTGACTTGCACAGAGGTGGATTGCGCAAGGCTGACTTGCACAGAGGTCGGATTGCGCAAGGTTGACTTGCGCAGAGGTGGATTACGCAAGGCTGACTTACGCATGGATGGCTTGCGCATGGCTGGCTTGCGCATGGATGGCTTACGCCAGCGCAATCCAGCGCAGCGCAAAGCACTGGCTGAAGTCGTGCGCAATCGGCCCTGCGCTAAAGAGCGCAAGGCAGAGGGATGTTCTTCCTGGCCGAGAGCAGGTCCAAGAACACCAAGAACTTCAAATCTTCATAACTTTGTCAAATCAAAACCAAATCTAGATTTTCAAAGTTCTAACTTGAGTAAAATCGAGTTCTCTTCCACATGGAAGCATCAAAACATGCAAAAATCGAAGTTTAATAGATCAAAACCAAGGATTTTCGAAAATAGTAAAAACCTAGATCTAGAAGAATGAAAGCTCCAAATCACAAAATGTCAAGTTCTAAAGTTGTTCTCCATGTCCTAATCTATCAAATGAACAAATAAAATTGGGTGCTTATTTGTTGGCAAGGTGCACTTGCCTATGGGTTGGGGAGTTGTGTTGAAGAAGGAAGAAGATGGAGAAGTTAATGGAGAGTAAAGAGGAGAGAGAAAAAGTTGGTGGAGATATAATGAGGGTGGGTGTGTTGTGTTGAAGGTAGGGTGTAGGTTAAGGTGTTCCACTCATGATGAACCAAACCAAACCAAACCAACTCCACAAAATAAAACCAAACCATGGTCCAAAACCCATTTACGAGAAACCAAAATCCGCAAGTCGAGAAAATTAAAATACGTGCCAAAATCAAATACGAGCATAAATATGAAATACAGGAAATGGGGGTGACAGGGGCTGAATTGCCCCCACCCCTCCAACACACTGATTTTAGTGTGTGTTCACTGCTGCCCAAATCAGCAGGTAAAAGCCAGAACAGTCCCCTGTATGGGGACTATTTCTTCCATATCAGTCCCCTGGGGGGGACTGATACCATGTTGCTGCTGCTGTTAGCAGCAGTATCCCCCCTCCCCATTCACTCGATCTCTCACTCTCTCTAACTCTCTAACTCTCCCACCAAAACAAACACAAACACCTACCAACTCTAAACCACCACTCCAATTTCCTTCTCTCTCCTTGGCCGACATCCTCCCACACATGGACACAATGAAAACACACAATATCACATCTATATATATATATAGAGACTAACATATATAAAATCAATTATATATACAATATATAGATAAACCAATATGATACAATATGATACATTGAAAACACACCTCTAAACTATTAGAAATCTGAGATTTAATCTCTAAATAATCATCCACAATATATTTATAATAAATACAAGTGTCCAAATAGGAATTTTCCCACTAGGACACAACCACTACACAAAGGACACTCCTATGACCTCCAAATGGACACAAAATAGACAAAAATGGAGATACAACCATGGGGATCATTCCTATGGGTTCAAAATAATCCTATATGCATGTTGGGGTAGATTAAAGGAGGAATTATACCTTCCGGAGGAGAGATTCAAAGGAAAACCCTTCCGACACGATACCGACACGTAGAGATTCCAAAAGGACACGAACGAGCTCCGAATCCTCCCAAACTTGGCTAGCTTCCTCCTTGGCTTGAGTAGAGAAGGAAAGAAGAAGATTTGGTGGAAGAAATGATGGATTTGGAGATGAAATCAATGGAGTTGCTCTCTAAAATTTGGGAAAGAACATGAGAGAGAAATGAATGGATAGAAATGAAATAAAAGTGATGATGACTCACTCCTTATCCCCCCCATAGGTGGCTGCCCAAAAAGGGTGAGGTGTCCCCTATTTGAATGCCTAAAATACCCCCATTTGTCCTATTTGAATTAAATTAGGAATGAGCTTAGGTTGAGGCTAAATTAGTCTAGTTTAAAAGGCTCTAATTAAACTTAACCTACCCATGAAAATTACTCTAACTCACTAACTAAAATAATTGGCATGTGGGCCATGGCTAACTAGTGTGTGGGTCCACTAGAGTCAAAACTACTGCGGGTCCCCGTTTCAAGTCGGATTGAGCTGAAATTCGAACCCGACTCAAATAACCCCAAAATAATATTATAAATAAATAAATAATTTCAAAAATATTCTAAAATAAAAAATGACAAAAATAATCCTGTTTCTGAAAACTGGGGGTGACAAATCTATCCACCTTAAAAAATTTTGTCCTCGAAATTAAAACCAAACAATAGTAAAATATCAAAATCACAAGTCATGGCTTAAAATTAAAATGATTTAAAATCTTAAAATCAAAGCATAAATTAAATGACTAAAATTATAAAATTTGAAATTACTCTCAAATAGATGCCATAAGTCTATCCACCTTAAAAGAATCATCCAAAAATTTAAAACAAAGTAATCACAAAAAAATTATGCAAATTAATAATCATATGCGTCTGTCCAATCATCATGATACTTAGAATCTCCGTCATGCCAGTGAGCAAGGCTACGATAATCATAGAGTCCTCAACTACGGTACATACCTCTAGAATTATGGTATTTAAAATTTTTGTATTGCCGCATGCTTGGCAGCAAAAATCTTAAATTCCCACACCTGAGAAATACGACCATAATCTGACTATATGTCCTCACTATGCCTGCTAGCATGACCCTAGAGTATTTTAAAATCTCATAATCGAGGCGACCTTGCCCATATGACTTATCTTAGAAGGAAATCACATCACAAGAACAATTTTCATCCAACGATCAAAGAACAGATAGAATCGAAGTTCAAGATAGTTTATAAGAAGGCAATTGCGGGAAGGAGATTCGAAATATCGGAACCTGCTATCTGCTCTGCTACTGCCTGAGTGGGCATAACTGTGATGGCAAAAGCACGCCCCTGCTGGCCTCCTCTAGCCTGCTGCACTCTGTCCTGGTCTCTTCGGATTCCACTAGCGTGGCAATCCCTCAGCTGGTAGTCAGGCGCCCCACAGTATAGACAGACACCCAACCTCTTCCTACAAGCCTCTCCAGTGTGTCCCAGCTTTCCGCAGAAGCCACACGGAGTAGCCGATCTCTGGCCCTGTCCCTGGTGCTGCTGGGCACGCGCTGGTGCCTGCTGAATCTGTAACAGAGGCTGCTGCTGAAATGGCCTCTGTTGATGCTGAAAGTGGGGGTGCTTGGCCGGTCCCGCACTGGAACTCTTCCCCATGGTATCACCGCTCCTCTTCGGCTTGAGGCCGAAGTCCTCCTCTGCAATCTGCACGTCCATCAATATCTGATCGTACGTCGCGTCACGGCGACCCGAGGTGCGGGTGTACACTGCATGAATAAGTACCCTACGGAACTTACGAGCCTTCTGCCCCTCATCTTGGATCAAATCGGGAGCAAACCTGCTAAGGCGGAAGAATTCTGCTGCATACTCGTCCACCGACGAGTTCCCCAGCACTAGACCCACGAACTGGCCCTCCAATGCTGTAAGAGCCACGTCCGGGAAGAACTTCTCCTTGAAGAGCCTCCGGAAGTCCTTCCATGATAACCCTCTATCCGATGCACGAGGATCCGTACGGTACCATGTCAGCGCGATATCGAAGAATCGGCTGGCTGCGGCTGAAACCCAAAGTCCTCTAGGAAGCTCTGCTAGCTCCATACTCCACTGCATGTCCTCTAGCCAGTCGTTTGCATAAAGGATGCCCTCCGTGCCCGTGAAGTCCCTGGATCTCATCTTCCTAAAGTCTAATACTGTCCCTGGCCTGGACTGCTGCTGGTACGATTGCTGGCCAGTAGGGCCCTGTATCGTACCCGGTGCCACTCTCCACGGCTGCCAGTACAAGTTGATGCAAGTTCTTCATGCTCTGTCTCAGCATCTCAATCTAACGGTATGACGCCTCCGTCTGGCGCTGTGACGCCTCAGCCTGGGCTCGCTGTGTCTCCATCATCTGCTGAAGGAGAAGGAACATATGGTGTATATCCGTCGGTATCGGGGGTGGTCGCGACAGTATCTCTGGAACGGCGACCGAAACCCTCTGGGGTGGAGGTAGTAGACCTCCCTGTGCAACTGCCAGGGCCTCAGGGATAGTAGAATCACTGGAGGCAGTCTCGTGAACCTCCTCCTTAGCCTGGTCAGATCTCTCGGGCAAGCTACTCGATCCAGTGGCCTGCGGGTGCGTCTTCGTCATCCTGGAGACGAATTAAAACAAGGAGATCAATATGGCACATGAGAAGACATTATCAAAGAAGGACAGTTAATTTAATACAAATGGAGTGATAATGATAATCAAAAGATCAAAAAAAATTTCTAGGTGTGATTGAGAAACTTCTATCATATCATAGGTCCTACGTCCTAATTGCAGGCTCGTAATTAGTACTCTAAGTCGAGCACCATTACGAGATCGCACTAATTGCGACACCGGACCTGCATGGGCTACCATAAAAATGTGTCACGACTCGCACCCTTATGAGGGGCACGAGCACGTGGGTACGTCCAGCCTACGCCGCAGTATCGACGGTAGAACGTTATATATAAGGTCTGTAAATACTACAACTAACAGTATAAAGATACCTGTACGGTATATACACTCCGAATGTAGGTGATATAGCAATACAGTCTCAATTACAGAATAAAACTAAGGTAGATAGCACAGAAGAAAACATATGATAGATAAAAAGAAAATAATCTAGTGTCCAACACAAGTCCAGATATATACAATATCACAGGGTCTCAAAATATAACATAGAATCTACAGTCTGATAATGCTAGCTGGATCGCAGTCCAGTCAAACCTAACTAACCTATACTACTCTGGAAGTATAAAGTCTAGTGGCTCTACTATAAGGTCACGGTCCTGGACTACTCCATCTTGCTCGAGCCCATAATAGGTCGAGCAGTCTGCCTCAGAGTCATCTGTAGTATATCATAACGGTATCCTGTCAGAAAAATGAGCAAGTACAAGGACTAACAGCAGTTCCATGTGAATTGACAAATTCTATAAGAGACAGTATAATGAACTACAAGACAAAGATATATGAAGACTTGGGAACCGTTCGGAAGCTGAGCTACAACCCTTAAACCAAACAAGGACCAGGGTTGTAACCCTTCTCCCGAGTAGAACTTAGTCTCTAATCAAGGTACAATATAAAGGCATGTAGAACATGTGAGTAACTGAATATCATAGCATGGTGAGAAAGTACTGAATGTAGAATAGAACACGATATATGATAAGATAAGTAAATATAAAATGTGCCTTGAATTATTAGAGCGTTATGTGATCGGCAAGGGAATCATGGTAGGGTTATCCACTTGGCCCGAAAATCCGCAGTGACCTCAACGGAAAGTCATGCCGGCCAACCTGGATAACATAGACATGGAGGTATCTGCTATACCCTACGTGAGGTGAGAGTGGCGCAAGCAAAATAGTGACATGGGACTTTGATCACATAACCCCTAATAATTTCCCATCCTCGATTAGTATAATGGATCTGGACATGACACGTCATGACACGGAATTCCCTAAGAGGATAGGTACTCCCTCTCAGAAATCGGTGTCTATACAAGTACAGAGAATAAGATAGGGAATGTACATATATACCAAGAAAATCCAGAAACAACATCTCATGTCATGATCCAACGTATACTAGTCCGTTAACAATCGTGACTGGAATCGAGTAAGACACTACAACTGAATCGGATATAGCAGATATCAAGACAATAAAAACTATCAGTGAATGTACTCGCCTTCTGTCCTGAGCTATAGGATATATCAATGCTCAGAGTGGTAATCAGAGCCCTAAAGATGAGATATTGCATGTTAATTTAGGTTTAACAAAATTATGAATGATTTATGATGAATGATATAAAATCTAGGTCAAACTAGGTCTCACTGAGTCACACTAAGTCCTGTCAAGTCAATTTAGGTCAAATCAAGTTATATCAAGTCAATCTAAGTCAGACTAAGTCAACTCTAGGTCATACCAGTCATAGCAAGTCAAAACAAGTCGAAGCAAGTCAAACGGGGTCAAGAGTTGGCCTACAGTTGACTTTTAGTCAACTGGTCAACCCTGGTCAACTCGGGTCAACTCTAGGTCAACCCTAGGTCAAACTGGTCAAATGTTGACCAATAGTTGACTTTTAGTCAACTGGTCAACTCTAGTTTGGATTTGGTCAAATTTAGGCAAAGTGTTGACTCATCGTTGACTTTTGGGTAAAAAGTCAACTCTGGGTCAACCGAGCCAAAATCGGTCCAAATATGACATTTGTAGGGTGTACCTAACAAGTCACCAAAGTTTCAAGTCAATCCGAATACCCGAACCCCGTATTTTGAATTTACCCGATTACCCCTTTAATACACTTACCCTTAAACCATTCTAACTTGACGCCAAGTGGCCTTTCCTTAGGAATTTCACTCCGGGCTTCCTACGTTAGTAGGGTACTAGCCTATACAACCATTACCTACCAAGTTCCCTAGGGTAAGTGGACATCCAGTCCATCTTACGGTCCGTATCGCCCGTTTACCCGTTATCTTGAATATCTCAAGATACACAATGGTACGGTGCGATACCATTCTCCTAATCCCACATGCAACCCCGATTTTTACCTAGGAGCCTACCTGCAAACTCTATTTCACATTAGCTAGGTCCCCTCCAAGTTTCAACGCGTTCTGAATCACGGAACTCAAAATTACCCCTTCACTAAAATTAACTCAACTATTCACTCACACACAACACTCACGTATAACACTCACCTATAAGCTTTCCTATAGGTTTACACATAGGCTCTCCTATAGGCTATTAGCTATACCCCTATATGCTCACACACACACACACACAAACTCATAAACACACACACACAAGGTATGTAGGGACTGATTTTGGGGGCTGATTTCAGGGGGTTTGGGAACTGAAGATGGGGGCCTAATGGGCAGCAATGTAGGCTGATATTGGACTGTTTAAAGGGAGCAAAGGGGACAGCCACATAGGCTTGCTAAGGGGTATAATGGACAGGTTTTTAGAAGTGTGTGTTGGGCTGTTCTGGGACAGCTAATAGGATGTTTAGGGGTTGCATACATGGCTGATTTGTGGGCCATTTAGGGGGGGCTAAATAGGACACAATGGACTGATATTGGACAGCCATGGGGACAGCCACATAGAGTGCCAAGGGTAACTGTTATGTGGTGGTTTGATGGGCTGAATATGGATGATATTAGGACAGATTTTGGAGCTATTTAGGACAGCCATTTGGCTATGTTTAGGGGCATGTATGGACAGTTATAGGACAGCTATTAGACTGGTTTTGGATGGCTTAATGGCTGTCATATGGGTGGGGTTTAGGGACTGAATTGAGGGCAGCTATGTAGGCTGCTATGGAGTTGGATTTGAGGGGTGTAATGACAGGTTTAGGGGGCCATGTAGGGGCTGTGTTAGGGGCAGGTTAAGGGGATTCCTTTAGGGCCTGTCAAGGCTGGTTGGTGACAGCCTATGGGGCTGAATTGCCCCCCCTCCAATACACTGATTTCATTGTGTGTCCACTGCTGCCCAAATCAGACCCCTGGGGGGACTGACAGCCAGAACATTCCCCTGTGTGGGGACTGTTTCTTCCATATCAGACCCCTGGGGGGACTGATACCATGTTGCTGCTGCTGTTAGCAGCAGTATTCCCCTCCCCATTCTCTCAATTTCTCACTCTTTCTAACTCTCTAACTCTCCCACCAAAACAAACACAAACACCTACCAACTCTAAACCACCACTCCAATTTCCTTCTCTCCCCTTGACCGACATCCTCCCACACATGGACACAATAAAAACACACAATATCACATCTATATATATATATATATATATATATATATATATATATATATATATATATATATATATATATATATATATATATATATATATATATATATATAGACTAACATATATAAAATCAATTATATATATACAATATATAGATAAACCAATATGATACAATATGATACATTGAAAACACACCTCTAAACTATTAGAAATCTGAGATTTAATCTCTAAATAATCATCCATAATATATTTATAATAAATACAAGTGTCCAAATAGGAATTTTTCTACTAGGACACAACCACTACACAAAGGACACTCCTATGACCTCCAAATGGACACAAAATGGACACAAATGGAGATACAACCATGGAGATCAATCCTATGGGTTCAAAATAATCCTATATGCATGTTGGGGTGGATTAGAGGAGGGATTATACCTTCCGGGAGAGAGATTCAAAGGAAAACCCTTCCGACACGACACCGACACGTAGAGATTCCAAACGGACACGAACGAGCTCCGAATCCTCCCAAACTTGGCTAGCTTCCTCCTTGGCCTGAGTAGAGAAGGAAAGAAGAAGATTTGGTAGAAGAAATGATGGATTTGGAGATGAAATCAATGGAGTTGCTCTCTAAAATTTGGGGAAGAACATGAGAGAGAAAGGAATGGATAGAAATGAAATGAAAGTGATGATGACTCACTCCTTATCCCCTCCATAGGTGGCTACCCAAAAAGGGTGAGGTGTCCCGTATTTGAATGCCTAAAATACCTCCATTTGTCCTATTTGAATTAAATTAGGAATGGGCTTAGGTTGAGGCTAAATTAGTCTAGTTTAAAAGGCTCTAATTAAACTTAACCTACCCATGAAAATTACTCTAACTTACTAACTAAAATAATTAGCATGTGGGCCATGGCTAACTAGTGTGTGGGTCCACTAGAGTCAAAACTACCCCGGGTCCCGTTTCAAGTCGGATTGAGCTGAAATTCGAACCCGACTCAAATAACCCCAAAATTATATTATAAATAAATAATTCCAAAAATATTCTAAAATGGAAAATGATAAAAATATCCCTATTTCTGAAAACTGGGGGTGACAGGCTCGGCCATTCAAGGAGACGTAAGGCCAGGCCTTTCAAGAGACTATCAAGGTGTACCAGCCATCATGCTTCGATAGGTGAGAATGCCCAAGTGATATGTCCTAAATGGCTTGTGATGCCAGCGACCCGTACATATAGATTAAGTGGGCTATGCTGGTGGCAATCCATGTACAAGTCCTTGCATTGAAACAAGTAGTCTAAGTTAACAAAATGAAGTGCCTCCTGAACATGCGTGAAATGTAACACTCTGAACATGCTTGAAATGTAACACTATGAACATGCTTGAAATGTAACACACCAAATGATAAGAGTAATTTATGCAAATGAGTTAGAGAACGTGCCTACGACGTGCTAGAACTTGAGGCAGGGACACGCCCTTAACATTGAATATTTACATGAATCACGTTAAGTTACTATATGTGAATTGTTGACTAACTTGGTTTTCTTTGGACAGGAAAGACCGGACGGTAAGTATGGGTAAGTCGTGCATGCATTTCCATGCAGACACTTGAATTCGGCAATATGAGATAGGTTACAAAATATGTCATGAAACTGATCCTAAGGCAAGATTAGAAAGATAATGAATGATAGACGGTGCACAAAAGTAAATAGAACGTGTTTGGTAATGATTGCATTGTGGGCGAGCTAGCCTCCCCACCAGTGCATAACAATGTATTGATAATCCCACATTCTGCTTGCAGGATGCAGGAGATGTCATCGGGTATGGAGCTTCCCTCGAACGTGCTAAGGCGCGAAGCTATCTCTGGAGCTTTGGAGCATTGCAAGGAGCTGAAGCACCATATACAGGACATAATGTATCGAAACATCGCCATGAATTATTCCATCTTGTAAGCCACTTGGCACGCCTTTTATGTTTCAGAGAGAGAGAAAGCTTGAGAGACTTGTAAACTCGGCCTAGCGTCGCTTGTAAACTTCTTGAATATCAATAAAGAGTTTGAATTCGCTTCTAATTGTCTTCATTTACTTTCCGCTGCAAATGGGGACACTCTGTGCGACTCTGTGGCCTAGCTCAAATCGGCCGTTTATGGACTTGGTCTTGCACGGGCGCAAGCTAGGCCCGTGCGGCATCACGCCTTAGCGAGGACGATCGCTCCTACAGGAGCGGGGCGTGACAAATTGGTATCAGAGCACGGCTTTACGTCCTTGGACTTCATTTCAATTTCCTCAGTTTTGAAACAAAAGAAGTGTACGCTCTTTCTCGTTGTGCCTTGGGATGTTCCATACAATAAGTCTAATATTTTTAAAAGCTCGTACAAGTACTCGGTTGAACGAGATCGATAGGCGAAGGCCTTTATGCCAAACCATGACGGACTTAAGTCAGAAGAAAACTAAAAAAAATGCTAGAAGTTAGCAAACGCAAGGCGTGCTTGAATAACCTTACGCTGACAATGGAAAATGAGTTGCGAGCGAGATCGATTATCGCTCGAACGAGAATAAATGAGCGTGCAAACTCGAATATAGTCCGCACGGGATAGCTATGCACACGGCCTTTTGGCTAAGTTGTGCCGCGTGTCGCGCACCTCGACTTTTTGGTGCAATCGAGTTACGAGCAATATCAAGTACCGCTCGGTCGGGAACAAAGCTACACTTATAGCGTATATCGATATGAACGCTATCGAGTTCACGCTTAGGCGTGCACGAAAGATTGATTTGGAATTTGAGGAATAGTGCGTCGATACGACGTGAGCGATTACGCTAGAGATTCGTCGAACGAATCTGAAATATGTCTTAGCAAATGATGCGAATGTGATTGTGGATTAAATAGAATGACTTGAATCCGAGTGGTGTATGTGATAGGTTCGGAGAAGAGTAAGAATGAGTGTCGATGACTAGTCGAGTGGCTCGAACCCTGAGTGGTGTATGGACGTCATAAAAGTTATTCGAGCGAGACTAAAGGATATACGGATAAAACGAGTATGTCGGCGAGGCGATGCGATCGCACAAAGCCTTAGAACGCGTCACGCTTAGTTGGTCGTGACCTCAAATGTCCCGAACGAGATGTCGTTCGGACACCTTATCAATGGGCAACGCAAGTTAGAAAACGACTCGGAGCGATGAATAAAGATGTATGTCTTGATCGAAGAAGCTAGAGAATAGCACTTATGATTTCGGATTGGGTAAAATGAAATGTGACTTGAGTTTTGGAGAACGATATTGAAACTAGCTTAAGGAATAGCGATCGAACTTGATCTTGGAGTGAATCGAATGGAATTGTGGTATATCCAGTTCGGACAATAGCATCAGTCGCACGATTCGAAATTAGTTGTAAAGGAAGATCGTCAGGTTACGTATATCGTCGATGGTATTGAGGCGTATCAAAGATCGATATGCGATAACTCGGGGGTACTCTGACTTGGCGAATGATGATCGTTCAAATGTCATTGTTCTAACGGATGCTATACTCAGGATATTAAAATGTGTCGAGGAAAATATAGACGTGGCTCAAGGATTATCTAGTAGAACGAATGACGGTCAGACTATCGAACCTAGATCTTGGCTTGGATAAAAAATAAAAATGTTTGGATATGCTTCGTTGATAACCACAATGTTGACGTTCTTGTCCTATACGAGCGCAACTCCAGCCTCGTACATGCGTCACGCCGATTAGGACGATCACTCCGTGTGAGCGCTGGTATAATGATTCATACAGCGGGGGTGATCGAACTTGCATGGCATGGCAAATTTGATACATCGACTTGTGGTTTGACGCGAATGTGGACTCGATAATAACTTAGCGTGTGTGACGGTTGAACTTGAGGATTACGTAGGTCCAATCCGCGTATCGATAATTAATTAGTCTAGACGCAAACAAGAGTTACGCCCCGATGAGAATGATTATTCCGCGGGAGCGTTGCATGGTGATTCATGAACCACCGTGGATAATCGGACTCGCGTGAGATTGGGGCACAACATATTGTCAAAGCTAGACGACCTCTTGATCGAATACATGAATTAGTTAGAATTGGTGATTTGAATGGATTCGAATATACGCAACGAATGTATTGATGCGAATAGGTGATCGTGCTCGATGTTTAGAAATCTGAGTGACGCGAGCTTGGGTAGAAAACCCCGTACTACCGACTTTAGTTTGACCCTAGGATTGGGGTCAGTGTTGGCATTATTGTTGGGGAACTATGATTCCAATCCTGATATTGACTTAGCCTCGAAAAGATGGCCTAGCGGTTAGGCGAGACGCTCTATTTCAAGAGTTATCAATCGAAAGATTGACCTTGAGGATTGGTATGAATGGATAGTGTGAATCACGAATATAAGAATACCCCTCACGAGATTCGGCTGACATACATATATTTTAGGGACGTTGGAGTATGTACATGATGCGACTCGAGTGAGAATGACGAATTCTCTATCATGCGGCTTGGCTGAATGCATGTATTTTGGAGACGCCTGGAATGCGTGCACGATCCAACCAAGTGACACGTTGAATTCCAAACGAGACTTAAGGAATGGAAGGTGTCGGGGATTAAGATCGTGTCAAAAGAAAGGAATGATACTAGTACGAGCGTGGCTCGGAATCAAAGAAACGTGTGAGCGGAGTGTGCGTGAACGACAACGAGATTGGCCCTAAACAAGTGAATGATATGGAATCGATATCGTGCAAGTAAAAGTTGGTATAACGAATTGAACCATTGATAGAAAGATATACTCGATGATAGTGCAATACTTGGTCTTGAATCGGACGAAAATTACTTAGACTTGGTCGACCCCGCTAAGAAGAAATCATACTGATTTCGTGGACAAGAACGCTTGAGAAGCGAATCGGGTCATCTCGATGACCGAGATAAACGAAAGTGAGTTTGCCTCAGCCTATGACCCTCGTATTTGACGAATTACAACGTGCCTCGTGCGACCATTTCAGTCCTATGACACGAAGAAATAGCAACCAAGACGAAGAAACACTTGAATTGAATAAGTACCATCAACTCTAAAATAAATAAAAAGTTATTCAATAAAATTGACCAAACGTATGCGACACGAAACTTAGAAAGGTATCGAGTATGGTTCGATGCCATCGAACGATAGAGCCGTTCGATAGAATTGTCTAAGATACGTACACGACATGGGTTAAGGAACGGTAGAATGACCTGCACTCAGGAAGTCTCGAGGACGAGACTTATTTTGAGTGGTGTATTATGTAATGACCCGCTCCGCCCTAGCGGAACGCCGATTCAAACGGCAAGTGCAACGACTTAAACGAGCCGTCGACCCGAAGAGTTGGCATCGACCTGATGAAGAATTGATGCAAGGCTTACATTGGCCCGTCAAGAGGAATCCAGACTTAGACTTTCAAAGGCGCGCTCGGAGTATCGCTCGGCGATACGAACATCGCTAAGGTGGGTGGCTCCGATGAACCCGTCTTTGCTTAGTAGACACATAACAATACGGACACTATTGCTAGAATTGCTAGGCATCAACACCGCACATGCTAATAAATGAATGACTCAACGCACCTAGCTAACGGAATAATCCCATCTTGTATGCTTGTATAGAATATGGAAAAGAACATAGAAAAATGTGAGAACTCTCACACCGTGCTCCACGCTCGTGCTAATGCACAAGCTTACGTTCAAGTCCCTTACGCGTTCAACAATGAAACAATGAATGGTTTACAACAATGAAATGAAAGACTATCGACATAGTCGTTCCGAGTAGAGTATAGCAACATTGAAAGACTTCGGGACCAATAGGTCACCAAGGCGACTCCCGTACGGAGAGTTGCATAATGTATGAATGAATGAATGAACGAATAAGTGAATGAATGAATCAACGAATGAATGAATAAATATGTGAAGAATGAATGAACGAACAAGTGAAAGAAAGAAATGAAAGAGTGAATAAAAAGAAAAGAAAGGAAAGAATGGTTAGCGACAGGTATGACGGAAACGTGCAACGGGGCTTGCTACCCGCACTGCACGGACGCCAACCTGGTCGATAACGCATTATGGCTCAGAGACAGCCTATGGCTCAAAGACAGCCGTTAAGTTAAATGACAAGTCAATACGAAATGGTCGTGGACAAACGGCACTGGCGATGGGGGGGAATACCGTGGTCGTCATGAAGAAGGATTTCGCGGCACGGTCGATGGGGGGGTATATCGTGGCCGGCCTAGGCAAATTCAGACATGGGGCTTACGGGCTGCTTTGAGTGGGGGCTCGGCCACTCAAGGAGACGTAAGGCCAGGCATTTCAAGAGACTATCAAGGTGTACCAGCCATCACGCTTCGATAGGTGAGAATGCCCAAGTGATATGTCCTAAATAGCTTGTGATGCCAGCAACCCGTGCATATAGATTAAGTGGGCTATGCTGGTGGCAATCCATGTGCAAGTCCTTGCATTGAAACAAGTAGTCTAAGTTAACTAAATGAAGTACCTCCTGAACATGCTTGAAATATAACACTCTGAACATGCTTGAAATGTAACACTCTGAACATGCTTGAAATATAACACACTAAATGATAAGAGTACTTTATACAAATGAGTTAGAGAACGTGCCTACGACGTGCTAGAACCTGAGGCAGGGACACGCCATTAACATTGAATGTTTACATGAATCATGTTAAGTTACTACATGTGAATTGTTGACTAACTTGGTTTACTTTGGACAGGGAAGGCCGGACGGTAAGTATGGGTAAGTCGTGCATGCATTTCCATGCAGACACTTGAATTCGGCAACACGAGATAGGTTACGAAATATGCCATGAAACTGATCCTAAGGCAAGATTAGAAAGACAATGAATGATAGACGGTATACAAAAGTAAATGGAACGTGTTTGGTAATGATAGCATTGTGGGCGAGCTAGCCTCCCCACCAGTGCATAACAATATAGTGATAACCCCACAGTCTGCTTGCAGGATGCAGGAGACGTCATCGGGTGCGAAGCTTCTCTCGAACGTGCTAAGGCACGGAGCTATCTCTGGAGACTTGGAGCGTTGCAAGGAGCTGAAGCACATATACAGGACATAATGTATCGGAACATCGCCATGAATCATTCCATCTTGTAAGCCACTTGGCACGCCTTTTATGTTTCAGAGAGAGAGAGAGCTTGAGAGACTTGTAAACTCGGCCTAGCGCCGCTTGTAAACTTCTTGAATATCAATAAAGAGTTTGAATTCGCTTCTAATTGTGTTCATTTACTTTCCGCTGCAAATGGGGACACTCTGTGCGACTCTGTGGCCTAGCTCAAATCGGCCGTTTCTGGACTTGGCTTTGTACGGGCGCAACCTAGGCCTGTGCGGCATCACGCCTTAGCGAGGACGATCGCTCCTACGGGAGTAGGGCGTGACAATCCCGGTCCCAGATAGCTGGATATGAGTCAGACATGTCTAGCCTACGTTATCGTTGACAGCGGTAGTAAGTTGTCTAAACCTCAATGAATATCAGTGCATAAGATCGATTCATCACAACACTATTGTGTACTATCATATCCATATCACAACACAGAATTTCACTATTCTTTAGGAGTACACTTTTATAATAGATGTCCGAAAACTGATCCGGTAAAACATAAAGTGCACCCTAAGCTATTATTATAGTTATCCAACTACACCGTACAACAATGAACAATACAACACAAACATCTAGACACTACAATGACATCACGCTCTAGATCTCCTGATCTGCAACTGGCTCCACCTCATGAGCTAGGTCATCACCAGTAACTCCCTCTGTGGGACCATAGTACCTATTATACAAGTCAGCATTTAACTCACCTGCAACACATCCAGTCAGGAAAGGAGCAAAGTACAACCCAACGATATGAATCATAATAATAAACTATAAGGCAATGCTACTAATGACTAACATGTATATGCAGTAGTGATAGTACAATCAATGGAAAGTCTAAGTACAATAGTGATTTGGAAATCATAATTTGCGTGTGATCGGCTTAGGAAGTACAATAGAACAATAGTACAATCAGTACTGTACGGCTTAGGCGCACGTGCACGATATGCCACTAAGCTATCAACAATCAGTACAATGGGTATGGTCACATGTAAACTACGTATTTCTTCCACATCCCCAACAATGATCAATGAGTGCAATAAGAGAACAATGGTACAATCAATATCCCCGTGTAGCCTATGTGTCCAATATGAAATGCCATGCAATACAGTTAATTAAATATCAAATTCAAACCGTAGTGTACTTGCCTGGATTGTAGTAGTGGTCCAGTCTAAGATCTATAGAAATATCTGTGTCAAAGAGACACAATCACTCCTTTAAAGAATATTCCTATTAATATACATTACTCTATTTCTAGTCTTCTATTTATTCCTAACAATTATTATTAACCTAATTAGTTAACCTATAGTAACCAATACTGTTTCTAATTCTTACATATAACCTATTGGCTCAGCCCAAAAAATACATCCATTGATTTAATTCATGATCCCTAATGGTTTGGCCCAACTCTTCCACCAATTTCTGGTTCAGCCAGTGCACTATTCTGGTAATGGACTAGTCTAACTTCATAACAAAAGCCCAAGCCGAGCCTAACTAATTTCTTAAACTACAGTCCAGTATTGAATCTTAACTTCAAAGCTCAACAGCCCATCTGTTATTGATTTAGTTCAATTGGTCAACCATAATACTATTGGACCAAAGCTAAATTCACACTCAACTGGACCCACTCTAATATTTAAGCCCAATAGTCAACCTAGATGACCCCAACATGCTATAATTCAGTAAATCAAATTCGAATTCAATAATCCTGCACCCATGGTGTCTAACCCAAAGAACAACACGAATTTGAGTCCAAAACTAATACTGATATATCAGTTCTCCCTGACACGAGCTCGATCCAAATGAACACGCGTGTCCACATTGTCGATACACTAACGTTCAGTTCATAATAACCTTAGCTATGAACTAATATCCAGTCGAGAACTAGTTATCAGAGAACAGAAGTAAGTACACTTGTATCCAATGGTTGACACCGATCTCCCCGTATCTAACCCAAACTGATCAGGACATCAATACTTCTTCGGCACAAAAGATCGAGCACCTGGTGCTCAAGAATGGAGAAAAGGTTTTATTGTTCCATTTGTTTCCTGTCGTTCCAGAAAATATTCGAACATCAAAACTTAAGAAAATTCCCTTGATCTACCATTCAAATTCAGTTGAACCGATCAATAAAATTTCCCCAAAGAACAGTTCGATTATGGATTCCAATTTGAACTAGTCCACTAGATCGAGATCAAGAATTGACTGGCACGAAATAAAAAACTCACCGATCTATTGTGCTCTGCCTCACCGAGAAGAAGATGTGGAAGCCAAATCGATCAGTTACATATCATGATCAAGAATTCTTTGAGTGTTTAAACAGGTAGTTCGATTGAGAGCAAGAGGAAGGCAAGGGAATTAGATTGACTAAATTGAAAGTCCAAGGACGTAAAGCCGTGCTCTGATACCATTATGTCACATTCCGGTCCCGTAGGACCGATCGTCTTCGCAAAGGCGTGATGCCGCGTGAGCCTAGGTTGCGCTGATGCAAGGCGGGTTCCATAACGTCCGATTACAGGCTAAGCGACGGGGTCGTTGCACAAAAGTCTCAAGCAGAAATATTGAATAATAAAGGCAACAATAGTATACAAAATGAGAACTCTTTATTTATATTGAAACAAAGATTATAATGTAGCACGTGGCCATGATTATATTCACTCCGTCTCACTCTTCTAACAATACAAGTCACTCTACTCTCTTCCATCTCTCGATACAAGCTTCAAGGCTGCCACTTGCGGATGGTTCAGAAGGCGATGTCCATACATTATGTCATGTATAAGTTTACACTCCATGTGGCCGTATGTCTCGAAACGCCAAGGAACTCCGTACCTCGACGCATCCAAGCGAGCTCCCGGTCGAACGAGCTTCTACTTGTGTATGTACATGGAAAATATATGGGTGTCAGTACACAATCGTACTGGTGGAGTGAGCTCCTCGCCCACCCATATAAAACCAACACGTTCATTTAGTTTGTGCAACATATCCTTTCGATTGTCTTTCTCATCTTGCCTTGGGATCAGTTTTAGGACATGGACGCTTGGCCTATTTGTGTCTCTAGACCATCTCTATGCCATCGCATCGATAACTTACTTATCGTTGTCTCTAGACATTTTTTGTGCTAACAAGATCAACGTGTCGACTCGTGCTTGCCTTTCTGACTCATACTTTGGGATGCACAACATGTTTCATGTCATCGACTTGATCCGTGTTTCAAACATCGAGGCCGTGTACCATATTTTAACTTTACTTAACCAAACTTTGCCTTACGGGCCCTTTCTGACTTAACTCGAGATGATTCAATCCTGACTTATGGAACTTGTGTGGATGAATCAAACACGATGCCACATTTTGTACTGAAGCACGTGTCCTTGCTGTAGCCAAATCTTTGACTCCATAATAGTGTTGCAACAGTGCACACCTTCTTAACTTAATTCGTGTTGTGCTTGTACTTACTTTGATCCGACTGATACCGTGCATGCAGATTGCCACTCAGCACACCGACTCATCTATATGAAAGGTCACTAGCAATGTTAAGTTATCTTAGACTTGGCTGAGAATAGACGACGATCATCCAAACGGGTAGCTAGCCCATAGAAGCCCCGAATCTTCTATACGGTACATCCAGCATCCTGCTTTAGCCAACTCGCTTCCCCCGGGAACGACATGATCCCGAGGCCCTGGCGATCAAGTCGAGGAAGACTGTCCCTTGTGCACAAGTTGTCCATGACCACGCACCTACGATGACTTCTAGACTCTACGTAAATGCAAGGCCTACATAATTTGCTTTCTCTTTCTTATACTTCTTTATCCATGTCCATGCTTTCCATATTTCATTGGAGACTCCCAAGCCACGGGACAGGTCTCGGCGATAAACGGTCGTATGAACTTTACATTCTTTGAAACACAGGGAACAGCTATTACATAGCCTTCCTACTTAACTTGAACCATACGTGTCTATTACGTGTCAGGGACCGTGGCATCCTTATCATCGAAACGATCGTGTTTTATGCCTTAAACCAATAGTGTCCTATACGACGCTACCGCCCAAGTCATACTTTATATGACGAGCCTTGAAATCATAGAACTGTTGGCTATAACAACCACAAAAAACGTAGGACAATGTTTGCTATGACTTTGATAGCTTTGGTATAACTTTTGCCTAAGGCAATCGTGCAACAACTTAACCCGTGGGATGAGCAAAGGCTAGGCCAAGCCTTGTACCGTAGAATCGTGCATTGAGACCCATGGGACACTTTTTCTATGTCAAGTATCGGACGATGGGACCGTGCATGCTTTATCAAGCATTTATACGTGCGACGCCTATGACTTAAGCTAAGTTCATAGCTTTGTGGCAACATCGACAAAATTTTCTTCTCCCAAGCCACGGGACGAAGGATCGAGTGTCATTTTGAAAGCACGTCGTGCACAATTCTAAGTCGACCATAGGACATTTCTATATTCTAACTTAATCTGACCCAAGTTGGGATTATTCCCTTAGCTATGTGGATTCGCCTCTTTTATTATCAAGCCTACTTGTGCAGTTGAAAACTTTTGTTTTATTAGTGTAAAGACCAAGCTGAGGCAAGTTCACCGAAGCTACCCACCTAAGCGAGGAGTTGCCTCGGCCGAGCCGGACTTCAAGCAAGCCGTTGCATGGCTATGTCCAACATCATTGGCATTTTGATTCCCCTGATTGAACTGAGCGGGACGGGGCATTACATTATACACCACTCAAAAAAGTTCCGTCCTGAAACTTACTAAGTACACACTTATCGACCTATCACTTGATTCTATATCCAATGGTTCACGCATACACGGTCAATTTAGTTCTAGTGTAAGCCACCCGATCAATCAACATTGAAGTTTATTTCGAATCCAGCGATCGCACTACCATTGATATTTTCTTTGGAACACACGATTTCAAAATCTTTAATACTTTCCCGTTCCTTTAGTCTCACTTGAATTCAACGTATTACTTAGTTGGATCGTGCACATATTTAGGGCTTCCCCGAAATACATGTATTTCAACCAAGCCTCGTGATAGAGAATCCGTCATTACCACTCGAGTCAGATCGTGCACATATTCAGGCGTCCCTGGAATATATGCATATCAGCCAAGCCTTGTGAGTGGTGTTTCGATATAGTTGAATCATTCTATCCATCAATACCATTCCCCAATCCTATCAATCCTCAAGATCAATCGTACCGATGTTACCTCTCGAAACACGGACGTCTTGCCTAACCGCTAGGCCATCTCTCAAGTCTAAAGTCAACTGTCAGTATTGGAATCATCATCCCCAAACAATAATATCAACACTGACCCCTATTCCTAAGGTCAAACCAAAGTTGATAGTATGGGATTTTTCTACCCAAGCTTGTATTACTGCGATTTCTAAACTTTGAGCATCGATTTTTCCTATTCGCACTTACAAGAATTAGTTCAAGGGGACCGAGTCTTTTAGCAAAGCCATTCTACGGTAAGTTCAGCTCAACCAAATCCTCTGCATATCACTATCGCACGTCCAAACTAGTAATTTGTATAGTCTATCTCTTCAAACATGTTTGATATAATCCACATATCCAACTCAAGTACACTACGGCACGATTTGTTACTAAACCATAATTCTCTTACCATATTCCCTAAGTCGTTCAACACAATTTACGTATTCGATCACGAGATCGTCTAACATAGTAATATATCATGTCCCAATCTCCCGCAAGTCCGATTATCCACGCTGGACATGAATTACCATACCAACGCTCCCGCGGGATAATCGTTCTCATCGGAGCGTAACTCTTGCTTTGAGTCTAGACTAATTCATTCTCGATACGTAGATTGGATCTACTCAATCCTCGAACTTTTTTAACCATCAATCACAAGTCCGAACCATCCTCGAATTCACCTTCGTATCAAACAACAAGTCGAAACAATCCAATTGACACGCCATGATCTTTCGCAAGTTCGATCATTCATGATAGACATGAATCACCATGCCAGTGCTCTCGCAGAATTATTATCCAAATCTGGGACGACGCATATGCGAGGCTGGAATTGCATTCGCACAAGACAAGAACGTAGACGTTGTGGTTATCACCGAACAATCAAGATTCTTTCTTTTCATCCAAACATTATATCAAAATTCCAAGCATAGCATACATCGAAACAATAACATCTTACACGATCGTCATTCTTTGGATTAGAGTACCCCCGAGTTATCGCACATCGATCTTTGAAATGCCTCAATACCATCGATGATATACGTAACCTGACGATCTTCCTTTGCAACGAACTCCGAGTTGTGCAACTGATGTTATCATCCGAACTGGATATACCGCAATCTCCTCGACATTCAAGATCAATTCTTTCAAACCCAAAATCACGTATGTTCATCCGTCTATCTTAAGTCATCGAGCAACACATTTACTCAAGTCGCATTACTCTATGTTAACTCAAATCATCAAGCAATATATGTCCCAAATCCTTAGTCATTTTCGTATTTTTGAATCATTTTCATGCACGTTAACTTCCAATCGTGCTGACTTTTCGTATACGATTTATATCGATCCCTCGACTGAGTCATCCGTTCGTTACACCTTAACTTTTCTTCGATTCAATTTTCCTACTCAATCATTTTTGCGTTTTATACTTACGCAATCCCAATCCAGCGTGTGTCGTCTCTAGTTTGTTCAAATCAACTCATACTAGCTATCAATAGGGGTGAGCATTATTCGGTTTTGAACCGAATAACGAACCGATCCGAACCGAATTAGCTAATAGGTTCGATTTTAATTTTTTTTTGGGTTCGGGTTCGGTTATTGAAACCCATTTATTCGGTTAAAGGGTTCGGTTCCGATAATTGGATTCTTTCAGTTTAAAACAGAAACCGAATAGCTATGTATAATTACTAAAATACCCTCAGCCCTAACCCTAAGTATATAATGTATTTTCATTCTCTCTCCTCTCATTCTTACATTTCTCCCTACTTAACTCCTAAGCCTACGACGGGATCAGAGGAGAAACCCTACCCCCACCGACGTCTGCCTCTCACAGCCGTTCCCAACCTCTCACCGCCTCTCACCCCCACCAGGCTCACCACCTATCTTCTCACTTCTCACTCTCTCACTATCTCTATTCTCAGTTCTCACAGATCTTCATCTCCTCCACCTCACTATCTCCTCCACCTCCAGCTTCTTTTGAGTCTCTCCTCCGGACCACCACCTCACTCCGGATCTCATCCACCTCCGGATCTAGATCTCCTCCACCTCACTCCGCAATACCCAAAACCGATCTCCATCATGTAACTATTTTCTTTTTCTTTTTTAATTTCTGTTAATTTTTTTCGAATTATGTTTTCGATTTTTTTGTTATATATATATATATATATATATTTTTTGTTATATATATATATATATATATATATATATATATATATATATATATATATATATATATATATAGCAAATGAACTCTAGCCTAGTGGTTAAGAGAGATGCATGCAGCCCGAGTGGTCAGGAGATCGATTCCCGGTGGGAGCGTTCGCCACAATTACCTTCTTTCAAAATATATATATATATATATATATATATATATATATATATATATATATATATTATAATTTTTTTGCTCTGATATGGATATATTCCATGTATTTAATTTACAAGCCTTGATTTTTTTGCTCTGATTGACATGTCAAATCTACTTCAAGTTCAGCTACGAATACACGTAATAATTTGTGTGTCTAGACTATGGACTGGACCTTTTTTTTCCTAATTATTTGTCAGTTTTTTGCTGTAATATTTGATTTGGAAACAATAGGTCGGCAGCTATGAATGAGTTTGGAACTATAAGTAATATGCCCATTATTTGAAAGAGAAGTTTGTGTATACTGTGACCAATATTTTTTTTTTCTAAGCATTAAAGAATTGTCATCTTCCAGTGTTAGTGTTATGTATAGATTTTTTTGAACTGGCCCATTGAAATAAAAGTTTGGAAGTATATATAATTGTCCATTTTCGGCTTTAAAATGATATGTATTATTGAGATTTTTTGAAGTCCAGTATCTTTTATTTGGGTCCGGCACATTTGCAAAAAAATGGCCCAACCGATTAAACCGAGCTAAGGAATTCGGTTCGGTTTAAAACGATTCTTCATACATTTGGTTCTGTGTTTCCAAACTTCGGTTAATTCGGTTCTCAATATTTCGGTTCGGTTGAAACCGATTAGACCGAATACTCACCCCTAGCTATCAAGTTACGCCTAACTTTGAAACACTCTTTCTAAGGCTTTGCGTTTAGTACCGTGCTTGCTAATAGACTCGTTGGCACCCCACATCCTTAATCGGTTGACACCTCGAGACTATCCCACACACCACTCAGAAATGTAGTCATTCGATAAATCCTCAAAACAATTGTTCGAATCTGTAAGCCCACTTTCCGAATTTTTATAATTTATTTTGTTAATATCTTCTAGTAAGAAAATTTTAAGTTTTAATTTATTTAGACTGATGAAAGGTTTGTCAAAACTATTTTATATTATTTGTTAGAATTATTATTTTGTTATTGGAAGAGGTTTGGGCCTTGGGCCTCTAGCAATAATAGATAATAGTTAACTATTATTATTATTGCTATTACGATTATTTGTTATCCATTGCTATTATCATTAGAATTAATTTTATTAGTATTAATATTGTTATTTATTATGTCTTAAAATATATCTAAGTTAAAATCTTATTAACTAAAGTATATTTACATAATTTTCCTATTCTATTTTTGATATGAAGCCTGCATATTTCTATAATTCAGTCTATAAAAGGTCCATAATTATTCATGTGTATTATATGCAATTTGCTTGCTTTTTGGAGATACATGAGTAATTAATACTCAGCCAGGATCATATGGGCTTAGAATTCTTATTACTTCAAACAAATTTCCTTACAAACCGAATCCAATGCTAAGCTCGATATCAAACAAACAATTCTCAGCGATAAGATTATTCCAAGCCTAGGTTCAAAGATCATATTTAAGGAAACAGACTATGAGCCCTCGCAAATTGCTTGCTTTTATGTTTCGATTTTAACAGGCTATCTATGTAGTCAGCGAATTAAGTTTTAAATATTTAATTGATGGGAAGGCTTTATCTACTCGAATCTTACTCCTTATCCAAGGAGGAGATTCACCTCATATATAAGGAGAGTTTCTCTGTATTTTTCTCTCACAACTCAACTTCCTCCCATATTCTCTTCCAACCACACCTCTCCCTGCTGCCACGCCGCCAGACCCACCACTCCTGCCTGCCGACCAAGCCGGGAGACCACAGCCCTCCATCATCATCACCGCCAATAGTCGTGTCCGGACCCGTGTGTCCGTATCTATTCCATCTTATTCCATTAAACATTATAAACCCAATTCGTGCCGGACACACCCGACATGAACATCACCACCATCTCCACTTACCTTCCACCACCGCCCCCTCCTTGCTCGCCGGGGCCTTCCGGGGGCTGTTCGGTGCCGTCGCGGTGGACTCGAGGAAGATCGACGTCGCCGGGGGCATCTTCTGGAAGCTCCACGTCGACCACATCGACTCCCTCGCCGGGGTCTCCGCGTGCGCCGCGGCCGGGATGAGTCTCGACCTGCACAAGCTGCTCAGGGTCTTCCCCAAGACCGATCCCGTCGCCAGCACCGGCGGCCAACCGTACATCCTGGGCCAGGTCTTCGAGCATCGCCACCCTCGCGTCGACTGTCGGTTGAGTTTCCTTGTTGCAGCACAGCCCCATCGCCTGCACCATCCGCTGCTCCACAACCGTACCCCAGGCGTGCCTCCCCGGCACTGCCTCTCCTCTACCGTGCCCCGGACTCGTGGCCGCCCGGTGTCTCCACCCACGAACTCCAGCCGACGCATGGATTTCTGGTCAGTACCACGCCTCCACACCAGTCTCTCCTGATCACTCCCTCTTCTTGCCAAGAGCAAATCCCAATCCTTAGTTATAAAATCAAACTCTCTCTCTGAACTGCTTCATTTTACATTTTATTTTACTTGAATTCCCCTTTGTTTTGGATTAGGCCGGGTTTGTGGGATCACTGAATAGGCTGAGTTAAGGGTTTTCTTTTAAAATTGATTTTATTGAGTGTTTTGGGCCAGAGGCTTGTGGTTGTTTTAATTAGTGTTAGGCCTATACATATATGTATTGCATATTATTTTATATGTATATTTACTGTTACCAAAAATTAGTATTTATATTATATTATCTAATACCTTTAATATTAGTTTATTTATTTATATTGTCCTCCTAAAAATTGTAACAAATGTATACTTTCGGGTTTTGGTTTCATCGGGCTTTGGGCCTTCATATTATTTGTTCATATATAAAGTTTATAAATAGTTCTAAATCGTTATAAATATATTTTCTAAGTATATATCTATTAGACTATTATTTTAATATGGGTTCTCATGTAAAAGATTTCTCTTAGTTTTAAAATAACTATCTAAATATTATTTTGACTAATACAACTAGTTTTAAAATATTATGAAATATTTTCCTAAATTAATTGTTATTTATTGTTAGTATATAGATATCTCTAGAATATATTATTGTAGTAGTTATGATATTTCTTAATATGAGTTACCATATACATTATTTTCTTGGCTTTCAAATAATTACCTAAAATATTTTAATTAGTTAAATATAGTTTCCTAGTATCAAAGGTAATTTCAAAAAAATAGTAATATATAATTATATTCCCTTAGAGCCTACCTTAACCATAACTAGTTATATGTTCCTAATTTCTGTAATTCTAACTTCGTCATATCGACCATAGGCAAATCGGGCTATTCCGGACCTAACAGGATTATCGGTTTCACCAGCAAAGGACCTCAGGCAAGTATACTTTCTGATTGCTTTTCGATTCATAGTAGTCTATGCATTTCATGTTTATACATATGTCTTGCTGCTTGTTGACACGCTCGTCACACGGAGTAGTCGGATGGGGAAATATCTTAGTAGACATGTGGACTACCCATAACTATCCCCATGATGTCTATTCGTGAACAATTGCATCTGCACACGACACGTGCAGGTGCCGGATTTACCCCCTAGCCGTTCACATGTCGAAATGGATATTTTACATCACATAGGTAGTTGTATTTTATTTGTTTTTCTTATTTTCTTTTCCACCTGCCATGTCATTAGTTACTTTCTAGTTTCTATATCTTATATGTTATTTTCATGTCTTATTAATTCTATTATGTTTTTGCATTGTCGTCGGTTTGTGTGCTTGTTCCATTCCTGACTGGAAACCAACATTTTTCAGGTTTAGTCGCGATCACTCTTAACACTGGGAAGACATGGGTATGATGAGGTCAACGTAGATAGTGGAACTAGCTGACTTTACTATTCTGTGAGACATTGTATTTTTCTTCAAATATAAATGTTGTAAATGTTATAATAAATTTAGAAATGTGAATGAGCAATAAAGTTTATTTTGAATATTTATTTTGCGGGCTTGACTGCGTTCTACCGTCGACTCTACGGCATAGGCTGGCTTGGACACGTCTCGTATCCGAAAAAGCGGATGCGGGTCATGACAAGTTTTTGTGGTGGCCCATGCAGGTCAGTTTTTACAAACTTTTGCAAACTCGTGGTAGTACCATATTAGTCGTACTACTGCGAGCCTGCGACTAGGAAATGCTCATTCACAACTAGGAGTAAATCAATTTTAAGAGAATGGTTAGGACTAGGAGTCCCAAATTTAATTCGACATTTGGGTAATTAAGGTTGCTACATAGGTCTCACTAGACGACTTTCATAGAAGGATGTACTATCGCATTTTAATTCGACGGTATTTCTAAGGATGGTAGATTCGTAACCCTCTTCCGAAATTTTGAGAATATCATTTTATTTACTTATTTGAATTAAATATGAATTTTAGAATTTTAGAAATATTTAATTTAATTAATTATTATTATGGAATATCTTAGTCATGGTTAAATTTTGGAATGCCAAATGACTAGAAATAATGACACGGAGAGTGCAGTGGCGTGCTTTGACTAGTGTATTAGCTGTGGTTGGGAAGATCGAACAATAAGTGGGTTCAAACTAGGAAAACCAAGCCAAGTTGTGACTTGACCCAAAATATGTGTATATTTTTATTACTAGGACTATTGGCCTTTAGAAATTCCGATTGTTCCAAATTAGTCCGAACCCAACCCAAGCCATGGTAGTCATGTAGCGCGACCAACGACGTCCATGTAGACATATGGATGTGTGTACATATTTGTAGTCCATTTTGGTCTTTTGAATAATTTCTATAATTATATATTGAATATAATATATGTATTATTGCTATTTAAATTTATACTTTTCTTGGAAATAGGATAACCTTCTCTTAGAATGATATTTTGGAAATTTTGGGATTCACTTAGGCTATACATAAATACTTGTGTATAAGCATATTCATAATAGGTAGACGTAGTGCCTTATACATATTTTTTTCTCGATCTTGAATATTAGAGAAATAGAGATTATAGTTTGTAATTCTTTTGCCTTCGGTCCTTTTCTTCATGAGCTTGATCATTTGTACGACTTTATCTTATGTCTTCTCTAAACATCGCCCTATCATGAGTTTGTATCACTTATATTTTCCTTGGACCCAAGGGATTATATCTTTTTAAATAATTTCTCACTCAATTGTCTATACATTAATCTCAAGTTAAGTTTTTGGATTCAAGGGTTATCCTTCCTAACTAATTATTTTCTCTTCAAGACTTGATATATATACTTGAAGGACATATACTTACACCCACTTGGAACTTGTTTGAAATTCTAGAACCTCCTTTGAGATTTCATAAAGAATAGTTAAAAGAATGTTCGTTGACTTGCGATGGCAAGACAGCAGTGCACTGTCGCCACTTATTTAAATTATCGAGACTATGGGTTCAATGCAGCTAGCAGCGCACTGGCGTGGCATGACCCCTAAGTTGAAATAACTTCAAGTAAGCGTGGGTGATCGAACATTATTAAAACTATGACTTGGTCGTCTTATTTCATCTTTGAGTTATTATGTCAAAATGGATAGAGTCGATAGAGTATTTAATACCGTATTCTTACTTGAGTCGTGGTACCAAAGGGTTTACTGCAGCCAGATGCACACTGGCGAGGCATAAATCCTCGATAAAGTGACTTGGATATGTTTACGATTTTTTTTACTATAGAGGCTATATCCTTATTGACATACGACTATTTATTTTCCAAAGTGATTAGTGTCGTATTTCTTATCACCGTCGCATTCTTGATAAACTTGTAGCCCTTTCCTCCTTATTAGCTTCCTATTCGATTCATCATTAAGTCCTTCTAATAATCATTTAGAACCAATTGCCATATTTTGATCTATTCCCCTAGGGTCACAATCGCATGTGGATTTTGAATCCATCATCGTGCCTAAATAATTTTGCTTCATGCTAAAATGATTTTTTTTATTATCGTTCCTAAGAGACCTCGATCATGACCAAAACTATTTGACTATAGTCATAGTCGTGCCTATATTTCAAACTCTATTATCGCCAATGTTTATATTTCTATTCCACTATGATCACGACTATTTTCAACTTATTCATACTCGTGCTAACCTTTTAATTTTAACACGCTTGGGTGACTTGCATGATTAGCCTTGATCATGACTGTCTTAAATTATATCTAAGTAATCATAACCTGCTTAGACTCCATCTAAATTTGAATCATTCTTAAGCAATTTGTCGTGACAAAATCATGTTGATTAATGTTTGATCGCGCCAAACTATTTTGATTTTTGATCGTTCTTAAAACACTTTTGGTCATTGACTAAACCATTTTGACCAAAGGTTGGTCTTGCCAAAACACATTTCTCTTTTGTTTATTATTTTTATTACTTTGATTCTATCCGCGATCACGCAAGACAAACTTAATCATGAATCATATCATTCTCTTGATTATATCAACTGTTGTTCTCATTCATATCGTCTAAAACTTCGTTTCCTGACTATATTCTTAGTCTTACTTGATCGTGGCCTTTGAAAGATTTCTAGGGCAAAATATTTTCTAAGGTGGGTAGAATCGTAAGCCCACTCTTCGTTCTTACATTTTTCTATTTAGTGTATTTTAGCTTAATTTTTTTCTAAGTTAGAGAATAATTTACACTTCTATTTTATTATAAATATTGGAAAAAAGGAAAAGAGATTTGCCAAATTTTATATTATATTCTAGGATTATTTAAATTCTACTATTATCAAGTGTTACTTTTAAATTCAAATATTGATATATTATTTTAGAAGATATTGTATTTGTGAAAAAAAAATATAGCTATAAATATCTGAGTTACTATTAACAAATATTTTGACAATTGATTTCATTACGAGGATTATTTAAAGTAATATGTATTATTTTAGATAATATTTTATGAATAATTTGGGGCATGATTGAGTCAAATCCCTATATTTCCTTTTTCGGAGTTTCAGAAAATTTTATTTATTTATTCACATATTTTACCTGTCGGGATTGAAGACAGATTTTGTCGATACTTTGTTTGTGATTATTTTCCTTAGCAAACTTGTTTCAAATTAAAAGTGAGAGCATCTTAGGGCTTTTAGAGTTTCAAACAAAATTTTTCTATCTTATTTATTTTATTCGATCAATTTTTTTTGTCATAAATTTCTACTACCTCTCACCAACCTACCAAGTCTGAATACCCTGGTAGTTCTTAAATTCGAGGACGAATTTATTTCTTAGGTGGATAGATTTGTAAGCCCACTTTCCGAATTTTTATATATTTTATTTTGTTAATATCTTCTAGTTAGAAAATTTTAAGTTTTAATTTATTTAGACTGATGAAAGGTTTATCAAAACTATTTTATATTATTTGTTAGAATTATTATTTTGTTATTGGAAGAGGCTTGGGCCTTGGGCCTCTTGCAATAATAGATAATAGTTTATTATTATTATTGCTATTACGATTATTTGTTATCCATTGCTATTATCATCAGAATTAATTTTATTAGTATTAATATTGTTATTTATTATGTCTTAAAATATATCTAAGTTAAAATCTTATTAACTAAAGTATATTTACATAATTTTTCTATTCTATTTTTGATATGAAGCCTGCATATTTCTATAATTCAGTCTATAAAAGGCCCATAATTATTCATGTGTATTATATGGAATTTGCTTGCTTTTTGGAGATACATGAGTAATTAATACTCAGCCAGGATCATATGGGCTTAAAATTCTTATTACTTCAAACAAAGTTCCTTACAAACCGAATCAAATGCTAAGCTCGATATCAAACAAACAATTCTCAGCGATAAGATTATTACAGGCCTAGGTTCAAAGCTCATATTAAAGGAAACAGACTATGAGCTCTCGCAAATTGCTTGCTTTTATGTTTCAATTTTAAAAGGCTATCTATGTAGTCAGCAAATTAAGTTTTCAATATTTAATTGATGGGAAGGCTTTATCTACTCGAATCTTACTCCTTATCCAATGAGGAGATTCACCTCATATACAAGGAGAGTTTCTCTTTATTTTTCTCTCACAACTCAACTTTCTCGCATATTCTCTTCCAACCACACCTCTCCCTGCTGCCACGCCGCCAGACCCACCACTCTTGCCTGCCGACCAAGCCGGGAGACCACAACCCTCTATCATCATCACTGCCAATAGTCGTGTCCGGACCCGGTGTCCGTGTCTATTTCGCCTTATTCTATTAAACATTACAAACCCAGTTCATGCCGGACACACCCGACACGAACAGCACCACCATCTCCACTTACCGTCCACCGCCGCCCCCTCCTTGCTCGCCGGGGCCTGCCGGGGGCTGTTCGGCGCCGCCGCAGTGGACTCGGGGAAGATCGACGTCACCGGAGGCATCTTCTGGAAGCTCCATGCCGACCACGTCGACTCCCTCGCCGGTGTCTCCGTGTGCGCCGTGGCCGGGATGAGTCTCGACCTGCACAAGCTGCTCAGAGTCTTCCCCAAGACCGATCCCGTCGCCAGCGTCGGCGGCCAACCGTGCATCCTGGCCCATGTCTTCGAGCATCGCCACCCTCGCGTCGACCGTCGGTTGAGTTTCCTTGTTGCAGCACAGCCCCATCGCCTGCACCATCCGCTGCTCCACAACCGTACCCCAGGCGTGCCTTCCCGGCACCGTCTCTCCTCCATTGCGCCCCGGACTCGTGGCCGCCCGGTGTCTCCACCCACGAACTCCAGCCGACGCATGGATTTTTGGTCAGCACCACGCCTCCACACCAGTCTCTCCTGATCACTCCCTTTTCTTGCCAAGAGCAAATCCCAATCCCTAGGTATAAAATCAAACTCTCTCTCTGAACTGCTTCATTTTACATTTTATTTTACTTGAATTCCCCTTTGTTTTGGATTATGCCGGGTTTATGGGATCACCGAATAGGCTGAGTTAAGGGTTTTCTTTTAAAATTGATTTTATTGAGTGTTTTGGGCCAGAGGCTTGTGGTTGTTTTAATTAGTGTTAGGCCTATACATATATGTATTGTATATAATACCTTTAATATTAGTTTGTTTATTTATATTGTCCTCCTAAAAATTGTAACAAATGTATACTTTTGGGTTTTGGTTTCATCGGGCTTTGGGCCTACATATTATTTGTTCGTATATAAAGTTTATAAATAGTTCTAAATCGTTATAAATATATTTTCTAAGTATATATCTATTAGACTATTATTTTAATATGGGTTCTCATGTAAAAGATTTCTCTTAGTTTTAAAATAACTATCTAAATATTATTTTGACTAATACAACTAGTTTTAAAATATTATGAAATATTTTCCTAAATTAATTATTATTTATTGTTAGTATATAGATATCTCTAGAATATATTATTGTAGTAGTTATGATATTTCTTAATATGAGTTACCATATACATTATTTTCTTGGCTTTCAAATAATTACCTAAAATATTTTAATTAGTTAAATATAGTTTCCTAGTATCAAAGGTAATTTCAAAAAAATAGTTATATATAATTATATTCCCTTAGAGCCTACCTTAACCGTAACTAGTCATATGTTCCTAATTTCTGTAATTCTAACTTCGTCATATCGATCCTAGGCAAATCGGACTATTCCGGACCCAACAGGATTATCGGTTTCACCAGCAAAGGACCTCAGGCAAGTACACTTTTTGATTGCTTTTCGATTCATAGTAGTCTATGCATTTTATGTTTATATATATCTCTTGCTGCTTGTTGACACGCTCGTCACACGGAGTAGTCGGGAGGGAAAATATCTTAGTAGACATGTGGACTACCCAGAACTATCCCCATGATGTCTATTCGTGAACAATAGCATCTGCACACGACACGTGCAGGTGCCGGATTTACCCCCTAGCCGTTCACATGTCGAAATGGATATTTCACATCACATAGATAGTTGTATTTTATTTGTTTTCCTTGTCTTCTTCCCCACCTGCCATGTCATCAGTTACTTTCTAGTTTCCATATCTCATATGTTATTTTCATGTCTTGTTAATTCTATTATATTTTTGCATTGTCGTCGGTTTGTGTGCTTGTTCCATTCCTGACTAGAAATCAACATTTTTCAGGTTTAGCCACGATCACTCTTAAGACTGGGAAGACATGGGTATGCTGAGGTCAACCTAGATAGTGGAACTAGCTGACTTTACTATTCTGTGAGACATTATATTTTTCTTCAAATATAAATGTTGTAAATGTTATAATAAATTTAGAAATGTGAATGAGGAATAAAGTTTATTTTGAGTATTTATTTTGCGGGCTTGACAGCATTCTACCGCCGACTCTGCGGCGTATGCTGGCTTGGACACGTCTCGTATCCGAAAAAGCGGGTGCACGTCGTGACAGAATCACAACCGATCCCTTCGAATCTCCGTTCGAACTATTCCTCAAATTTTAAGCACGTTCATCTATATCGCATCGATGATAACATCGTTCGATGACATCTCTATGGGTAGTCATTCCACATTCTATTAATCGAGTCATACTCATTCTCGTTCAAAAATGAATTAAATTCAGCACACGACTTACTAAGGTCAACGTAATTCTTGGTGTATATGCCCAGCCCGACCTAGCTAATCGTGACTTACGTCAAACCATCTTTTATTCATCAAAGTTTTCTTTCGTGAGATTTTGCAAAATAGATAGACTTATTGTGTGGACATCACGCGAAAGATTGAGAGAGCGCACCAACAATATCGATTACGAAAACGATATTCAATATGAAGCCATCATAGTTAAAGAATTCAATCGAAAGTTCGAGGACGTAAAGCCATGCTCTGATACCATTATGTCACGTCCGCGTGAGCCTAGGTTGCGCTCACACAAGGCGGGTTCCATAACGGCCGATTACAGGCTAAGCGACGGGATTGTCGTACAGAAGTCCCAAGCAGAAATATTGAATAATGAAGGCAACATGTGTATACAAAATGAGAACTCTTTATTTATATTGAAACAAAAATTACAATGTGGCACGTGGCCATGATTACATTCACTTCGTCTCACTCTTCTAACAATACAAGTCACTCTGCTCTCTCTCATCTCTCGAAACAAGCTTCAAGGCTGCCACTTGTGGATGCTTCAGAAGGAGATGTCCATACATTATGTCCTGTATACGTTCAGACTCCATGCGGCTCAACCCTCGTAATGCCAAGGAGCTCCGTGCCTCGACGCATCCAAGCGAGCTCCGTGCCGAACGAGCTTCTACCTGTGCCTGTACATGGAAACTATGTGGGTGTCAGTACATAACTGCACTGGTGGAGTGAGCACCTCGTCCACTCATACAAAACCAACACATTCATTTAGTTTGTGCAACATATCCTTTCGATTGTCTTTTAATTTTGTCTTAGGATCAGTTTTAGAACATTGACGCTTGGCCTATTTGTGTCTCTAGACCATCCCATGCCATCGCATCGAGAACTTAATTACCGTTGTCTCTAGACATTTCTCGTGCTAACAACATTAACGTCTCGACTCGTGCTTGCCTTTTCGACTCATACTTTGGGATGCAACAACATGTTTCGTGTCATCGACTTGATCCATGTTTCAAACATCGAGGCCGTGCCTCACATTTCAACTTGACTTAACCAAACTTTGCCTTACGGCCCTTCATGACTTAACTTGAAATGATTCAATCCTGACTTGTGGAACTTGTGTGGACTACCCAAACACGAAGCCACAATTTTTGTCGAAGCACCTATCCTTGCTATAGCCAAATTTTAGGCTCCATAATGGTGTGGCAATCGTGCACACCTTCTTAACTCAATTAATGTTATGCTTGTACTTACTTTGATTCGATCGACACCGCGCACGCGGATTGCCGCTCAACACACCAACACATCTACATGAAATGTTACTAGCAATGTCAGGCTATCTTGGACTTGGCTGAGGATAGACGGCGATCATCCAAACGGGTAGCTAGCTCGTGGAAGCCCCGAATCTCCTATGCGATACATCCAACATCCTGTTTTAGCCAACTCACTTCCTCCGGAAACAACATGATCCCGAGGCCCCGACGATCATGTCGAGGAAGACTACCCCTTGTGCACAAGTTGTCCATGACCACGCACCTACGACGACTTCTAGACTCGACGTAAATGCAAGGCCTATAGATGATATAACTTACTTTCTTTTTCTTATAATTCTTTATTCATGTCCATGCTTTCCATACTTCATTAGAGACTCCCAAGCCACGGGATCGGTCTCGGTGACAAATGGTCACGTGAACTTTACATTCTTTGAAACACAGAGAACGACTATTGCATAGCCTTCCTACTGAACTTGAACCATACGTGTCTATTACGTGCCATACACCGTGGCATCCTTATCATCGAAACGACCGTATTTTATGCCTTAAACCAATAGTGTTCGGTATGACGCTACTGCCTAAGTCATACTTTATACGACGATCCTTGAAATCATGGTACTGTTGGTGTAACAACCACAGAAAATATGGGATAGTATTTGCTATGACTTTGATAGCTCTTGGTATAACTTTTGACTAAGTCAATCGTGCAACAACTTAACCCGTGGGACGAGCAAAGGCTAGGCCAAGTGTAGTGCCCCAAAATTATGATACGTATTTTATACGTGTTCGTATTTCTGACCCGTATTTCTCTTTTCCTAGATTAGTTAGTTGTGGTTTATTTTCATATTTAGCATTGTGGTTTAATTGTCATTTATCGTTCATGGATTAATTCTGATTAGTGGAGCTTGGTTTTATTTGGATAGGAGGAGGATTGGGTTGGCTCGGTTTGGCCTGGCTTGGTTGGGTTGGCTTGGTTCGGTTTGGGATTTCTCTTGGTTCATCATGAACCAAGGGGTGAACCCCCTACCTACCACCACCACTCATATTTATTACCTATTCTTCTTCTCTCTCTTCATTAATCTCTTCTTCCTTCTCCATTAAACCTACCACCAACCAAGAACACCCCTTAGGCAAGTGCATCTTGCTTCATAGAGGAACTCGAATTTTATTGTTCCATTCTCTTCTTTGCAATATTTTAACTTACTTTAGTACTTGACATTTTCTCTTTTCATGGCTAGATTCTTGTAGATCTAAGTTTAAATTATTTTCGAAAATCTTGGGTTTTGATCTACTAAACCTTGTTATTTTTGAGTTTTGATGGTTCCATATTGTTGAGAATTTTATTCTACCCAATTTTGACCTTTGAAAAGTTAGATTTGGGCTTGTTTTGACCAAGTAATGGACTTTTGAAGCTTTGGGTTCCAACCATGGAGTTCTTGCTGATTTGGAGAAGACAGTGAGCAGTGCGCGAGCTTTTTAGCTTGCGTTACTGAGCTGTGCGTGCTCTTTAGTGCAGCGCAGTATGGACCCCATATGCTGCCTTTTGGAAGCGTATGACTCGCATACGCTCGCTTGCTTGACAAGGAGTCGTATGGACCCCATACGCTGCCTTTTGGAAGCGTATGACTCGCATACGCTCGCTTGCTTGACAAGGAGTCGTATGGACCCCATACGCTGCCTTTTGGAAGCGTATGACTTGCATACGCCTGACTTGAGCGTACCCTGACCTGAGCGTAGCTTGACCTGAGCGTATGACTTTTGTACTGAGCGTATGGCCTTCGGCTGACTTGGTCTTATGTCAGCGTGTCAGACTTTTGCACTGAGCGTATGGCCTTCGGCTGACTTGATAATCCCGAATTTATTTATTATGTTTGGAATGATAAATGAACATGCTTGGTAGTGGCCCGCCGTGGTGCACTCCTGACTTGATAACTTGACTTGATAACTTGACCTGCTAATTCATGACACGACAGTGACCCGTAGTGGTGCACTCTTGACAAGTACCCTGACATGCTTGATAGTGGCCCGTCGTGGCGCACTCTTGATAAGTAATAACGATAATAATAGTGGCCCGTCGTGGCGCACTCTTGATTCATTGGCCTGGACACCGTGGATGATTGTGCTTGTATAAACTACGAGTCCTGTGTGTCTTGCATCATGTCTAGGGCATGATCCCTGAGTACCACGGTCAGGGATTCATACTGAATCTGGCTAGGTTAATGACTAGATTGATCAAATAGTTCATGGAGAATTTTCCAGTTACCTGTTGCCCCTTTGGTCCCGGCCTTATATATATATATATACAGGGGATTTGTTGCTATCCGTCGAGATGAGCGCACTTCCAGCCCGCCGTCGAGTGTGGTACCTTAGGACACATGTATCTTACTACAGTGTGTCTGCTATATCCTGCTACCTTTTCCTTTTCTTGCTGGGATCACTCAGGTAGTAACAAACAGGTAACCGGACTTGGGATTCTCATTGCATCTTGCTAGTAACTAGGCCTGTGATAACCCTAGTTAGTTAAAGTAGCAAGCCGTAATTATTGTTTGGCCGTGATTGATTGGATGGAGTCTAGTCCAGCTTTGTCTTGTCCTGATCCTGTACAATTTCTAGCATGACATGATTACTCGTGCTTTATCTTAATTCTATATCATGAATAATTGTATGACCAGATTTCTTATATTTACCTTGCCGATAAATGGTGGGAGAAACCAAGTTCTGTTCAGACGAAGGGTTACTACCCTGGTCCTTGTTTGGTTTACGGGTTGTAACCTGGTTATCTGAATAGTCCCATGGTTATCTCATCGTATATCATCCTGTCATGCTTTTCCATATGTTCTGTCTTTTATCGATTTTGTACAAGATTGTCTTTTATATTCACCTATCATGCTTTTCTTAAATTACCGTCTCTTATTATGTAATTATATTCTTGTGCTAATTTGCTGGTTTTAGTTCCTAAGTGAAGCCTCCTTTGTGGCACTTGCTCTTTCTGGGGTCTGACCCAGCTGGTTTTGTATGGCCAGATACCGGAGCAGCAGCAAAGGATCTACCTGCTTTCCAGCCAGATAGTGACTACTAGAGGGAATCCTGACAACGAGTGGGTTATTTTTGGCTCTCCCACTCTATTGTACATTATTCTTTTGAGGCGTTTAGCCGCCGAGCAAGTGTTAGCTCGTGTATATTTTACTTATTGTCTGCCTACGGGCTGTAACATGATTGGCAACTCGAGGTTGATCATGTATAACTTAACTCTTGCTAGTCCTTACATTTTGTACGACTAGCTTCATGATCATCTGGATATGTAATGTTTGGGACGCCTTACAATTGTATATTTGGTGATCTGATATCTTGTGATTATTATTAGTTGGTTGAGATTGAGACAATAGGATATTTTATGACCTTAAGAGATTGATGGCTTGTAGATAAACCCTCACATATCTAGACAGCCGTGACCGTATGGTGAGATGGATTCCATTTTATTATACGTAGCTGGCTATGTCTGCCCCCGCTCTCCAGTATTCTGGTTCTGGGGTGTGACACCAAGCCTTGCACCGTAGAATCGTACATTAAGACCTGTGGGGCACTTTTTCTATGCCAAGCATCGGACGATGGGACCGTGCATTCTTTATCAAGCATTTATACGTGCGACGTCGATGACTTAAGCTAAGTTCATAGCTTTGTGGCAACATCGACCAAATTTCCTTCTCCCAAGCCACGGAACGAAGGACCGAGTGTCATTTTGAAAGCACGTCATGCATAATTCTAAGCCGACCATGAGACCTTTCTATATTCTAACTCAATCTGACCCAAGTTGGAATTATTCCCTTAGCTATGTGAATTTGCCTCTTTTATTATCAAGCCTACTTGTACAGTTGAAAACTTTCATTTTATTAGTGTGAAGGCCAAGCTAAGGCAAATTCACTGAAGCCACCCACCTGAGCGAGGAGTTGCCTCGGCCGAACAGGACTTCGAGCAAGCCGTTGCATGGCTAAGTCCAACGCTGTTGGCATTTTGATTCCTTCGACTGAAATGAGCGGGACGGGGCATTACACTGTATGCCACTGGGCCCATTGTCTCTAATATCTCAAATGGGCCATTATATCGAGGACTGAGCTTCCCCTCTTTCCGAATCTGATAGTGCCTCGAGTAGGGGATATCCTCAAAAAGACAAAATCTCCGACAACGAACTCCATAAGCCTGCAGTGACTGTCTACCCAGTGTTTCTGGCTGTCTTGAGCAACCCTGAGTCTATCCCTGATCAATCTGACTTTGTCTGCTGTATCCACTACCATCTCTGGCCCAAGTAAGACTCTCTCTCCTACTTTATCCCAAGATAAAGGTGCCCTATACCGTCTGCCATATAGCGCCTCAAAAGGTGTCATGTCTATACTAGCCTGGTAACTGTTTTTACAGGCAAACTCCACCAGGTGCAAATGGTCTTCCCAAGACCCTCCAAAGTCTAAAGCACAGAACCTTAACATGTCCTCTAAGGTCTGAATTGTCCTCTTAGACTGCCCTTCTGTCTGTGGGTGGTAAGCAGTACTGAACTTCAATTGGGTGCCCAAACTCTGCTGCTAGCTCTTCTAAAAGTGTGAAGTAAATATGATATCTCTGTCTGAAACAATGCTAACTGGAACCCCATGAATCCGCAAAATCTGCCTCATGTAGAGCTCATCTAGTCTATCAGTCGACAACCCTGCCTTGAAGGGAATAAAGTGAGCTAATTTTGTCAGTCTATCCACTATGACCCATATAGCGTCTTTCTCGTCGGGTGTTCGTGGCAGGCCTGAGACAAAATCTATAGTGATATGCTTCCACTTCCATTCTGGAATAGGCAAAGGCTGGAGTAATCCCCCGGGTCTCTGACATTCAGCTTTAACCTGCTGGCATACCAAACATCTAGAGACAAATCTGCTACTTCCTTCTTCTTCCTATACCACCATACATGCTCACGAAGATCCTTGTACATCTTCGCTTCCCCTAGATGAATAGAATATTGTGACTGATGAGCCTCCTACATAAATTTCTTCCTCAAGCTACCCTTAGGAACACACAACCGAGTACCATGCCTAAGTGATCCATCCTCTGCTATGGTAAAGTCGTCCAGTAGTCATGCTTGCACCTGAATCTGAAGGTTGCGGAGACCCTCATCAAAAAACTTGGTCTCCTTAATCTTCTCCATCAATCCAGACAAAATCTGTATATTCATCATCTGTCCCTCAAATCCTGGAATAATGACCTCAATCCCCAAGCTCTCTAAATCCTGTAGAAGATACCGTTCCATAGTCAGAAACATAGTCATAGGATATCTGTTAAGTCCATCTTCTATGACATTAGCCTTCCCTGGATGATACTGTAGGTTGATGTCAAAGTCCTTCATAAGCTCTAACCACCTTCTCTGTCTCATAATCAGTTCCTTCTGAGTGAAGACATATTTCAGACTTTTATGGTCCATAAATATCTCCACTCTCTTCCCATAAAGGTAGTGCTTCCATAGCTTTAAGGCAAGATGACCGTTGCAAGTTTCAGGTCGTGGGTTGGATAGTTCTTTTCGTGTAGCCTCAGCTATCGAGAAGCATATGCTATCACCATTTTGTTCTGTTCCAGTACACACCATAATTTTTTTCCTGATGCAACACTATATATAGAAAACCCTCATGATCCGGAAGACAACGCTAGGATAGGAGCCGTAGTCAATCTCTTCTTTAAGTCTTCAAAAGCTGCATAGCAAGCCTATGTCCAAACAAACTCCTCATCCTTCCGGGTAAGCCTGGTCATTGGTTCTATAATATTAGCAAAATCTTGTACAAACTTCCTGCAATATTCTGCTAGTCCCAAGAAGCTTCTGATTTCTGCTACCGAGCTGGGAGTAGCCCATGACTTCACTGCCTCTATCTTCTTTGGGTCCACTGCTATGACGTCGTCACTACATGCCCCAAAAACTTCACCCGGTCTAGGAAAAACTCGCATTTAGAGAGTTCCATACAACTTATTCTTCCTCAGAATACCCAAAACTATCCTCAAGTGCTCTTCATGCTCCTCCGGAGTCTTAGAATAAATCAAGATGTCGTTTATGAATGCCACCACGAACTTGTCTATGTACTGGTGGAACACCTTATTCATAAGGTTCATAAAGACGGCTGGGATATTAGTGAGTCCGAAGGGTATGATTAAGAACTCATACTGCCCCTGCCGAGTGTTGAATGCAGTCTTGGAGATATCCTGCTCTCTGACCCTCACATAGTGATACCCTGATCACAGATCTATCTTGGAGAAGACTATAGCCCCACTCAACTGATCAAAAAGTTCATCAATACGGGGCAATGGGTATCTATTCTTGATGGTCATGCTGTTGAGGGCCTGATAATCGATGCACATCCTGACAGTCCCGTCCTTCTTAGGCACAAATAGGACTGGTGCTCCCCAGGGTGAAGCACTCGATCGAGTAAAGCCCTCTCCTTCCAACTCATCAGTCTGGTCCTTAATCTCCTTTGCTTGCTTAGGGTTGATTCTATAACAATGCTGGGATACCGGTGCTGCTCCGGGGACTAAGTTAATAGAAAACTCAATGTCCCGGTCGGAGGATAATCCTGGCAAGTCATCGGGGAAAACATTTAAGAACTCGACGATGATCGGGTGCGGTGGTTTCTTCTCTTCTACAACTGTCCCAAAGCTGACTCCTGCAAGTCTCTATGTAGTATTCCTCCTGACTTCAAATGGTAGATCTCCTGCGGTCTGAAAATTAATTTCCCTTGATGACAGTTTATGAAGGCATAATGCTTACTCAACCAATCCATCCCGATGACTACATCAAACCCCGGAAGTGGCATTACAAGGAGCTGGTATCAGAATTTCCTACCGGATATGCTAATCGGACAATCACAAGCTTCACTAACCGGTACTATACCTCCGCATGTCATGATCCTACAGTTCTTTCTAGATACAGGAACTAAAATGTGTCTATGCATGAACTCAAGTAATATGAAGCTATGTGATACGCCTGAATCAAACAATGCAAGGGCAAGAAGAGAATGAACTAATACATCACCTGTGATCACATCTCCGATAGCCTCTGTCTCCTCAGCTGTCATCACAAAGGTACGTCCCTGTTGTCTTTGATGTTGCTTGTGTTGGACAAATCTCTGCTGCTGTGTGGGCAATGGAGGTCCTTACTGCAACGGTCCAGGTGGTCCCTACTGAGCTGGTCTCTGACGGGTAAAGGCTATGTTTGTAAAAAACAAAAAGTCGTTCTATTATAAACTTTTGAAAAGAGTACAAGAGTACAATAATTTCTGGGGAAGTACAACTGTAGAAATCTGATCAGAAGACGATCACTTTATCCCTTGGACTATATAAACTTGAAGACTAGAGCCTCTGGAGAATGCAGCAGCAATTTTTACAAGAGTTCTTAATCTCTCTGTGATTGATCCTTAACAATGATTGGAAACTCTATTTATAGAGTTTTGGAAATAACTGTTTTAGCAGTTATTCTGATGTGCGCGAGGCTGGATTGTGCCACATTGGATTACGCCAACCCCGTGTTGCGCCAATTTTCATTTAGGTAATCAATCGTGTACTAACTGTATTTAGACACGTGGCATCATGTGATTGAGATGCGCGTGGTCGTGTACAGGATAGTAGACACGTCTTGAGAGATTAGTGGCATGTGCACCACGTCATCCTGCTTTGGAAATAAAGTCTCAACTTTATCAGGTTGTGCGAGCTTCAGTCAACAAGTTGAATTGCATGTGGCAGCTTTTGAGAAAAAAATGTTCAGATTGCGCCTAGGCGCAACTAAGAGATTTGTTTATATTGTGCCTAGGCGCAACTCACAGGAAGTGCAGGACAGCTGTCCATTCAATCTCCTCGAAAGGCACGTTTTGAGGGATTCGAAGAGATTTCCTTCGTACACTGTGCTGTCAGTTGTCAGTGCTGTCAGGTAATGATGACCATTAAATGTCAGACGCCACGTAGGCTTTGGTACAATATGACTGGGGCGCAGTCTGATATTTGGCACAACCTGACTAGTGGCGCAGTTCGATTTCTGAGCTTTATAACAGTGGCGTAGCTTGATTTTTGGGGCACAATTTGATTGCTGAGTAGTAAATACATGGCACAACTCAATTTTTAGGCCCTACAAGACCCCCTTCAAAGTTTTCAAAACTTAAAAACATTTCAAAGTTTTGAAATACTTTGAATTTATAAAAGTTTTGACTGAGTCAAGTTGCGCCAGTCTCGTGCAGTCTATTGCGACCAGTTACATTTTTTCATGCACGATTGGGGGTGACTGTTAGGATTTCGACTTTTGGCTATAAATAATCCCAGTTTAACCCACTGTGATTCTTTACTTTCACTTTTAATCTTCTGAGAAAATTTCTTAAAATTTTGCAACCCTCTTTTTCGACCATCTCCTCGACGACATGGCCCCCAAAAAGACTGCTGCTGATAAAGAGAAGGCCATCGCCACCCCTTCAACTCATGCTCTGTCCACCCGTACACCATAATATGCACCGCCTTTTTCTCGACGAGAGACAGCCAACACAGCAATGAAAGGTGATTAAGGACGAGCCGATTCGATCTATGGACGATGATTTTATTACTGATTGATTTGTGCCCCTCTTTTTAGAGTGTGGTGTATCACAAACTTTGCGCCACCCCTTCTTAGGGTATGGTTGCCCTTTTCCTGAACACTGTTTGTTCTTACGAACCGTGTTACGCATGTTGTTGCACAAAACATAAAATATTGCACGATTAAAAATTGAGGCGCAACTCAGTATGTGGCGCAACCTGAGATGTTGTGCAACTTGAGTTTCGCACAACATAGCATATGGCGTAACTTGGGTTGTTGCACAACACAGAATGTTGAGCAACTTAGATTTTGCGTAACACATTACGTGGCGCAACTCAGAATATCTGTGCAACTCAAAAAGTTGTACACTTTGTTTTGCTTCTAAATTTTTTTTCATATATCTCTTTGCAGTTAATCTCAGGGAAGACCCAAATGCAGAAAGATTTGCTTCAACATTTAATGTCCCAGTGTATAGGGAGAATTTGTCTCATGTCACTTTCCTTCAATACGACGGTCCTGAAGCACGAAGAACTCTGCTCATAGATTAAGATAATCAAACCCTTTTGAACTTAATGAACGGTGAACCCCTTCAGAGCTTGGATACTACAGTCCACAAGAAACCTGCCTTTTTATTCGGGGATGCCATCAAAAAGACGTCCCAGCCTAAGGCAAGAAAAGAGATGAGAAATTTCTTAAAGGAGGACAAAGCCATGTACTTAACAGAAATATCAAGGTCTATGGCATTATCCCAATATGCTTTTGCCAGCTATCCTAGAAGGATGTCATGGGATCTGACTCCTCTTCAGCAAGCAAGAGTCGACAAAATCTGCTATAAATTGGGTCCGAGGAACGAGGACCTTTTCTACAGTACTTCTAAAAGATATAGTACACATTTAAGAGGTTTAAGGCCAAGCTGCATTCCTCCTGAAGATTCTTCCTTGTTCCTTCCAGTCAGAATACCTATTTTTGCAAATGCATTTGCAAAAGTCGAAGGAAGATATCCAGACCGTGCCATGCGTATGACAGGTCTGGTAAATCCAGAGATGAAGCGCTGGAGCAGATTATCTATATGGATTTTGGATGAATTCAAAGACAAGCTCATTGATCTGGGCCTCTATAATGCCATATACATTACAGTATATGGCATTCGTCCGAACCCTCATATGTTTTTGGCTCTAGTAGAGAGATATAATAAAAGCACTGGGACTTTTATGACTCCTCATAGGGAAATGGGATTTGCTCTTAACGAGATGGAATATATATCTCGTCTACCAATGGGTGATAACCCATATGAAGAATATGTACCCACAAATGATGAATTGGATGCTCTGGCAAAGGAGAATCCCGAGATAATCATAGTTTTCCAAGTGCTGCTGTGTCACTATAAAATCTGCTCACTCTACTACAAAAGTGCCACTGCGGGTACTTGCTACATCACCAAATGGATGCCATATCTGTTCTTGGGTCATGCGTGGGAGGACAAGCCACTGGATAGTCAAGCCTGTGCTCCTCGTTTCTTTGAACATTTTCATAAGAGTGATATACAATATCTGATAGAAAAACATGATCATGGAGATGTCACATTGACTGAGGACTCGGGTCTGTTTAAGGCTGGCAATGTTCTCCAGAGTTACCTTAGACAGGGTTACAGACCTATGTCTCCAGAAGCCCAGCTGGCAGGCTTTCTATCTTTATGGCTATGATGTTTTGTAGTTCCGGGAGCCAGTGCAGTTGACAGATTCCATCGGGGTGTACTGTTCGCTGCAACACGTCTTGTATTTGGATATAAGATGGATCTCTTATCAGCCATAAAATGCGGTCTGAATGCAGGATTGCGTTCTTTTGTGGACACTATGCTGCAAGATAAGGATGCTCGGTCGGATTTTCCCCGCACTGAAATGCCATATACTTATTTGTTCGGATGGTTATTGCTACACAATTCTTGTTTGATGAACCCTGATATGGGAACTGCTGATGGAGACTTTATCGAGCGCTTCGCTAATGCTCACTAGAAATATACTGCTCTTTCAGAGTGCAGACTTGCCTTAAACCGTGGATCAGGATGGAATTTTCAGTGTGTTGGGCCTCCTTCAGGGTATGAAACTATGCCTCCACAAATGAGGGACTTAAGTGAAGAAACACTTCGTTTAAGCCCAAACATCTTTTCATGGCTTAAGGTGATCCGGCCTTCTCACTTGTTCTATAGATTCGAAAAATAATGCTATTTGGAACCGTATTTGCCGAGTCGATTTGCACGGCAGTTCGGGTACGATCAGCTTCATGTAGGTAATACAACCACTTGCCTACAAGCCAAGGGTTATCTCATTGATGGGGCTAGGGCTTGGAGTTATTACAATGCTCGGGGCACAAAAGCTATCTATTCTATGCCTTACAAACTTCCACAAGGCCCGCGTATGTTATATTCGTACGCAAACTTCTATACTTCAGCGAACACATTCGCTGAAAACTTCCATCCCTCATACAGCTTCGCAACTGAAAAGATATTTAAACAAGGAAAACGTACTCTTCAGTCTTTTCGGGATGTAGAAGACAAAGATCATGTCGATGAACCTCTAGAGGCATCAATTTTAATGAACTATGCTGATCCAGTTCAAGATCCTCTAGATATATCCATAAAGGTGTGAAAGGAAAAATCTTCTGTTAAAGGTTTGAAGAAGAGAAAAACTAAGGAGACGATGGCCTCTCCTCAGCGAAATAATCCACCTAATTCTTCAAGGGCTCTGGAGAAGAGGAAAAGAACGTCACTGGTTATCAATGAACTAGTGACTACGAGAACAACTCGTTCTCAATCAAAACAGTTGCTTCTCAGTTCTTCCTCTGGAGAGAAGGACATTACCCCTTCTTCTATTCAGAAACAGGGTAAGGTTATGGAAGGAGGAACTTCTACTTCCTTGATCGATCCGGGGGGTGATCGTACTGAGGCTGTTGCAGAGCCAAGCGCATCAATACCCAAAGAAGTTAGAAGGAAATTGATAATTGCTGAAGAAGAACCATCTCAAGAAGGTAATATCAAAATTGTGACATATTCTCATATGTTATTTTTTATCAAAGATATATGTCTAAATTGCTCTCCTTTATATTGGTCACTTCAACAGATGTCCATCCCCCTACCACCATCATGACAGTAAATGTTCCTGCCAATGTACTTGTTGCAGCAGGGATAACAATTCCTTCTCCAACTCCCGTGAGTCCAAAAGATTCCTTTCCAAAGCAGGATTTACCTCCACAAGATACTTCACAAGCTCAAGTATCTACTCATTCAGGAGAGGCAGTGATTGATGAATTGAATGGTTGCGGTTTTGATGATGAAACTTATGATAATGATTGGGACAATATTGCTAAAGAAAAACAGACTTTAGTGAGTGCACCATCATCACAAGAACTCCTGGTTGATAAAGATCCTTCAACTGCTGAAGAGGAGGAGAATGCGGTTAATGATGAGGAATATATCAATCCTCCAGAGGTTAATGAACCCACGGCCATTGCGCAGCCTGAGATGTCTAAGGTGGCAGCAGAATTAGTAAATGAATCTCTAGTAACTCTGCCACCTCAGACTGAATCAGGAGCAAGGAGTAGTCAGGCTACCATGTCTACAGAGACCCTGTCGAAGCTTCAATCCGAGACAGTAAAAGCTGTTGAGACTCCTCGTAATGTACCCAGATCAGGTAAATTTCTGAGTATGCTCAACTTATTGTAGCACCTTCAATATTATATGTGACTGACATAAATGACATGCGTGATTTGCAGAAGAACCTACTGGGATTGTAGCAGGGGAGGGAAGCTCTTCTCATATTAGTGCTCCTCCAGATGAAGTGCCTCCACCTACTGAAACTATGAAAATTCCTGCAAACATAGTAGCCACTCCAGGGGCCATGGCAGCTAACAAATTTATAGTGGCCTCTTTCACAAGAGTCTTCTTTACATCTCTAGAACCTTTAGTTCATAGAGTTATGGAGAGGGAGGATGTCTTTTTTAGTACCGTTAGAACTCCCACTACATTCTTGGTCGAAGGCATTCGCATTCAAGGAGACGAGGCTCAAGCTTCATTTTTGGAACATATTTTGGATGAGCTAGAGAGCTCAATTAAGGCTTACAAGGAGCTGAAAAGAGGAGATATCGAGCCACTAGTAAACACGAAATATAAAACTATGGTCCGAGAGGCAGAAATTAGTAAAGCCGATTTTGAAGCATTCCTGCTGGCTTTCACTAGACAATCCTCTGAGGTAGACATTCAAATCTCTGATGCAGTTGTTATTGCCGAAAGTCATATGACTAAGGTTACAGAGGAAGAGGAAAAGGCTGCTGATCTGGAAGCCAAAATTGCTCAACTTCAGGCAGAACTCTGGACTGTTAAGCAGAACATAGAACAAGAAAAACAATTGTACCAATCTGCTGTTAATCAGGTGGAGGTTTTGAAGGACCAGAAGAAGGAATTTGAACATCTTCAGAATGAAGAACTAACATGTCGAACTGCTGCTCTACAACCTTTCGATCCTGAATCAGGACGAGTTGAAGCCTGGCAGAGAGTGCTAGATTCTCGTGATGAAAGAGTTCAAGTTCTGAAGAAACAAATTGCAGAACTTATCATCTATCCTTCGGAGTAAAAATGAGCAAATTTTGTTGTTTCTTTCTACAATGTACTCTTTTTCTTCTTTTGCAGAAAGAAATAATAAAGACTTTTTATGTGGTTCCATTACTTATTGCATATCATGTTATAGATATAAGTAATAGAATAGAAAATATATTCAGAGGTACTAGACATGATATATTTCATGATTTAGAAAATAACAATATTCATTATATCTGCTCAGAGGTAATGTGGACGTGGCAGAATATAAAGTTTAGCAATACTGTTATTTCAATAGACAACTTTATCAGAGGTAATAAGGACGTGACAAGTTACTGATATAAATAATCAAAATTCAGAGGTGTAAAGGACATGAATTCATATTATTTAAAACAAGAGATAATAAACACCAAATGAATGATAAGTCAAAGAAAGTGAATGAATGAACAGTCACTTCAGTTTTCGAAGAAAGGATACTGGCACATTAGATTAAAAATAGTTCTTAAATCTTGAATGTGATCTTCCTTTAGACAAATTTTGACAGTAATATCGTCAACATAGCATTCGACAGTCTTTCATAGATGATCTCGAAAGATAGTACTCATAGCCCGCTGGTAAGTTACACTTGCGTTATTAAGACCAAACGGCATGACTGTATCACAGTACACTCTACGAGGAGTACGAAACGAAGTATGTTTTTCATCTTCAGGATTCATCCGAATTTGATTATACCCAGAAAACCCATCCATGAAAGAAATTCGTTCGAATCCACATGTGTTGTCGATCATGACATCAGTAATTGGGAGAGAGAATTTGTCTTTTGGGCAAGCATCATTGAGATCCCGAAAGTCTATGCAAATCCAAACTTTTTTTGTCTTCTTCAAGACTGGTACAACGTTGGCTACCCAGTCAGGATGATGTTCTTCTCTGATAAAACTGCAAGCTATAAGCTTTTTGACTTCATCATCAATTGCATCCATCATTTTAGGCTTGAATCGTCGTTGTTGTTGTTTGACTGGCTTGGCATTCGGCAGGATGTTAAGCATATGAGTTGCAACTTGAGGATCTAATCCCGGTATGTCTTCATAACTCCAGGCGAAGACATCTATGTATTCACGAATAAGGTAAATTAATTCTTGTTTGTCATTCTCAGAGAGATTCTTGTAAATAAAGATTGGTCGTGATACGCCCTCCTCTTCAATATCGATTTGGACTAGTTGATCCTCAGTAGGTGGTTCTCGTTGTTTAAAACGAAGTTCCTACTGATTGTCCATCCTTTGTGCCCAAGGGTCCACTTCAGGAGCTTCTTCGATGTCATCTTCTTCATCATCTTCTGAGAATTCGGCAGACACCATATTAGAAGATACTGTTATCCGATGAACATGACCAATACTGGTATCAGAATCCTATGAGATGGAATCAGAAGAATCAGATCGTTCTTTATCGTCAGATTCGGAAGGTTCTGGAGTCGGAAGTGGTGAAGTGTAACCTAAACCCCGCTTCGATTTACTGTGATATTGTTGTGATTTTCTTTTTGGAATGGAGATACGAAGGGGAGTCCGTCTTCCTTTGCCGCTATTTAGGCCTGATCTGAAATCATAGTCCATTCTACGGATGATTGCTTTGGATTATGGACTATAGCGACGTAATTGTAGTCTTCCCGTATCATCTCTATTATCATTATAGAGCATGACTTTTTGTGCCTCTCTTTTATTAAAGAATATAGGTCTTTCATCTTTATTTCGAGACGGTACTAAGAATCCGAGGATACCACATTTCGTAGAGATGATACGACTTCTATTATAAGTGGTTTAAATCTATCTAGCATATCCAAGTAACATTGAGTATAGTAAAAGACATCAGTATACTGCAAAGGAGATGCTTTATTGATTTTCATACCATCATTTACAACAGGAACTTTAGCCTTAGCAGGCTTAGTTAGATTGATGACAAGAGGAGGAGAAGAAGAACGAGAAGGAGGAGGGGCTTCTTACGACGAAGGTCGATTACAAGCGGCTCAGAAGAGGTGAGCTCCCTTTGTTCCCGACTATCACCAGAAAGCTGCTTCTCATGGGAAGGAAGATAGATAGTCAGTGGTTTGGATGACCGAGGACAGGAAGTACGTCCCTTGACGGGGATCACCAGAGTATCATTTGGTTTACACTTCTGTTCTTCATCTGTGTCCATTGCCAGTACTACCTTCATGAATTTCTCCTTATACATGCGAGAATCATTGCAGTATGCTTCAACTCCTTTCAAAGGATTCAGATCTGCAACCTCTTTTTGTATCTCTCCATTATTATCCACATATTTGAAACATTGGTGGAGAGCATAAGGTACAATATTGTGCTCATGAAGGAATGGTCTTCCTAACAAAGCAATGTATGAGCCATGATTGTCAATTACATAGAAAGTTACCTTTGTACGAAGATTGCTAATCTGAAGTTTTAGGCGTATCTTTCCCAAAGGTTCACTTCTTTCTTGATTGAACTTCATGATGGTAGTGATAGTTGTAGATAGGTTATGCACTGGGATCTTCAAAGCATCTAACAAAGACTTTGGCATGATGCTGAGAGCAGACCCTGGATCAATCAGGATACGATCAACTTTCATGGTGTCCACATACCCCGTGAAATAGAGAGGACGATCATGACGATTGTCTTCTAACAACATGTCATCTTGTGTAAAAGTAATATTGGGCATTAGTTCAAATACACTATGACAATGTGCATAGCTGAATGGTTCCTTTTTAGGCTTTTTAAGAAGAGTAAGACAAGCAACAGCCTGCATCAAAGCTTCACTTAACGTCTCTCGAGTTTCTTTTGAGAGACGTAAGAGTTCAAAGATTGACAATCTTGCCGGAGTATTGGCCAATTGAGCCAATATGTCAAAGTTATATGGCTTTTCGAGTCCAAGGGACGAGGACTTTTTCAATGCTTTGTCAAAGCGAACAGGTTGTTTTCCCTTGTCTGCTGATGTCGGTTTAGAAGGAGTTGGTTCAGCCACCGACGGGGATGCAGATGGTATATTCTTTGTAGGAGGAGCATCAGGAGATGGAGCAAGATTCTCTTGGTTTTCAGGATATTCCCAAAGATAGGGTTTTCCAGATCTAGTGTCCATTAGAATTTCTTCTTCTGCTACTGGTTCAAAGGACACTATGTTACAGTTCTTAGATTTGGATTTGGAGTACTTTTTTTGCTTAGAAGAGGAAGGCGTTTCAAAATCTGCCACCAGATCTGGGTGAATCCACATAATCTTCCCTCTATCAGTCGACAGTGGAACAAGACCTTCATTTTGGGGAGGTGAAAGATTCACGATCTCGAGAGTAGTCCTTGGAATGGCGACAACACCATCTTGTACAAGTTGTGGTAGAAAATTACCGAATTACAAAAAAAGCACATTAGCAGTCACCGTCTTCTCGTTCTGTTGCAGAGTAATTGCTCCAGAGTTGACCAACTCCTAGATTTTGCCTTTGAGCACATAGCATGCTCTGGTTGGATGCCCTATAAATCTGTGATAAACACAATATTTAGGGTGATCAGTTTTATCCACTTCTTCTAGCCGTTTTGCCTCTGGCAGTTGAAGCTTATTGCTTTTGGTCAAGCAATCAAAGATGCTTAAAGTATCATCTTCATCGAAAGAATACTCATCTTTTGGACGAGTTGTTTTCGACAGTGGTGCTGATGGAGTAGATGCTGTATGAGTGACGTTGACAGCCAAAGACTCCTTGCCCTTGAGATTGATGGCCAGTATTTCTTTACCCTTGCAGTAATTCTGGCGATTATTACCCGTGGGTGTAGAATGTTCATCTAGATTAGGATGAGTCATTTAAACTCCTAACTGTTTGAACTTTTCGGCACTGACCTCTGCCGCCTTGACACTCACAATAAAAGAAGGCCAATCTTGAAATTGTGTAGATCTCGTCCACATATTGATAATAGACAACAAGTTAGATTTGCAGGTGTCTATTGTTACAGCAGATGGAGTTCCCAAAGGCATTTTAAGTGCCTCTCGGCGGAATCTTTCAATGAAACTCTCCGTGGATTCACTATGCCTTTGTTTGATCTTAATGAGGGCAAACATTATCATGTCGTTGACTCCCTCATAAAATCGTTCCAAGAACATTTGCTTGAAACCAGCAAAAGAAGTTATGCAGCCATCAGGCAAGCTACGATACCAGTCGTATGCTGTACCGGCTAAATAACCGACAAACACTCTGGTAAGGAGAGCATCATTTGGCTGTAATTGGTCAGTCATCACTTCAAAGTGATTAATGTACTGACTTGGAGAAGTGCTGTCATCAAACAACATAATGGTTGGAAGCTTGTATTTAGGAGAGAATGGAACTTCCTTCCACTCTGTAGGATATGGTTGCTTTATGCCCAGTCTTTGTAGGCCATCCTTCTGCTTGAAGGCCTCGAACTGAGTGCGTAAGAGTTTTACAGCCTCATTAGCATCTCCTGATACCTGTTAATGTTAGTCTGGGGGTACCATGTTCTATTACAAACTTTTAAAAAGAGTACAAGAGTACAATGATTTCTAGAGAAGTACAACTGTAGGAATCTGATCAGAAGACGATCACTTTATCCCTTGGACTATGTGAATTTGAAGACTAAAGCCTCTGGAGAATGCAGCATCAATTTTTGCAAGAGTTCTTGATCTCTCTATGATTGATCCTTAACAATGATTGGAAACTCTATTTATAGAGTTCTGGAAATAACTGTTTTAGCAGTTATTCTGATGTGCACGAGGCTGGATTACGCTACATTGGATTGCGTCAACCCCGTATTGTGCCAATTTTCATTCAGGTAATCAATCGTGTACTAACTGTATTTAGACATGTGGCATAATATGATTGAAATACGCGTGATCGTGTACAGGATAGTAGACACGTCTTGAGAGATTAGTGGCATATGCGCCACGTCATCCTGCTTTGGAAATAAAAATTGTCTAAACTTTATCAGGTTGTGTGAGCTTCAGTCAACAAGTGAATTGCATGTGGCAGCTTTTGAGAAGAAATCGTTCAGATTGCGCCTAGGTGCGACTAAGAGATTTGTTTAGATTGCGCCTAGGCGCAACTCACAGGAAGTGTAGGACAACTGTCCATTCAATCTCCTCGAACGACACGTTTTGAGGGATTCGAAGAGATTTTCTTCGTACACTGTGCTGTCAGTTGTCAGTGCTGTAAGGTAATGATGACCATTAAATGTCAGACGCTACGTAGGCTTTGGCGCAATATGACTGGGGCGCAGTCTGATATTTGGTGCAACCTGACCAGTGGCGCAGTTCGATTTTTGAGCTTCATAATAGTGGCACAGCTTGATTTTTTGGGCGTAATTTGATTGATGAGTAGTAAATACATGGCGCGACCCAATTTTTAACCCCTACAGGCTATAGGGCAAATCTTATTTGAGATTTTGCTTGTTCGTATTCACGATCCGGAATCTTGTTTCCAAATTGTTGATTGATAGTCCTCCATTCACTCTTCATAACCTTGCTTTCTATTCAAAAATTTTGCTTCCTATTCGCGGCTTTGTTGATGGTTGATTTTTATCTGAGAATTGTTTCCTATTAAAATTACTTTTTAAGATATTGTTCAAGATTCTGTTATACTTTGATTCCTGTACAAGGTTTCTTGTCCTTATTATAAGACTTTATTTTCTATCTGATACCTTGCTTCTATTGTGCTACCTTTGAAACCTCGATTCCCTGTTCGAGATTTTAAATCTCCTTATTTGCCCTTTTTGTACTCACTACCCTCTGATTGGATCCCTTGTTGCTCCTTGGTACCTAATAACCCTTGCATTCTAACAGCCAGATAACTTCGCCTTTTATCGTGACTTAGACTATTGGAACCCATTTTGAATTCTTTGAAAATGTTTTGTAATCCCTATGGATAAAGTTGAAAGACTATTCGATGACCTACTTGGGCGTGGCAGTTGCACGCTGCAGCCATTATCTGGATTGTAGAGACCGAAAGTTCACTACAGCCAGCTGCGCACTAGCGAGGCAGAAACTCTAAGTTGAAGTGATTTCAGACATTCATAGGTTTTCGGGTATTATTGAGATTTTGTCATATCCTTCATATCTTGATCTCTTGGGTTGTTTCGTCAATGATTTTTGGAAAATGGATAAGGTTGATAGAGTATTCGGTGACATATTTTATTTTAGTCACGGAGCCAAAAGTCCACTGCAGTCAGATATATACTGGCGGGGTAGGGATTCTAAGCAAAGTGATTTCAAATACCTATATATTTTCGGGTACCATGGAAACTATATCCCTTTTCATATGATCCATGCATGTTCTCCTTGATTTGATATTAATATCTCTTGGGGTAGTTTCCATATGATTTTTTCAAATCGACCTTTGTAACTTTCCCTTCTTGCATTTTATCGATGGATAATTTGATTTTTTTTCAAGATACACATTGCTAGATCTTGATTCCGTTTCACTGAATTTTAATCATACTTATATTTCGATCGTGCTTTGTCTAAATCTTGATCTTGATCATGCCTATCTAACCATGATTTTTCTAATTGCTCCATTCAATCGGGCTAAACTTTCGATTATGAGATCGTGCCTTCATGGTTTTACTCTTCCAAGTCGTAACTAAAACTTCATTCCACCTCGTGCCTGTTTGATTCTAAATCATTGTTAGATAGTGTTATTTTAACCCTTGTATGAAATTATCGTACATAGTCTTAATTAAACCTTGTTTCACTTCATGCCTGACCAATTTTTGATCATTTTCAATCGTGCCATTTTATCTATTTATTTTGTTATGCTAAATCATTTTTAAATCATTATGATTTTGTACCAAGACATTAAGCATATTTCCACTCATGTCTAATCAATTTTGAATCTTGTGTCATTTCTGTATTGTACCGTGCTCCTTGAAATTTCGAGGACGAAATTTTCTAAGGAGGAGATTTGTAACCCCACTTTTCCAATTTCATGAATTTGTTTGGAATATATTTTTTCTAAGTATTGGAAATAAATAACATCTCCTGATCACAAATGGTTTTGTAAATATTATATATTTATAGTGGTTATGGAATTAATACTTAGGGTTATTGCTAATAACTCCTTTTGGTGGAGGGGTTGTTGGGCTTTGGGTTCAGCCCAACTCTCCCAACCCATGGGCTATGGGGAAGCTCTGGTGGGATCATTCATTTGATCATTCATTCTTACTCGTTTTGTCTAAATTCAAGTATCCCGCCAACTTCTCTCCCTAACAAACTCAACGGCCTTTATAACACTCTAAGTTCCTACCCTTCATTCTCTCTGCTCTAACAACCTCTCATTCTGATTCAAACCAAGAAATCACTCTCCATCACTCCTCTCCTTCTTCTCCAAACTTCTTCAAAATTCCAGCCCAAATTCTTGGAGCAACCCCATGTCGGTGATGGAAATCACTCTCCGGTAGCTGAGCTAGGCATCGACAGCGCCACCACCATCTGGCGACGACTTCTCGCGATAGCACTGGTTGAGCGACGATGAGGACAACGTCGGCGACCTGAGTCTTCCTTGGTGAAATATTTTTACGGAGTTCGTGTTCTTGTTCGCGCCTTCAAATTGATTGAAATCATCTAGATTGGTTCGATCAGTTTTGTCAAGGGATCAATCAATTCCAAACGTTGGTGTCAGTGTTGGAAAGTTTGATCGGGCGATTTGGCGGATCGATCGGTGTTCCCACTACTGACAATTGGATCTGGTGAGTATCAATTTCCTCGTGGATTTGATCTGAGTTTTACTGTGTGTGTGGATGGATTTGAGTATGGATTTCCTTGTTCTTAGATTGAAATCGAGCCAAATGAGTTAAGGATCGGTTGTTGGTGGCAGTAGCGAGTATTGGATTGAACTGTGAGTGTTAGATTTTAGTATGATGATTTTCTTGCTAATTTTTTGAGTTCGGGAATTCAAATTTAGCTAATTGTTCGTCCCATTTGTGATGCTTTTTTCTTGTTCGACAAAATGCCTCAACAGAGCTTTAATTTCCAAATCGAACTCGAAGAGACGTGTCCGACTCCTCAGAGCAATCTCTCAGATACCAGCGACTTTCCTTCTTCAGGTATTGTACTAACATCTTGAGTATGTTGATGTTTATGTCGTATCTAGAACTAATGAGTTGTCGGCCAGGGATGGGGTTGGATGCAGATAGTGATTCGTTCGTGTCGAACATCTTGTTGTGTCCAAGATTGACCGTGTGTCTGGTTAAAGGGGAGTTTGTGTCAGGGATAATCAGATACGAAGGGGAGTCACTGCCTATATAAGTTAGGTCTATCAGCTAAGGATTGTCAAAGGTTAATAGGAGATGGATCTGGGATTTTTGCATATGTAGGTTAATTTAGCTTGTGAAGTTCTGTTAGTAAACCAACAGAGTATTCAAATTGAATTGTCTGTAGACCTGTATATGTATGTCGGCCTGCGTGTTGTTCCCAGAATTACAACTGATAGGGGTTGGTTCTATGTTATTTTTCTGAGTATTTTTCATGTGGTCGATTGGCTATGTGGCTGGGTTTAGATTGTATACCTATTCTTTGAAGATTAGTTCGTGTACAATTTTTCTTGTTCAGTTGTTCCTGCATACCTTCTCCCTGAACCTTGAGTTGCAAACTGGAAAGGAAAATATTGGTTGAATTCAAATTTTGCAACTGAGCTTGGTCCTCCAGAGATGGAGTCTTGTGAATACTTGTGGTGTATATTTGTTGCTAGTTTCAGTTGTATCCTATGGGGGAGTACATCTGTGAATTAAGAAGTGTTTGATTTTGAAGTTGTATATAGTTGATTGGGCATGAGCCTTGTACATAGGTTACTGGGATTTCGTGTTGCTGGCTGGTAGGAGGTTCACTGGCTAATTTTGTTGAACTTGTCCTTAGTTGCTGAGTTTAGAGGCAGTTCAATATTTAGCTCTTCCTTTTACCTTAGCTACAGATTTTTAGTTGCATATGAGACTGCAGGTTAATGGTTGTGCTGACTAGTAGTGTTGGTTTCTATTTGAAGAACCTACAGTTTATGCAAACATATTGATTTATGAGTTAAAGTACAAGTAGGGGATGGTTTATCTCTGCATGATGGGTTAATTGAGTCTATGTAGTCAGTTCTGAGGTTATAATAGTAATATGGGTTACTACAAGTTGGTAAGGTCAATTGAATTTTCGGTTATCAGTAGGTTAATTAAGTTACTGAGTAATTTTCTGTGCTGGGTAAGAGTTGGAACTGAGGTTTAACCATTATATGAGATAACTGCCACTTTGGGTATTCAGTTTTATAGGCAGAGTTTATATTAGAGAATGGACTGAGAGCCATATAGACTCTTAAGTGTTTAATATTCTTAAACCAGTAAGGTTAGGGTGGGAAAAGGTTAATTGTGATAACTTGCATATAAGGTATATCTTTAAGTTTCAAATCTTTATACAACCACCCCTCTTAATATTCTTTTGGTTAAAACATACTAGTGAGTTTTGTGACTTTTAAGAAATAAACCAAGTAATTTAAAAACCTGTGATCTCTTAACATTACTAAGTTGAAAGTTGACTTTTAGGATATCTAGTAACTTAGAAATTGTACTTATTTGAATTGCACCTATTTAACAGGTGGACATACAGCTTTACTACCAATTCTTGATCACCCTGAGCAAGGCAAGTATACTCCTCGGACTTGTCCACTACTTCATGTCTTGTATTCATGCGTGTACCTTCTTGTTGACACGATATTCCATGAGATTGTCTTGTATCTTGTTCCCTGAGTTTATTTGTGTCTCGGAGGGGAAATACTACAGATGTGTGATCAAATCCGAGTTATAATTCATGTGAATAGCTTAGGCCCCGCATCGTGCACGCGGGACCGAAGCCGTACCATTTCATGTTCCCTGAATCTACCCAAGTCGATCACACACTCTGGATGTATTCGATATATTGCACACGTCAGGTTCATGGTTGTAACCTCCGTTAACCAATTTCTTGAATTTTCTTTTTTTTAATTTTGTATTTTTTAAACTCCGGATTTTCTAAATCTCGAAAAATGTGCAAATTCTAATTTTGAGAAAAATAATTTCGACCGTAATTGCTATCGGTCCTTATTGGTCTTTGGTTTTGTAAAAACTATTTATGCGAATTTATCCTATTGGAATTTTTCTGTCATTTTTTCTTGAATCAATAAGTTATAAATATTGTTTAATATAAAGAAAACTTTATCGAGTTATGAATTTCAAAAATATATATTTATTTACTAAATAAATGATTGTTAAATATATATATAAATAATTAGTGAATAAATTAGTATTATTTAAGTCATTAGAAATATTGGCTAAATTGTAATTAGCCTATTTGTTAATTAGTAGTAACTAGTAATTAATCGATTAATTTATAGCTAATAATTATTTAGTGCTAGTTAAATCAACAAATAGAGATAATATAGGGTTAGCAGTTAGTGTTAGCAAGTTAGCATTTGTTTTCACTATTTTCCTATATTTCTATGACATGTACATTTTTTAGGGTTTTTTTCCCACTTCCCTATAAATAGGTATACTTCCCCAAAACCCACACACATAAATCCCCAAACCTAGAAATTCCTAAACCTATTTTCTAGCTCAGCCGCCATCATGTTCCCTCTGTTCGCCCAAGCCAAACCGACCATCTCCTCGGCCATCGTCGGAGATCCATGACCACCACCAGCACATTGCTGCAACCACCCTCTGGCCATCTCCACCCCATCGTCGACCTTCATCTCCACCACCACATTGGCAGCCATCCCCCTGTGGCCGACATCCCCAGTCCACCTCTCTCATTCCATCCTAACCGACACCACCCCGAAAATCCCAACACCACTCTTCCTCCGACCATCCCGCCATCTCCAGCACCCCAGCAGACCACGGTCAATGGCCGAACCACCACAGTAATCTCCACCACCTTGACCGACTCCATTTTCGGTCATCCGTAGCGGACCACCACCACCTCATATTGGCTTCGCCTTTGCCACAACCAACCCACCACCACCACTCCACATTCACCACCGTCCCCGACTCCCGGTCAGACCACCTGACCGAGCCGCTACCACCACACATCGAAGAGCATAGAGAGTGAGAGAGAAGACCTGACCTGTGCCCAAGCTCCGGCGCCCGCCGCCTCCTCCGCTTAGACCGTGCGTGCCGCGTCCGCCGACGAGATCCAACCCCGAGCCTCCGCCCTGACCGGATCCCCTCCTCCACGCCACCGTACAGCCGCCCGACCTAGAGCCTGACGACCGGATCTAGGTTCGGCCACCTGCCGTGGCCGATCCCCCGCCGCAGCCGAGTGTCGCCGCCGCTCGCTCGGGCGTCCGCTACTCCTGGCCGTTTCGATTCCGGCCTCCGCCCTGCTAGCGCCACCTAGGCGCCTTGCTCGCCGCTGGCCGTCCCCGCCGGCACTGCTCCGCGCCGGAACCCCTCCGCCGACCGAACCCATGTGAGCCCTCTCCTCTGCTGATTCGATTTGGGGATCAGACCCCCCTTTGTGTTACATTATATATTAGTTTATATAATAGTTACATATTAGTTTATATATTATTTTATATATAGTATATAATGGTGGTAATAATGAGGGTGATTATTGTTATTTTATTATTATTACTTACAAATTCTTGTTGGTATTATTCTAGTTAATAATTAGGATTTTAAGATTTATAATTACCATTAATTGATTTTGGGCTTCTAGTCCTATGTTTCCTTATAATATCAATTTTAATAAATATGTATGTTTATTTAGTATAGGTATATAAATATATTTCCAAAATTACTTAATTACTACTTGGGCCTTGGGATAGCTTTTATATTATATATATATTCCTATATACATTATGTTTTGTGCATAATAGGTATATATATATATATATATATATATATATATATATATATATATATATATTTGTATTTGCATTATTGTCATTATTAGTACTATCGACATTAATATATTATTTATTGGATATTATGTATTTATTAGATTACTTATTATGTAATGGTTAGTAGTTAATTTCCTAAAAATTATTCTGGGTGACATGAGCATTTGAGCTGGGCCTCAAATACAATATTTTGGTACGAAAGTATTGAATATTTCTAAAGTATATTTATATAGATATAAGTATTAGTAATTGTAATATAGTTTGTTAAGTAAGTGTATAGTAATTAATTTTCTAAAGTTATTTTGGTGACGAAATATTATACTGGTTTGGATAAAATATTTTGGAGGCCTATAATATTATTATAGCTTTTGTCAAATTAATATATGGTTTTAGCATAAATTTTTTATTATATTAAAAATATTCATTTCAAGTATTGAGCTAGCTACAAATATTATAAAATATATTTATTAATTTTTTGACCTAAATTCATATTTGACAAAATAGGAATATTAGTACAGAAATGACTTTCTGGGTTTTGAAATATTATCTAAAATATGTTGATTAATACAGATTTTGAAATATTATCTAAAATATGTTGATTAATACAGATATAGTTTTTAACATTATAAAGGATTTCCAAAAATTTACTATATTTATTTAATTATATTTTTCCTCTGAAATCATTAATCGCGACTATTAAAGTCGTTTCATATTTCTTGATTTGATTATCGTACCAAACCCTGATTTTAGACTTTTATATACCAAAGTAGGCTATTTGGACTATTCTGGACTCATTGGGACTGCCCATGTCATCGTTTGGGACCATCTGTGGAGCATAGCATTTTACCTATCTCGTGTCGACACGTTCGTGTCGTGCACGTCGACTCCAACCAAATCGAGGCGAGTACATTCTCTGACCGTTTCATACTTGATAGGATTTACATTTACGCACTAGATTACTTTACTTGATGCTGTCACGACATTAACACGGATTGGTACTATATGGATCCCTTCATGAGATGTTACCCCCCTCGGGAGCATCGGGTTACAGTATGTCATGTGCGTTTCACTTTCATCATGTACTCCGGTGCTTTCATCATTCATGTGCACTCTCGTGATTCATGTACTCTCATGTTCATAGAGCCCCCATGTTTACATTCATGTGCACCCATTTATGGGCCCCCATGTGATATCATGTGCAATAACATAACCTGTCTGGATCCTTGTTTATTGATTGGGGTACGGGAGAGTATAAATAGTCATGTGGGCGATTTCCAAAGTAGTGTATTCATGTGCGACCTCTCATGTTTATTATCAAGCCGTTCACATGTCTAGCTTGTACTCTAAATCACTAGTTTACTGTAGCTCTTTACTTATAGTAGATATTTTATTACAGTCTTTTCTTTTACTCATGTATATTCTCAGCGTTTCATGTATCTTACTCTATTGCATATTTATATATCATGTCATGTTATGAACTGCGTAAGATGTATTGTGCTCACTCCCATCCTGACTGGACCTGTTGATAAATTTTACAGATAGCTTGGAGGTTAACTGCTAGCCTAGAGGAGACACAGTAGAGGTTGGATTAGATAGCTAGAGTTTTTCTTATTTTATTTTCAGTTGTCTTGAGTTGTATTTACTTTATGGATTACTGTATTTGAGATTTGAGACGTTTTTTGGATTTGTGATATCTTAGACACTTAGACTTCTATCTGCTGTATCTTTTTGTGGATTTCATTTTATCTATCCTTTATCGTATTCTACTTTAGATGTGATTGAGACTGTATTTGTTATGTCACTTCCATACAGAGTGTATATACTGTAAAGGTACCTTATATTGTTAGATGATTGACCTAGGACAGCATTCTACCGTCGACACTGTGGCGTAGTGTAATGCCCGTGGTTCGTATTACGTATTTTGTATACGTGTACGGGATCCCGACCTGTAGTTAGACCTGTCGTGCTTGTCTTGATCCTGGTTTAGTGGCTTGGCTTGGCTTGGTTTTGTTTGGTTGGGTTTGGGTTAGCATGAACCCCTACCTACCACCACCATCACCATTTATATCTCACCTAACTTTTCTCTCTCCTTATAACTCCAATTACTTCTTTTTTTTCTCCTGCGTAGAGCTCCACCAACCCCCATTTCCCGCCGGCAAGTGCAGCTTGCTTCATGAGAGAACTCCATTTTTATTGCTTTAATGTCTTCCTTTCTACATTCTAAGACTCTTTAGTGCTTGGCATTTTCAATTTCCATGGCTAAATTCTTGTAGAACTAAGTTTATTGTATTTTTATATTTCTTGGGTTTTGATCTACTTAACATTGTTATTTCCAAGTTTTGACGGTTCCATGTTGTAGAGAATTTCGTTCTACCCCATTTTGACCTATAGAAGTTCGAATTTGGACTCTGGATGAAGGTTTCATGAAGCTTGGAAGCCATGGTTGCTTGGTTCTTCTTCTCGGAATAATGGAGAAGAAGAACAGTTCCCTGCCGTATGATTCTTAGCCGCATGAGCTTAGCCGCATAGTCTTTTATGCGGTAAGTTATTTTCGGCCGCATGAGACTACCTGGAACTGAGCCGCATGACAAGGGATGAACTCCTGGCCGCATGAGCCTTTTTTTCCCAATTGAGCCGCATGGAACTTTGATCCCCGCCAGCCGCATATGCAACCGTCATTTCCTGGCCGCATGGGAACTAGTCCTTCCCAGCCGTATAAGGGTCCATCCCCGCTAGCCGCATGAGAACCCCACTCCCTGAGCCGCATAAGCCTGAACTTCTCTGGCCGCATAAGGCCCATTTCCTGGCCGCATAAGGACCCGAGTCCTTTCAGCCGCATGAGACCCAATTTTTTCCTGGCCGCATAGGCCAGTGATCCTCCTGCCGCATAAACCCAGCCGCATATTGTCACGCCCCGCTCCCGTAGGAGCGATCGTCCTCGCTAAGGCGTGATGCCGCACGGGCCTAGGTTGCGCCCGTGCAAGGCCAAGTCCAGAAACGGCCGATTTGATGCTAGGCCACAGAGTCGCACAGAGTGTCCCCATTTGCAGCGAAAAGTAAACGAACACACAAGTTGAATACGAAATCAAACTCTTTATTGATATTCAAGAAGTTACAAACGGCGCTAGGCCGATATTACAAGTGGCTCAAGCTCTCTCTCTGAAACATAAAAGGCGTGCCAAGTGGCTTACAAGATGGAATGATACACGGCGATGTTCCAATACATTATGTCCTGTATATGGTGCTCCAGCTCCTTGCAACGCTCCAAGGCTCAAGAGATAGCTCCGCGCCTTAGTACGTACGAGGAAAGCTCTGCACCCGCCGACGTCTCCTGCTTCCTGCAAGCAGACTGTGGGGTTATCAGTACATTGTTATGCACTGGTGGGGAGGCTAGCTCGCCCACAATGCTATCATTACCAAACACGTTGCATTTACTTTTATGCACCGCTATCATTCATTGTCTTTCTAATCTTGCCTTAGGATCAGTTTCATGGCACATATCATGACCTATCTCGTGTTGCTGATTTCAAGTGTCGCATGGAAAATGCATGCACGACTTACCCATACTTACCGTCCGGCCTTCCCTGTCCAAGGTAAACCAAGTTAGTCAACATATAACATGAAGTAACTTAACGTGATTCATGTAAACATTCAATGTTACGGGCGTGTCTATGTCTCGGGTTCTAGCACGTCGTGGGCATGTTCTAGTGTTACGTTTCGAGCATGTTCAGGAAGCACATTTCAAGCATGTTCGGGGTGGTATATTTCAAGCATGTTCAGGCATGTTACATTTCTAGCACGTTCATGTTCAGGATGTTACTTTGCAAGCATGTTCAGGAGACACTTGTTCATTTAACTTAGACTACTTTGATTTCAATGCAAGAACTTGCACGTGGATTGCCACCAGCATAGTCCACTTAATCTACATGCACGGGTCGCTGGCTTTACAAGCCATTTAGGACATTCCCCTGTGGTATTTCTCAACTTAGCGTAGGGTGATGGCTGGTACACCCCGTTAAGTCTCTTGAATATACCCTGCACTTACGTCTCTTGGTGCCCAAGCCCGCACCCAAGCAGCCCGTAAGCCCCGTATTGATTCTGCCTAGGCCGGCCACGGTTTACCCCCCCAACGCCCGTGCCGCAGAATCCTTCCACTCGACGGCCACGGTTTACCCCCCCATCGCCCGTGCCGTTTGTCCACGACCATTTCGTATTAACTTGTCTTTTACTTAGCGGCTATCTCCGAGCCGTAGGCTAACCCTTAGCCATAATGCGTTAACGACCAGGTTGGCGTCCGTACAGCGCGGGTAGCGAGCCCCGTTGCACGTGCCCGTCACACCTGTCGCTAGCGTCTTCCATGTCTTATCTTTCATGTATTCTTTCTTTCATTTTATTCTTTCACTTGTTCGTATGTTCATAGAGTCATTCATGTGTTTGCTTATTCATTCTTTGATTCATTCATTCATGCATTATGCAACTTCCAGTGTGGGAGTCGCCTTGGCGACCCATCGGTCCCATAGCCTTCCAATGTTGCTAAACTCTACTCGGAGCGACTATGTTGATAGCCTTCCCGTTTTATTGTTGTAAACCATTCATTGTTTCATTGTTTGAACGTATAAGGGACATGAACGTGGGCTTGTGCCTTAGCACGAGCGTAGAGCGCGGTGCGAGCGTTTCTATTATTGTCGAGTTCTTTTCCATGTTCTAAACAAGCATGCAAGATGGGATTATTCCCTTAGCTAGGTGCGTTGAGTCATTTATTAGCATGCAAGATGTTATCGCCTAGCGATTCTCGTGAATGTGTCCGCATTGTTATGTGTCTAGGCTAAGCACAGACGGGTTCATCGGAGCCACCCACCTTAGCGATGTTCGCATCGGCCAAGCGATACTCCGAGCGTGCCTTTGATAGTCTAAGTCTGGATTCATCTTTTGACGGGCCAATGTAAGTCTTCCATCGATTCGCATCGATACTTCATCGGGTCGAAGCAACTCTTCGGGTCGACGGCTCGTTTGAGTCGTTGCACTTGCCGTTTGGATCGGCGTTCCGCTAGGGCGGAGCGTGTCGTTACATAATACACCACTCAAAATAAGTCTCGTCCTCGAGACTTCTTGAATGCAGGTCATCCTATCATTCTTTAACTTGTGTCGTCGTGTTTCTTAGACAATTTCTTCGAACGGCTCTATCGTTCGATGGAATCGAACCATACTTGATATCTTTCTAAGTTCCGTGTCGCACGCGTTTGGTCGATTTTATTGAATAGCCTTTCATTCCTTTTATAGTTGATTGTACTTATTCAATTCAAGTGTTTCTTCGTCTTGGTTGTTATTTCTCTGTGTCACGGGACAGAAATATTCACACGAGGCACATTGTAACTCGTCAAATACGGGGGTCGTAGACTGAAGCAAACTCACTTTCGTTTATCTCGGTCATCGAGATGACCCGATTCGCTTTTCAAGCGTTCGTGTCCACGAAATCAGTATGATTTCTGCTTAGCGGGGTCGACCAAGTCTATGAAATTTTCGTCCGATTCAAGACTAAGTATTGCACTATCCTCGAGTATATCTTCCTATCAATGGTCCAATTCGTTATACCAACTTTTATTTGTACGATATCGATTCCATATCATTCACTTGTTTAGGGCCAATCTCGTTGTCATTCACGCACACTCCGCTTACACGTTTCTTTGATTCTGAGCCACGCTCGTACTAGTATCGATCCTTTACTTAACGCAATTTCAAGATCTTCGACACTCTCCCATTCCTCAAGTCTTGCTTGAACTCAATGTATCACTTGGCTGGATCGTGCACGCATTCCAAGCGTCCCCAAAATACATGCATTCAGCCAAGCCGCATGATCTAGAAATTTGTCATTCTCACTCGAGTCGCATCGTGCACATACTCAAGCGTCCCTGAATATATGCATGTCAGCCGAATCTCGTGAGGGGTATTCCTATATTCGTGATTCACACTATCCATCCATGCCGATCCTCAAGATCAATCCTTCGATTGATAACTCATGAAACAGGGCGTCTCGCCTACCCGCTAGGCCATCTTTTCGAGGCTAAGTCAATGTCAGGATTGGAATCAAAGTTCCCCAACAATAATGCCAACACTGACCCCAATCCTAGGATCAAACTAAAGTCGGTAGTATGGGGTTTTCTACCCAAGCTCGCGTCACTCAGATTTCTAAACATCGAGCACGATCACCTATTTGCATCAATGTATTCGTCGTACACCGCAACGAATTCAAATCCATTCCAATCACTAAATTGACATACTTCACATATCCATTCTAACCAATGCACGTATTCGATCACGAGTTCATCTAACTTGACAATATGTTGCGCCCCAATCTCACGCGAGTCCGATTATCCACGGTGGTTCATGAATCACCATGTAACGCTCCCGTGGAATAATCATTCTCATCGGGACGTAACTCTTGTTTGGGTCCAGACTAATTCATTCTCGATACGCGGATTGGACCTATGCAATCCTCAAGCTTAATCATCAAGCACACCGAATCATTCTCAAGTCACCTTCGCATCAAACCACAAGTCGAAGCACACAAATTGCCACGCCAAGCTAGTTCAATCACCCCCGCTGTATGAATCACCATTCCAGCGCTCACGCGGAGTGATCGCCCTATCGGCACGACGCATGTGCGAGGCTGGAGTTGCGCTCGCATAAGACAAGAATGTCGACGTTGGGGTTATCGTCGAAGCAATCCAAACATTTCATTCTCATCCAAGCCGAGATCTCTACTCGATAGTCCGACCGTCATGCGTTCAATTAGAAAATCCTCGAGCCAAGTCTATCTTTTCCTCGACACATTCTTTTTACATCTCAAGTATAGCATCCAACGGAACGATAACATTTGCACGATCGTCATTCGCTGAGTCAGAGTACCCCCGAGTTATCGCATATCGATATTTGATACGCCTCAATACCATCGACGATATGCGTAACCTGACGATCTTCCTTTGCAACAGATTTCGAGTCGTGCGTTGATGCTGTTGTCCGAGTTGGATAATCCACAATTTCCTCGATATTCAAGACCAAGTTCGATCGCTATTCCTCAAGCTTGTTTCAAGATCGTCGTTCAAAACTCAAGTCACATTTCATTCGAATCAATCCCAAATCGTACGCGCGATCCTCTAAGTTTCCTCGATCAAGACCATTCACTTTCATTCATCGTTCCGAACCATTTTCTAACTCGCGTTGCTCATTGACAAGTTGTCCAGCGACATCTCGTTCAGGACTTTTGAAGTCATGGCCAACTAAGCGTGACACGTTCTAAGGCTTTACACGATTGCGTCGCTTGTCGACATACTTGTACGATCCGTAATCCCTTAGTCTCGCTCGAACTATTTCTATGACGTCCATACACCACTCAGGGTTCGAGCCACTCGACTTGTCGTCGACACTCATTCTTATTCTTCTTCGAACCTATCACATACACCACTCGGGTTCAAGTCATACGATCTAATCCTCAATCACGATCGCGTCATGCGCTAAGACATCCTTCAGATTCGTTCGATGAATCTCTAGCGTAATCGCTCACGTCGCCTCGACGTACTAAGTCGTTCGTACTAATCCTCAAAATCCAAGCCAATCTTTTCGAGTACGCCTAAGCGTTAGTTTGATAGCGTTCCTATCGATATACACTCTAAGTGTATCTCCGTTCCCGACCGAGCGGTACTTGATATCGCTCGCAATTCGATTGCACCAGAAGTCGAGGTGCGCGATACTCTACACAATTTAGCCAAAAGGCTGCGTGCATAACCATCCCGTTCGAACTATACTTTGGTCTCGTGTACTCGTTTGCTGTCAGCGTAAGCTCATTCAAGCACGCACTGCGTTTGCTAACTCTTAGCATCGGTTCCTTCCAACTCAAGTCCGTCGTGGTGGCACAAAGGCCTTCGCCTATCAAGTTCGTCGTAGTGGCACAAAGGCCTTCGCCTATCAAGTTCGTCGTAGTGGCACAAAGGCCTTCGCCTATCAAGTTCGTCATAGTGGCACAAAGGCCTTCGCCTATCGGTCCCGATCACCCGAGTACTTATACGAGCTTTCGAAAATATTAGACTTATTATATGGAACATCCCAAGGCACAACGAGAGAGAGAGAGCGCACACTTCTTTTGTAACCAACCGAGCTTTCAAAACTGAGAAAATCGAATGAAGTCCAAGGACGTAAAGCCGTGCTCTGATACCATTATGTCACGCCCCGCTCCCGTAGGAGCGATCGTCCTCGCTAAGGCGTGATGCCGCACGGGCCTAGGTTGCGCCCGTGCAAGGCCAAGTCCAGAAACGGCCGATTTGATGCTAGGCCACAGAGTCGCACAGAGTGTCCCCATTTGCAGCGGAAAGTAAACGAACACACAAGTTGAATACGAAATCAAACTCTTTATTGATATTCAAGAAGTTACAAACGGCGCTAGGCCGATATTACAAGTCGCTCAAGCTCTCTCTCTGAAACATAAAAGGCGTGCCAAGTGGCTTACAAGATGGAATGATACACGGCGATGTTCCAATACATTATGTCCTGTATATGGTGCTCCAGCTCCTTGCAACGCTCCAAGGCTCAAGAGATAGCTCCGCGCCTTAGTACGTACGAGGAAAGCTCTGCACCCGCCGACGTCTCCTGCTTCCTGCAAGCAGACTGTGGGGTTATCAGTACATTGTTATGCACTGGTGGGGAGGCTAGCTCGTCCACAATGCTATCATTACCAAACACGTTGCATTTACTTTTGTGCACCGCTATCATTCATTGTCTTTCTAATCTTGCCTTAGGATCAGTTTTATGGCACATATCATGACCTATCTCGTGTTGCTGATTTCAAGTGTCGCATGGAAAATGCATGCACGACTTACCCATACTTACCGTCCGGCCTTCCCTGTCCAAGGTAAACCAAGTTAGTCAACATATAACATGAAGTAACTTAACGTGATTCATGTAAACATTCAATGTTACGGGCGTGTCTATGTCTCGGGTTCTAGCACGTCGTGGGCATGTTCTAGTGTTACGTTTCGAGCATGTTCAGGAAGCACATTTCAAGCATGTTCGGGGTGGTATATTTCAAGCATGTTCAGGCATGTTACATTTCTAGCACGTTCATGTTCAGGATGTTACTTTGCAAGCATGTTCAGGAGACACTTGTTCATTTAACTTAGACTACTTTGATTTCAATGCAAGAACTTGCACGTGGATTGCCACCAGCATAGTCCACTTAATCTACATGCACGGGTCGCTGGCTTTACAAGCCATTTAGGACATTCCCCTGTGGTATTTCTCAACTTAGCGTAGGGTGATGGCTGGTACACCCCGTTAAGTCTCTTGAATATACCCTGCACTTACGTCTCTTGGTGCCCAAGCCCGCACCCAAGCAGCCCGTAAGCCCCGTATTGATTCTGCCTAGGCCGGCCACGGTTTACCCCCCCAACGCCCGTGCCGCAGAATCCTTCCACTCGACGGCCACGGTTTACCCCCCCATCGCCCGTGCCGTTTGTCCACGACCATTTCGTATTAACTTGTCTTTTACTTAGCGGCTATCTCCGAGCCGTAGGCTAACCCTTAGCCATAATGCGTTAACGACCAGGTTGGCGTCCGTACAGCGCGGGTAGCGAGCCCCGTTGCACGTGTCCGTCACACCTGTCGCTAGCGTCTTCCATGTCTTATCTTTCATGTATTCTTTCTTTCATTTTATTCTTTCACTTGTTCGTATGTTCATAGAGTCATTCATGTGTTTGCTTATTCATTCTTTGATACATTCATTCATGCATTATGCAACTCCCAGTGTGGGAGTCGCCTTGGCGACCCATCGGTCCCATAGCCTTCCAATGTTGCTAAACTCTACTCGGAGCGACTATGTTGATAGCCTTCCCGTTTTATTGTTGTAAACCATTCATTGTTTCATTGTTTGAACGTATAAGGGACATGAACGTGGGCTTGTGCCTTAGCACGAGCGTAGAGCGCGGTGCGAGCGTTTCTATTATTGTCGAGTTCTTTTCCATGTTCTAAACAAGCATGCAAGATGGGATTATTCCCTTAGCTAGGTGCGTTGAGTCATTTATTAGCATGCAAGATGTTATCGCCTAGCGATTCTCGTGAATGTGTCCGCATTGTTATGTGTCTAGGCTAAGCACAGACGGGTTCATCGGAGCCACCCACCTTAGCGATGTTCGCATCGGCCAAGCGATACTCCGAGCGTGCCTTTGATAGTCTAAGTCTGGATTCATCTTTTGACGGGCCAATGTAAGTCTTCCATCGATTCGCATCGATACTTCATCGGGTCGAAGCAACTCTTCGGGTCGACGGCTCGTTTGAGTCGTTGCACTTGCCGTTTGGATCGGCGTTCCGCTAGGGCGGAGCGGGTCGTTACACATATGCCCCATCCATTTTCAGCCTCATGAGGCCCCCCTATTTCCTGAGCCGCATGCGTTCTCTTCCGCTGGCCGCATGGGACCCAGTGGATCTCAGCCGTATGTACCCTGAACTTCCCTGAGCCGTATGACTATTTCCTGGCCGCATATGCCCGAGCCGCATGGCTCTTCCATAGCTTGTATTTTATGATTTAATTATTTTATTATACTCATGTCTTGTGACCCTCAGTGTACTTAGGCCTTGATTGAATGCTTGTACTATGTTATCATGTACATGCACCATGAACACGACAGTGACCCGTAGGGGTGCACTCTTGACAAATAGCATGACATGACATAATAGTGGCCCGTCATGGCACCCTCTTGACGAATAAACTTGACATGATAACCTGACATGATAGTGGCCCGTCGTGGCGCGCTCCTGACGAGTAAATTTGACATAATAACCTGACATGATATATCTCAAATTGTTATTGCGACGGCTGCATGACTTGACATGACATAAATGAATAACATGGATACCGTGGGCGATTGTGCTTGTACAAATAAACCAGTCTTATCTTACATCATGTTTAGGATGGGACTCCTGAGTACCACGGTCAGGAGTCCCTACTGAAATGGACTAAGGCTAATAACTAGAATAATACAGTAGTCATGAAGAGATTTTCCAGCTACAGGCAATCCTGTTATCTGGGCGCGCCTGGGATCTGTAGCCTGCCGTCGAGTAGGGCACATTTCCAGCACACTGTCATGTGTTGTACCCTTCAAGCTACTTAAGGGTACATGCGTTTCCTGGACGATGTACCCACCTGAATTCAACCCTTAATTTCGACCTGGGTAACCTGGATGGTCTGCAGGACTTGTAGCTGTGAAATAATCTCGCTGTATCTTGTTAGTAACTAGGCCTGTGACAACCCTAGTTAGTTAAAGTATCAAGTCGTACTCATTGTTTGGCCGTGATTGATTGGATGGAACACCCAGTCTAGTCTTATCTTGATCATGTACAAGATTGTTACATGTCCCGATTTCTTATGTTAACTGCCGATAAATGGTGGAAAGCCAAGTTCCGTTCAGATGAAGGGTTACATCCCCGGTCCTTGTTTGGTTTACGGGTTATAACCTGGTTATCTGAATAGTTCCATGGTTATCTCGTCATATATCATCCTGATATGTTTTCCCTTATTTTCAGTTCTTACTTCTTATTATTATTCTGTGTTAATTACTGGTTTTAGTTCCTAAGTGAAGCCTCCTTTGTGGCACTTGCTCTTTCTGGGGTCTGACCCAGCTGATTATGTATTGCCAGATTCCGGAGCAGCTCCCAAGGATCTACCGACTTTCCAGCCAGATGGTGACCACTAGACGGAATCCTGACAACGAGTGGGTTTATTTTGGCTTTGTAAAATTATTCTTTTGAGACATTTACCCGTCGAGCAAGAATTAGCTCGTGTACATTTTTACTTACTGTCTGCCTACGGGCTGTAACATGATTGACAAATCCTAGGGTTGATCATGTATGACTAAAACTCTTGCTAGTCCTCACATTTTGTAACGACTAGCTTCATGATCAGCTGAATATGTAATGTTTGGGACGTCTTACTATTGTATATTTGGTGATCTTACATCTTGTAACATTTATTTGCTTGCTTGTGATTGAGACACTAGGCTTGTTCTTGACCATAGGAGACTGATGGCTTGTAGTTAAATCCTCATATATCTAGACAGCCGCAACCGTATAGTGAGGTGGATTCCATTTCATTATATGTAGCTGGCTATGTGTGCCCCCGCTCTCCAGTGTTCTGGTTCTGGGACGTGACACGTAGGCTGGACGTACCCACTTCTCGTGCCCTTACTCTAGGGTGCGGGTTGTGACAATGGTATATTTCATGTTCAGGTTTTATTTCATGTTCCCTGTATTTACTTTTCTGTGATCATGTTCTTATTTTCCGTACTTTATATTTCATGTTCTGCTGTACTCATTTCCATATCATGAAGTTCTTGTTCATTTCCCTGGATATACTTAGCTCCGCTCTGACTATGATATGTTGCAGGTGTACTTGCAGGATATTGTTCTACCTTATGGGCCAGAGCCCAGGATCTTAGCTGAGCAGGATGGAGTCATGACTTAGCTTGAGGTTTCAGGTTTAGATTGTTTTAGCTCTTCCTCTAGATATTGTATGTTGTGAGTTCATAGTGTTTTTCTTCTTGTTGTCTCTAGTACTTTTATGATATTATGATCGTTGGATTATGGTGATCATTCTGGAAACGCTTTATAGATGCTGTGATTGTACACATTCATGTTTATCTGGTTAGATTTTCCTACCTTGGTACAGCTTACTTTGTCGTGTCTAACGACGATGTAAGCCCCCTGAAATTCTCGAATTATTTTTCGAATTTTCTAATGAATTATTTCCAATAATTCATTTCTATAATTAATTTCGATCATTAAATGCTCTTTACTGTGACTTGAAATTCTAGAGCGTCAGGGATGCCAGTCTCTGGAAACTTCCTTCTTGAAGTTTGTAGTAGACGAGATTATCTTCATATTGATATATCGTGTCCCACTCGAACTTGTCTCCTTGTGCTCCATTTGCTTCGCGCAACTTTCGGATTAATTTAGACCAATTTATTGTCTGCCGTAATTCGTGATTTAATTTCCAACTTAATTTCCGGGCCCGACATCGGTCCAATCCGGTCGACCCAATATATGGCCCTGGCCTGTTTTGAGCCTACTGTGCACGTGTCACTTGCGTGCCACCGAATTGATCTCCCTTGTGCTCCCATTCCATCCGTAATTTAATCTGGTTTAAAATTATTATTTTAATTAAATCTTGGTTTCGACTTTGTCCAAACTTGGCCCAACGTCCGACCCAGTTGGCATGGACCCTACCATGATTGTCCAAATACCCGACATAATTTTCCCTATCTTTTTCCCCTATTCTAAAATATTCCTCTATCTCTCTACTTATTTAATCTTATTTTATCCCTTGTATATTATATATGTATATATGTATATATATTTTTTTATATATGTATATATGTATATGTGTATATATACATATGTATATACACTCACACTCTCTCTCCTTTCTCTCTCCTCACCCAAGCACACACACACACCCCCATCACCAGCTCACCCCCTCTCAACCGACATCACCCCTCTCTCCATTTTTCTCTCTCTAAAATATCTCCCTCTCTCTCTCTCTCTAAATAACTATCTCTCTCTCTCTCTCCCTACATTTAAAACCTTACACCCCCATCACCTCACTCCTCCTGTACGAGCAGCCCACCCCCTCTCTTTATTCATTCTCTCTCTCTCTCACACATTAATATCTTCCTTTCTCTCTCTCCTCCCTATTATATTCACTCACACACACATGATTCCTCTCTCTCTCTCCAAATACCAACAGAACACCACACCATCACCACCACTCCCATCACCATGCCGAGCTCCAGCCGAACCCAACCCCCCCACCCATTCTTCTTCTTCTTCTCACTACTTCTTGTTATTTTTCATTCAACCCACCACCCTCACCATTATCAAACCACCACCACCTTCATCATTATCACCATCACCATTATCATCATCCTCACCACCACAAACGCCACCACAAGCACCACCTCCACCGTCGTGCGCCGTCGCGGCCACCCCCGCCGGCGACCGCCCCCGCCTGGCCCGCGCCGCGCCCGGCCAAGCTCGGCCAAGGCAGCAGCAGCTGCATGGCAGCAGCGGCGGCCACCACCGCGCGCCGTCGCCGTCGCCGTCGCGCCGGCGAGCCCCCCCCCCATGGCCGCGCGACCCCGGGCGCACCTCCCTGGACGGCCACCGTCCTCCGGGATGCGCCGTCGAGGCGATTCGTGCATTTCGCACAAAATCCCGTCGGCACGAGCTCGGAAACGAACTCAGAATCGCGTCTCGAACCAGCGACTTCGTGCGGATTTTTTGGACAATCCGAACGTTGGATCGACGATTTCTTCGCTCCGTCGCAATCTCGGTATATACCCCTTCGCCTCTGTCAAATTTCGCCCGTAAATTCTGTCGTTTGATACATCAAATCTGGCCGCAAAGTTGACCGTTTAATTGTGTACAGTTTTACGACGCCAACTTCGTCGACTCGTAACTCCGCCATCGCAGCTCCGTTTTGCGCGCCGTCAGTTTTGGTGCACAGCTGGTATAACCCTCTTCCTGTCCCCTTTAGATTTTATTTCAGTTTGAGCTTGTTAGGTCGGTCGAATTCGACGCCAAATTTGGCCGTTCGAATTCTTAGTGTTGCACTTGTTAAATTCCGATTTTGAACCCGGGACTCCGGATTCAATTTCTGACACCACCAGTAGACTCGTGGCGTCGTTCTGGCATGTTTTCATATAAAGTTTGCTTGATTTGGAGAACGTGGGCCCTGGCACGTATTTCGGTGCAAAGCGGGTCCCACTTTCTGGGTCAACGGGTCATTTTGAGTTCGGCTCATCGGAATCCAACTCCGGATATACCGTTGAGTTCGTATCGTCATTCTGGACTCGTTGACATATAATTTGCTTGGTTTTAGTGGACATTGGTTCCGGCACACATTTCGGTGCAAGTCGGATACCAATATCCGGGTCAGCGGATCATTTTGAGATCGGCTCATCGGAATCCAATTCCGGATATACCGTTGAGTTCGTATCATCATTCTGGACTCTTTGACATATAATTTGCTGAGTTTTGAGGACGTTAGCTCCGACACGCCTTTCCGTGCAAATCGGCTTCCAATGTCCTGGTCAACGGACCAATTTGAGATCGGGTCAACGGAATCCAATTCTGGATATACCGTTGGGGTCGTATCGTCATTCTGGATTCGTGAACATATAATTTGTTAGATTTTGTGCACTTTTATTTCGGCACGTTTTTCGGTGTAAAGTGTGTCCAACGGCGGACTTCATTTTGGCCCGAAATTACCGTTTTGCCCCTGTGTCCAAATTGGACTTTTGGACAGGCTATTCTAGCTATGTTGACCATTCTGGACACGTTGGTAATGGTTGTTTCATCATCCGACAACATCTGTAGGTTTTTACCCTATTATTATAATATTTTCTCCTTTTGGTTGTTTTGGAGATCCGTCGATTTCAGTGATTTCTAAATCACTGAAATTCGTAAGTTGACCCTGTGGATGTTTATAGAGACTAGCTTTGACCCAGTTTGACCATGGTTGACTACTTTGACTGAACGTCGAAGTAGAGTCAACATTAGCCTAGTTTGACCTAGAGTTGACCAGAGTTGACCAGTTGACTAAAAGTCAACTGTAAGTCAACCATTGACCCAGTTTGACCCAGTTTGACCTAGTGTGACTCAGTGTGACCTAGTTTGACTTAGTTGACTGAGTCTGGCCTAGATTGCGTAGCTTATACTATAGAATCAAGCCTAACACTGTTGAACCCTAATTAGCTTATATATACCTTATCTTTAGGTCTGTGGCATCACTCTGAGCATCGACCCCATTTGACAGCTCAGGACCGCAGGCGAGTACATTCTCTGATCATTTCATACTTGTTAGGACTTATATTCTTGCTTTAGATTACTTTACATGATGCTGTCACGTCATTATCACGGATTGGTACTATATGGATCTTGTTATGCGATGTTATCTCCCTCGGGGTGCATCAGATACAGTTGTCATGTGCTTTTCACGAACATCTTATATTTCTTGTACACCGCTTTCATGTATACTCTTGTGCAATCTTGTACTCTCATGATCACGTGAGCAAATATGATAAAAATCTCTTGTACAAGGTAACGTAACTTGACTAGATCCTTGTGTATTGATTGGGGAGGGTTAGTAGGAAATGGTTATGTGATCAAATCCCATCTTGTACAAATTCTTGTAAAATCTTGTGAAATCTTGTATATGTCCTAAACCCGTTTATATAACCATCTCATGCTCTAAATCACAGGTTACCTACAGTTCTTACTTATCATATATATAGATATTTCCAGTTATCAAATCTCTCTCATTTATATATATATTTCTTTACAGTCCATGTATCTTACTCTTTGCATGCTTTACATTTTCCAACATGATATGAACTGCGTGAGATGTATTGTACTCGTTCCGCTCCTGACTGGATACGTTATAAAAATATTACAGATGTTGATGCTAGCTGAGGTGGTTCCCACTATTCTTCTCTATGAGTTGCCTGGTAGATATCTTTAGTTAGTCTTGTTGTTCCTTCTTTATTTTCCTGTCTTATGATCATTATAGATTCTAGTTGTTCTAGTGATATTGCTATTAATTCTTGTCTTATCTTCCTTAGTTTTCGTGATGTGACATGAGTACATTTCTAGTTATGTATTCTTAGATGTTGTAGTTAGTATAGTATACTTGACAGCGTTCTACCGCCAATACTGCGGCGTAGGCTGGGCGTGGCCCACGTATCCGTATCCGTATATCCGGGTGCGGGTCGTGACAGACGAAGGCTGGACGTGTCCGACTCGTGTCCGATTATTCAGGAGCAGGTCGTGACACGCTCTCCCGAGGGGCCTCTCGGTCGTACTATTCTTTGGAATGGAAAGTTACGTAAGCATCCACACAAAATAATCAAAAAAAAGTAAAGCAGTAAACAACATGTAAGCAGTCCTATGTTGTGATGAGTTCTTATTCTAGTTGGGTTCCCAATAGTACTCAAAATCCTAAGTAACTATTAAGAAAGACCTGCATTGGCCACCACTAAAAATATGTCACATCCCGCTCCCAGATAACTGGATACAAGTCGAACACGTCCAGACTACGCTGTCGTTGATAGCGGTAGTAAGCTGTCTAAACCTCAATGAACATCAGTACATAAGATCGACTCATCACAACAGTATCGCGTACTATCATATCCACATCACATCACAGAGTTCCACTATACTTTAGGAGTACACTTTTACAATAGATGTCCAGAAACAGATCCGATAAAATATAAAGTGCACCCTAAGCTATTATTCCAGTTATCCAACTACATAGTAAAACAACGAACAGTACAACACAAATACTCTAGACACTACAATGACATCACGCTCTAGATCTCCTGATCTGCAGCTGGCTCCACCTCCTGAGCTAGGTCATCACCAATAACTTCTCATGTGGGACCATAGTAGCTAGTATCCAAGTCAGCATCTAACTCACCTACAACACATCCAGTCAAAAAAGGAGCAAAGTACAACCCTACGATACGAATCATACTAATAAACTGAAATGCAATGCTACTAATGACTAACATGTATATGCAGTAGTGATAATACAATCAATGGAAAGTCTAAGTACAATAATGATTTGGAAATCATAATTTATTTGTGATCGGCTTAGGAAGTACAATAGAACAATAGTACAATCAGTACGGTATGACTTAGGTGCACGTGTACGATGTGCGACTAAGCTATCATCAATTAGTATAATGGGTATGATCACATGTAAACTATGTATTTTTCCTAAATCCCCAACAATGATCAATGAGTCCAATAAGAGAACAATGGTACAATCAATATCCCCGTGTAGCCTAAGTGTCGAATATGAAATGCCATGCAATACAGTTAATTAAGTATCGAATTCAAACCGTAGTGGACTTACCTGGATTATAGTAGTGGTCCAGTCCAAGATCCAAAGAAATATCTGTGTCAAAGAGACACAATCGCTCCTTTAGAGAATATTCTTATTAATATACATTATTTCTAGTCTTCTATTTATCCTAACAATTATTATTGACCTAATTAATTAACCTATAGTAACCAAAATTGTTTCTAATTGTTACATATAACCTATTGGCTCAGCCCACAAAAATGCATCCATTGGTTTTAATTCATAATCCCTAATGGTATGGCCCAACTCTTCCACCAATTTCTGGTTCAGCCAGTACACTGTTCTGGTAATGGACTAGTCCAACTTCATGACAAAAGCCCAAGCCGAGCCTAACTAATTTCTTAAACTATAGTCCAGTACTGAATCTTAACTACAAAGCTCAACAGCCCATCTGTTATTGATTTAGTTCAATTGGTCAACCCTAATACTGTTGGACCAAAGTTAAATCCCCACTCAACTAGAGCCACTCTAATATTTAAGCCCAATAGTTAACCTAGATGACCCCAGCATGTTATAGTTCAGTAAATCAAATTTGAATTCAATAATCCTGCGCCTATGGTGTCGAACCCAATACTGAACACCACGAATTTGAGTCCAAAACTAATACTGATATATCAGTTCTCCCTGGCACGAGCTCGATCCAAACGGACACGTGTGTCCGCATTGTCGACACACTAACGTTCAGTTCATCATAACCTTAGAGCATCTCCAACCCTATTGTGACTTTGGAAAAAAGTTAATGCCACATAGGAATGACAAAATTTTATTCAAAAGTTCTTCTCCAATGCAATTGTCAAGTCAATTGTGAAGCTTATGTGGCAAAAATTAAAGAAGACATTATGAAGTTGATTGTCTTGTTCTAGACAATGCACTTGACAATGTCTTCTCTTTCATGTCATCAATTATGAATAAAAAATATTAGAAAAAAGAAAGAAGATGAGTAGTTGTCTTAAAAGTTGCCTTGGAAGTTGGAAAAAATACTTTTTATTGTCTCCTCAATACTTTTGTATTGGCGAGAATTTTTCTATCTTATTGTCTTTTGAGATATAATTTTGCCACATAAACAAGACATTGTCTTGTGGCTCATGCCACATAGGAGTCACCTAAGACTCACAACACTTAACAAGACAATAGGGTTGGAGATGCTCTTAGCTACGAACTAATATCCAGTCGAGAACTAGGTATCAGAGAAAGGAAGCAAGTATACCTGTGTCCAATTGGTCGACACTGATCTCCACGTGTCCAACCCGAACTGAGCAGGACACCAATACTTCTTTGTTACAAAAGATCGAGCACCTGGTGCTCAAGAACGGAGAAAAGATTTTAGTGTTCCATTTGTTTTCTGTCATCCCGAAAAATATTCGAACGTCAAAACTTAAGAAAATTTACTTGATCGACCATTCAAATTCAGATGAACCGACCAATAAAATCTCCCCCAAAGAACAGTTCGATTATGGATTCCAACTTGAACTAATCCTAGATCGAGATCAAGAATTGACTGATACGAAATAAAGAACCCACCGATCTATTGTGCTCTACCTTGCCGAGAAGAAGATATGGAAGCCAAATCGATCGGTCACCTATTGTAGTGCCCCGTCCCGCAAAGTCAATTGATGGAATCGAAACGTCGACGGCGTTCGGCCTTAGTCTTGCGACGGCTGCTCGAAGGCTCGCTCGGTCGAGACGACTCCTCGCTCAGGTGAGGTAGTTTTGATGAACTCGCATCATCTTAGCCTTCACTTAATAACTCGCATGTTTTCAACTCGCACAAGTTAGGCTTGTTAATAAAAGAGACGCATCCACATAGCTAAGAGAATAATTCCGACGGATCGGAATGTCTTAGAACATGAAAAATGGTCCCACGGTCTACTTAGAAGTCGGCTCAGCGTGCTTTTAAAATGACACTCGATCCTTCGTCCCGTGGCTTGGGAGAAGAAAGTTGGCCTAAGTTGCTAAGTTGCCACGACACTCGAATTAGCCTAAGTCATAGGCATCGCCCGCTTGAATGCTTGATAAAGCATGCACGGTCCCGTCGTTTTGTCCCAACACTCGAATTAGCCTAAGTCATAGGCGTCGTCCGAGTGAATGCTTGATAAAGCATGCACGGTCCCGTCGTCCAAGGCTTGGCATAGCCTTCGTACGTCCCGTAGGTTAAGTCGTCTTGCACGGCTTTTGGCTTAAGTCTAGGCACCCGAGAACTTGGTTGTTCAAACCGAACGCGTGCATGACACGTTCCTTCGGTGCGAAGCTTGGCATAGCCTTTGCTCGTCAAGTCGTTGCGCAGATAAGCTAGGCAAAGTTATGCCGGTCGGTCTAAGCCATTTCTAGCACTGTCCTGCTCTATCTGCGGTTGTCAAGTCGCGTAGTCCCTCGAGAACAAGGCTCGTTGTATAAAGTATATGACTTGAGCGATAGCGTCGCCTAGAGAACCAGGCCTATCTAAGGCACGAGCTACTGTCGGTTTAGTGAAAAGCATGCCACGGTCAAAGGAAGTCCCCGCGACTGGTTGTCGCCCGAGATCGGTCCCGCTACTTGGACGTCTCGCTATGTCTCGACAAAGAAACATACGAGATCGATCCCGCTACTTGGGAGTCTCGATAAGTCTCGCACACGAGATCGGTCCCGCTACTTGGAAGTCTCGCTAAGTCTGGATAAGAAATCACGCGAGATCGGTCCCACTACTTGGGAGTCTCGATAGAAGTTGGGAAGCATGGTCATGTTAAGGAAGGATTTGATAGATCGAGTTGAGTCTTGCATGGTCATTGGACAACTTGTCGACAAGGTGAAGTCTTCTCGAGTGATCGTCGGGGCACCAGGATCATGTCGGCCCGGGAGGAACGAGGCGGCTCTAGGTAGGATGCTGGATAACCGTATGGGAGATACTTAGCGCTTCCGGGGCTAGCTATCCATAGAGGGACGAGCCGATATCTCGAGCCGTGTCCAAGATAGCTTGATATTGCTAGTGACCACTCATATAGATGGGTCGGCAGAATAGCGGTAAACCGCGTGTATGCCTTTGGATTGAGTCTAGAACTTGAATGCATGTCTAGTCGGTAACACAATGTCTGGGCCTAAGATTGGGCTGCAGCATAGGCACCGTGCTTGGCACGATACTTGGCATCGGGATGTTCATAGAATCGACACTATGGTTCCCAAGCCTTGTCTAAGTTAGTTTATGAGTCGAACAGGAAGGCCGCAAGGCGGTAGCATGGATAAGTCTTTATAAGTTGCGAGGCACGGCCTCAATCTTGATGCACGAACAAGTCTAAGCAAGGTCTAGAGGCACGACCAGCACGAGTCGTCCCCTTGACGTTGTTGGCACAAAAATTAGTCTAGAGGCACTTGAGTTTAAGTGAAAGTTTTGGCACGGCCGAGTTCGCATAAGTTGCTCCTCGGCGAAGCACTGTCTCGAATATGTTGAAGTCACGAATAGAGTATGGCACGACCCTGCCTTCCCGAGTTGAAGTTCGGTCAAGTACATAAGCAATGAGGCACTGCCTCGATCGAAATATACGTTGGCATTATAGCACGGCCATGTCGTGGCACATCGGTTTGGTCAGGCGTCGTAGTCTTAAAATTGATCCTAAGGCAAGACTAAAAAGACAATCGTAAAGGGACTTGTATTGCACAGTAAATAAACGTGTCGATTTTGTACGGGTGGGCGAGGAGCGCACTCCACCAGTACATTTGAGTACTGACACCCACACAGTTTTCATGTGCAGGCACAGGTAGAAGCTCGTGGCGCGGAGTCCGCTTGGATGCGTCGAGGCACGGAGTTCCTTGGCGAGTCGAAGCGTGCGGCCACGTGAACTCAAGACTTATATAGGACATAATGTATGGACATTGCCTTCCGAAGCTTCCGCTGGCTCAAGCATTGAATCGAGAGATGAGAGAAAGCAGAGTGACTTGTAAAATAAGGGAAAAGTAAGCACGAGAGACTTGTAATCATGGCCTTGCGCCTAGTGTAATCTGATTGTTCAATATCAATAAAGAGCACCTTTGAGTAACTTGTGTTTTGTCTTGAAATTTTTGCTGCATGTTTCAATATTTCTGCTTGGGACTTCTGTGCGACAACCCCGTCACAGCCGCTGAAATCGGCCGTTATGAAACTATCTTGCATGAGCGCAATCTAGGCTCGTGTGGCATCATGCCTTAGCGAGGACGATCGCTCCTATGGGAGCGGGGCGTGACACCTATCATGATCAATGTTGGGTGCTCGACCCAAAAATCCTGGACCTGGTGGAGATTGGTAAGCATTTGCCATGAATTTCTAATTGCAGAAGATAATTGGAAGAATTTCAGGTAAGAATCAGAGAGGAATGGGGAAAAACAGATCTATATTGATAATTTAGGGAAGAATGTAGATAGACAATGTAAGAGAAAGAAAGACTAAAGAAGGATCATTACCGCCTGCATTCTCCTTACTTATTTATAGTCCCTAGCTCATTCGTGAGCCTCACTCCATTAGCTAGCTAATAACAGAATTGTCAGGAATCTGCCAGGTCAGCAGCTGAGTAGGCCCAAACAGTTAGGTGACGTGGCTACTGGTCCCCTATGCTGTGAGTAATTACTGGACTATCCCTTAGCTATTACTCTGATACTGAACGAGCATTGACACTCCATGGCTCTGCTACTGGGCTTATTTAGGGAGTATAACTGTCACGACCCGCACCCCTTTTTTTATAAAAAAAAGGGATACGAGACGTGTCCAAGCCAGCCTACACCGCAGTGTCGGCGGTAGAACGCTGTCACGGCCATAAAGATCAAAATCACAAATAATGCTCATTCACATAATTAATTTAACTTACAATATTCACAAGTTTTACATTTGTAGGAAAATATAAACTTGTACAAATAAATGAATGACTACAACTCAACTATCTAGCTAGTCTCTAGGCTTTTGTCTGCAATATTCCCGTCACTCCCCAAGCTAAGTGAATCCACGGCTAACCTGAAAATGTTGGTTTTCAGTCAGGAATAGAATGAGCACAATTCACTGAATGCAATTTCAAATAAAGAAAATGACTATACAACAGAGGTTGGACATCATTTACATGTTTTTGAAAATAAACAAGAAATACGGAAAACCAATAGCAAATAAATAGACACAAAATACTTTCCCCAACTGTTAGAAGTACCTTTGATATGTGATCTGTCTCGGGACAATTATGCGACACGGTCTACACGGTCTAAAGTTACACAGTCTACAGTTACACGGTCTACAGTTACACGGTCTACAGAAAATATTATAATAAAGAAACACTGTCTACAAAATAATAATCACGAACTACACAGTTTAAATGCAACAATAATCACGGTCTACACTGTCTACTTTACAATAAATAAATCACTATCTACACTTTCTACTTTGCAAAAAATAAATCATTGTCTATACTGTCTACAAGAAATAAATGCAATAATAAACACGGTCTACACGGTCTAAGGTCAGATCACACATCCTTGGTACTTCTCATTCCCGACTCAACAATTTATAATAGAAAATAATCACATAACCAATGGCCAATCAATAAAATATAGTGAAAATCAATATCGAAATACAGACAATAAACTGTACTCGCCTGTGGTCCCGTGCTGGTGTAACCGATAATCTGAACCACTCAGAATGCCATAATAGTCAAAACTCGTACAACAGTCCCCGAAAGCTGAAATAAACATTACCAATGTTCTTAGAATAGTCAAAATAGCTAGGATCGCCCGTCCTTAAGTCCAATTCTGGACACAGGGACAAAATGGTAATTTCAGGCAAAAAACGATGTCCGCCGTTGGACCGCTTTGCCCTGAAAAGCGTGCCAGAGTCAAAGGTCTCTAAAGTCGTCAAATATATGTCAACAGATCCGGTTTTTCGATACGAACCCAACCGTATGTCCAAGGTTGGATTTCGGCGGGCCGTGCACAAAATCGCCCGTTAAGTGCGACCGTGGGGCCCGCAAAACGACGTACGATTCAACTTTCTCAGAATTGGACTAACCTTGGCGTACAGGACCAAAAAATGATACGGTCCTGCTGGCGTAAGTTTTGTCTCGATCTGACGAGCGCACACAAAGTTATGACTGAATTTGCATTGCACGGATACGGGGCGATTCCGACGGATACGCATCAAATTCGTCGCGCACACGCGACCAATTTGAATTCCGTCAAAACCCACACGACCACGAAACCTTTACGTACCTTTCGATGCCTTCGGTTCGCGACCAAGTCGCCCGGTTTGGCGGGACGCACGTGGTATCGGAAGATTTTAAGGATTTTTGAAAACAGTAGTTATAGGTTTTTCGCAAACTTTACAATTTGATATACCTTAGCCCACTCAATGAAACTGAGAACTACAAAAAGGAATTCGAAGACCTATATGTTGTTAACAAAAAGTTTTCAGATGGGTTTTAGATTCTGTTCTTGGATTGGCGAGTTCTCGCCTTCCAAAGTGGGGTGTTCAAGTACGAAACCTGCTCGATTTTCGACTAATCGAACGCCAGTTTTGGCTTCGATTTCTGGGACAATATAAATCATCTAAAATCAAAGCGTTTGAAGAGACTTATAGCCGTATAGTTCGTCTTCGTACCAGAGAAGACGGAACGCGAAACGGTGGAACGTGCGGCGCGGGAGTCGAGCACGAAGTCGGGGTCGGGCAGCGGCTGTTGTTGTCGTTTCCTGATCCGCGCGCGTGCGCACACTGCCTCCGCGGCCTCGGCCGCGTGCGGCGGTGGCGCTCAACCTCGCGCACGCGCATGGAGGGGGCGCCCAGGTCTGGGTCGGCGTGGCGTGGGTTAGGGTTTGTCGATTGTTTCCCTCTCTCGTTCGCGTATATATATATATATATATATATATATATATATATATATATATATATATATATATATATATATATATATATATATATATCAAATATGGTTTTAACAGCACGCGGGGGGGGGGGGAAGAGTTTCAGTTCGGTTCTGGAATTAAAGGAGGTGCCCGCTCGGCTAGCTCAGCTGGGCCGTGCCTGGCTGCCAGGTCCATGGGCTATTTTGGTTTTTTCCATTCTTTTCTTTTTGTTTCTGTTTTTCTTCTTATATATATATATATATATATATATATATATATATATATATATATATAAATATACGCACATACGTATATATTTATGTACAACACACCCATATATATGTATAGTTAGAATTTATATATACCTACACATGTTCCTTTATATTATTTATCAACTGTTGTGTATATATTTATTTATATATATATACACTCATATGTATGCATACGTATATTTATATATATATACACTCATATATATATATATATATATATATATATATATATATATATATATATATATATATATATATATATATATATATATATATATATACACCTTCATATATAATATGTTTATTTGACAGAAATGATATAACAAATATTAATAATAATTTCCTCAATAAAATAATAATGATAATAACAATATTAATAATAATAAAATATTTCAAAATTTTTGGGAAGGGGAGCTACAAATCTACCCACCTTAAAATAATTTCGTCCTCGAAATTCAAATTCATAATTATTCGTTAAGATTCAATAAGATGTCTACCTGAACCTTAATATCCTTAAAAATTTTAATTCCTCGAAAATAGTTGTATCCTCCTGCTAGCCATTTCGTAACTACGAATCGTCGAGGACATTCTACCCACCTTTGGTCACACTACCCACTTCAAACACCTGACGTCATAACATTGTAACCCTCCAGCTAATTGCAAAAAGTAACTACCGACGAATATCTATAGCATAAGGCATCTACAATCCTCTCCTATCTTTCAGCAACCCAAAATTTAACAATCAGCAATTCACACAAGTACCTAATAAATATTGATAAATTCTAATAAGCATGCCCACTCGTCGCTCTAAAATAGGAAGGACAGGCAGATAAGAAAAATAATCGGGAGCGAATATGAAACTTCCAGAGCGGTAGAGTGTATCCAATGGTACAGATAGAATGAAAGTCTATAAACCATCGACTTATTTGCTAGGGTGGGCTACTCTAGTCCAGTCACTTGCTAAATCGAAGAACACTTGTTTCTTAGAGGGGCTTGCAATCCATGCAATGTAGAAATTCTGTTTTCGAAGTTCTAAACAACATTCCAAAATAGGACTGAATTTGAGAAATCAAGATTGTGGTCTTTTCCGTGGTTATTTAAACACACAAACAAGGGATATGAACGCGATACAAGATCGTATCGCAACTTCTAGGTAGATGGAATAACAGTTACGAATGACTTCACATTCTAAGAGGTGGAGGCTATATAATCGGTATAGGGACCTATCTCAAATAGTTCAGTTTTATAACTATGGTAGTATGCATGAATGGGTATTAATGGGTTCCCCAATTGGACATCAGTCATCGGTTGGATGAACCTTGTACTTCAATCTATATTGACTGAACAAGATCCCAATGGTAAAACTATTTCTACTAGGTTAGAATAACCTAGAATAGTTTTTCACCCAAGTGGTTGAGCTAGTTGCCAGTCGGGTTGGTTAGCTAGGTTCCTAAAGCCCAAAAATGTGTCTTCCACGACTCTTGTGTTTAAGTAGCACGAGAAAATACAATTGAATGGCACACTAGTGACATGTGCGTAGTGGGCTTCGAGTAGACCACAATCGTATATTGGGTCGGATAAATTAAGTCAAGGTTGAGACTCTAGTGGAAGTCGGAAAGTATACCGGTATTATGGTAAGGGTTATGGCTAGACCTTTTGACCTGAAAGTCGTATCATAAAAATAGAATACAAGGGGACGCGTTTGAGTGGGACATGATATACCAAGATGAAGGGGGACTCGTCTAGATCTTGCATATGAAATTTGTTGGAAGGTAACAGGTTGTCTCGTGCTCCGATTATTAATGACACAGTCGGGGACACAAAATGATCTAGATGGAAAGTGGGAGTCCATGAGACACTAGTTATCATCCCAATGGAAATTATTCTAATCAATCGGTAATCCTCGTATATCCCAAAAATTCTAGAAGGCTTACAGTCTACCCACCTTAGAAGCTAGGTCATGGTCTTAGGAATAATGAGGTCAGAAGAATTCTAAAGTCTAGGTATTGTACCTCGACTCTTGTTAATAAAGAATCAAGCACGGCGTAACGGGGTACGATGGTTATAAGTCGAGTCAAGGATCGTTCCTCACTAAATGGAAAATGAGTGTGTACCATGGCACATGGTCGATAAAATAGAATGATATGCTTGTCCACAGTATACATGAGTTGTTGTGATCATGCATTGCTGTTGACAACTGGTAGGTCATAATATGACAGGGTATTTAAGCTACGGTATTGGCTAAGCTAGTGACTGTGGGGTTCCCATACTAGTTAGGCTTTAATACTAAAATTTACGTGACTAGGGTAATACTTGTTGGAAACCAATCTCGGGATGAGTGTCACGGTAAATGATTACCCTATTGTCCACTCATCTCATGTCTAACTGTGGGCTTCGGTCGAGGAAGGGTTGGTTCAAGGCTTAAGGGTTGCTAGTTAAGGCAAGCTTCCAGCAACTAATTAGAGACTCACAAAATTTGGTTTCTTGAGAATAGATAGTCTCCTAGGTTGGCATTAAGACTAACGGTAAAACCCTAATCATTCTCAAATTCAGATGGCTCGAAAGTCTCAATAGTAGTTTGAGGGTCGATGGGAGAATGAGTAACTCAATCACATGACTGGCCGATGGTAGCTACACTTGTGCCTACCATTATCATAGCCATGGGAATACTCTGTATCTCTCTACCATCACGAGCTTTCACTACAACAAAAATACCTTTTAATGACGCTTGATAAGTGATTTTCATGACGGCTGATGTGGAAGCGTCATCAATGTTCAGCAAGACTAGAATCTATGACGGTTTACATTAAAAACGTTATTGATAGTGCTCCAGTGATACGAGCGTCATAAAAAAAGCACGAAAATTTAAGTCAAAACCCCGACTCCCCCACAATTCTCCCGCACTTATGAAAAATTCTAAACCCTCCCTCTTTCTCCTTCTCCTTCTCCTCCCGCTCCCCAACTCCCCCCAGCCCACTCCCCGCTCCCCAACTCCCCTCAGCCCGCTCCCCGCTCTCTAACTTCCCTCAGCCCGTTCCTCGCTTCCCTCGGTTACAGACTCCACTGCAGAGGGAAGGATGTCACCGGCGTAGCCTTCACCACCGGTTTGTCCTAAAATCTCGATCATTGCTTATTTTATGCCCTAAATTCAAAAATCTCCTAATTTTTGACAACCATATATGCATCCATCTCTCCAAAATTAGGGTTCTAAATTTTAGGGTTTCCCGACGTCTCCGTCCACGTCGGCGATGATCCGAAAAAGGCTGCATCATCGTTGACTTCTCTTGATTAAGTGAGTGATTTTGATTTGGATTTTTTCTAAAAAAGATTTTGTTGGGAGTGTAATTTTTTTCCTAAAAATTAGGGTTCTTAATTTTTGATTTGGATTTTTTTCCCTAAATGGGTTCTTTGATTTTTTTTTTTCTGTTTGTTCTTGTTCAAGGGAGTGTAATTACATTTGGGGAGCCGAGTCCGAAGCCTCTCAACTGTCACAGCCGCGACCCGGCGAGGTGCTGTGCGTGCCTACGAGCCGAGTCCGAAGCCTCCCTTCGGATTCTGACACTAAATTCTGGGGTATAAATTCTAAACTCTTGATTGATTTCAGTTTCTGGGTTTATTTTGTTTGTCGATGATATTGTTGGATCTCGATCCCTACATAAAAAGGGTTTCGATCGACTGATACGTGTTGGGTTCGATTTTGGCTTGATGATCCTACAATTGTCTTTGTTTGTGAAGCGCGAATGATCTTTAGATCATGTTCGGTTCTTTACTTGCTGTTGGATCATTTTCGGTTTTGGGTTACCTAGCTGCTGTTGGAATTATTTGTGATGCATGTATTGTTGGTTTGGGTTTCTTGTATAAATTGTTGGGAGCTTTTCGATATAAATCACATGCGAGCCGAGTCCAAAGGCTCCCTTATTTGTGATTCATGGTATATTATAATCTTATATATAATACTAAATGATATAGAGTCTAATAGGCTAATGAGGACCCAACTAACATGTAAAACAAGTATCAGGACAAAAGGATGACACAGAGTTGATGGACAAATAGATCTACTAGATCTCTGTCCACATCTTACACCAAAGGAGAATCTGAAGATAGTGATATACTTGCAGGGATAATTCAATGAAGGTGCCCATACTCGTATTGTCATATTGGATACTCTACTTCCAAACATCCTAGATGTTAAAATTATATTAGCTGTATATTAAGGCATGCCTACAAGTTAAAGGAGAATAAAACATGATAATGAGAAGATTAAACAAAGCTTAGAACATATGAAGTATGAATATACTTCTAGCATAGTCTCCGTTTCTTTTTTATTTTAAAAATTCACTTCCCCACTCCTGTAGCTATTCAATTTCTATCAGTAAAAAAATTATGTACGAGTGTCCGTATAGGAATGGTAGGATGAGTTTTGTCCGTACATTAATTATTGCGGGTACTTTGGTAAATATACTGATGTCTGGGGTCGCCCTAATCTCTTTTTCTCTTGAAAAAATAAAATAACTCGTGTCCGGACATGGACGTGGACGTGGACGTGGACGTGGACGAAGGTGAACGTCAAACTGTCTTGTGTTTCTGCTTATTCAATGATACCATGTTCATAAAAATATAAAATATAAAACATCCAACTAAAGGTCTAAAATTTGTTTGACTAAATGGATAATGCATGCTTATAACAAATGGAGATAATGCATGCTAATAAAGATGCAGATAATGCACGCTTATAACAAATGAAGTTGGACAGGGAACAATCGCTTAGTAACTACTCCAACCATGATAATAGACCGTCTTACAGAAATTTTAACCTTTCATACAAGTGCTTGTAACATGAAGCTCAAAGCTGCCATAAGAGAACTTGATATGCCTATTACAAGCTTTGTAATACAGATACCAAATTAGGCTAGTGTCCAAATTGCAGTTAGTTATTAGTACGAATTTCTTGGGCTTCCCTACATAAAAAAGGTTTCGATCGACTGATACGTGTTGGTATTGTGGGTGTTTTTTTGGGAGCTTTTCGATATAAATCACATGCGGGTATATATTAGTTGGGAGTATTTCTATTTCGGGATTGACATCTCCATTAGTATGCATGCGTCGTTGATTTTGGGACTACGTCCACTATGCCATGCCTGGATGTTTTACTTTATTTGTCGGTTTCAGTTTTTATTAGAGTACTCTGATATTCTTGGTGTTGGTCGTTCGACCAAATGAACCAAAGCGTTGCAGATCATATCGGATACACTGGCTTCGTGTCGGGACGTGTCCTATACGTGTTATGGCACGCTAGTACAGCAGATGATGATTGATCCTTATCTGAGACATCTTATATATCTTATTTCGTTTCTTGTCGTTAGTCGTAGTTTGTATGTTAGTACTGTTGGGTTGTTCATTTTGGGTGCAGATACGCTCGTGTTTGTACGAGTCGATACTGGACACGGATGTGAGGATACCTTCGTGTAGATGATGTAGCCTCTCCAAAGTTGCAGCCGCGACCCGACGAGGCGCTGTGCGTGCCTGCGAGCCGAGTCCGAAGGCTCCCTTCGGATTTCGACACCAAATTCTGGGGTATAAATTCTAAACTCTTGATTGATTTCAGTTTTTGGATTTATTTTGTTTGTCGATGATGTTGTTGGATCTCGATCCCTATATAAAAAAAGGGTTCGATCGACTGATATGTGTTGGGTTTGATTTTGGCTTGACGATCCTACGATTGTCTTTGTTTGTGAAGCGGGAATGATCTTTAAATCATGTTCGGTTCTTTACTTGCTGTTGGATTATTTTCGGTTTCGGGTTACCTAGCTGTTGTTGGAATTATTTGTGATGCATGCATTGTTGGTTTGAGTTTCTTGTATAAATTGTTGCTTGGGGTCTCCTTCCTATACTTGTTGTGGGATGTTGGTTTAGGTTTTTTCTATTATACATGTTGGGTTGAAAAAGATTTCTTTGCTGTAGGAGATGTTTTGCTATTTGGATTAAAATTGTTGGTTGGGTATCTATTATGCATGATGGGTTTAACTTGGTACTGTGGGTGTTTTTGTTGGGAGCTTTTCGTTATAAATCACATGCGGGTATATATTAGTTGGGAGTATTTCTATTTCGGGAATGACATCTCCATTAGCATGCCTGCATCGTTGATTTTGGGACTACGTCCACTATGCCATGCCTAGATGTTTTACTTTATTTTTCGGTTTCGGTTTTTATTAGAGTACTCTGATACTCTCGATTTTTCGATATAAATCACAGACTATAAAATTGACATACTCTAAAATATAGGATTTTGCTTTCTTTTTCAGGGTTTTGCTATACGTACATGTGCTATGGACAGTCTTCATGTGACCAAGTTGAAGCGTTATAAGTGTGCTTCTTCGCTACAGTATCTGTGAGATTTTTGATGTCGATAGGTTTGATGTAGCTAAAGTGTACTCTATATTGGATACTCTATATATTTTGAGAAGATGTATATAATGAAATGGAGAAATGTAGAATGGTAGCTAAAATACTCTATTTTGAGACAATGAAATGGAGAATGGTACTTTATATTACATTTCAATGCTTTGTTGTGAATATGGTTCAAAGTGGTTGTTTTTGAATTGAATTGAGCAGTGTTTGGAATGTATAACATGCAGTATAGAGCGTTACAAATGTGATACAACGACCATATACAGCAATTTTTCATAACTATCCATAACGCTTTGCAAATAAAATGTAGCAGAAATTAAACCTATTAATGACGGTTTTGGATGAATTATCTGTAACGCTTTTAAAAATATTTATAACACCCGATTTTATAACGCTTGGACTGAGAAAAAAAGCGTCATGGTTTGCAATTAATGACGCTTTTTAGCCGTCATTAAAAGGTATTTTTGTTGTAGTGTTTCGTCTTTCCAAATCGATGAACGACAAAAACAATAAAGAATTCAAGGGAGATGTTACTGAATACAATTTCGTGATTCAAAGGCGAACATATAATTCAAGAGGAATTGTCAATGCAGTCGCGGATGAGATCCTAGAGACATCTACATCTCAATCCACGTAGGATAATTAAATGAAGAGCGAACCAATTGTATCATGGTTGATCAGACCATAATACACTGATTCTGATTAGACAATAAGTTAGCAAGCGTCCCTACTAAAAATATGCCTCGAATCAAGCTCGAGAACAGAGTAAGCTTGCAAAAACTAGGCTGTAATAGCAGCGTTGGTCAAGATAGTCAAGATACAAGTACGCGATATTTTTGAAAAGAGGCACAAGTAGTTCGAGTTTAGAGGGAATCAAACTTCACCTAGTGTTCTTGCTTCTATAGACATCCCACTATCATCTTATCCTTTAGGCCTTGGTCGACTAATGGTTTATGGACTTCTGAATTCTATATTCTAGGTAAACCTATTAGTGTCAGTCAATTTCCTCATCAATAGATCACGAGGATCATACGGAGTGCTAGGTCGGGAGACATGCTACCAAACTTACAAACCTCTACTACTATTGGCTTTGGATCATATGGGACATACATGGCACGGTCCTATCCTCTATAGTATCATAAACTTGTAATCACATCTGAAATCATTTCACCGAGGATTATGCCTCGTCCGTATACTCGGGCGTTGATAAACTCTTGGTTATGTGATTCAGTTGTGATATGCTATCAGATACTCTACCTTATCTCGACACCCGGGTAACTATGATCAAGGAGGACCACTAGCCATAGTTTTAGGAATATTCTATAACCTATAATTTCTTTAAAAATTTCAACTCTAGGGTCGTGTCTCGCCAGTGCGCTGCTAGCTGCAGTGCGTCCATAGTCTCCATAATTCAAATAAACGGCGACAGTGCGCTGCTGTCCTGCCATTATGAGTCAACTAATATTCTTTTAACTATATCTGTAAAACTTAATGGGCTTCTATAGATTCAAACAAGTTGACTATGAAATAAAGCGTAAACATTTGTCCTATCAGTCACAACCCTTAAAATAAAGGATTGAACAGGGAGAAATAACTGAGGACAAAAGAAATACAAATATTCTAACTTTTCCATGTGTATTCAAGCCTTTGAGGAAAAACTTGAATCGAAACTAACTTGAGGTTCATCTATGGATAACCTAATCAAAAATACTAATTCCTAGGGCAAAATAGGAACTAAATAGACAATTTGGACTAATATGAGGATGATATCTAAAAAGGCAAAGAGAAGGAATTGTATAATTTATCAAGGTTAGATCATTAACTCCATGAAGCCCTGCCTCACCAAGCGAATAACCTATCAACGTTGGGTCATGTCGCCACATCAAGAGGTAATGGTGTACCTATGGGGATCTAACAACTATCAAAATTAATAGTTCCTCATCTATATTCCATGGCCTAGACTACCCATCAGCAAATTTGTATAGGGGACTCCTAATCCTAGTCATTCACTTAAATTAAATTAATCCTAATTCGTGAATGAGCATTTCCTTGTCGCAGGTTCGCAATAGTACAACTAACTTAAGTATTATCATGAGTTTACATGATTTGCGAAACCTGACCTGCATGGGCCACCACAAAAACTTGTCACGACCCGCACCTATTTTTTTTAAAAACGGATACGAGACGTGTCCAAGCCAGCCTACGCCGCAGTGTCGACGATAGAACGTTGTCATGGCCATGAAGATCAAAATCACAAATAATGCTCATTCACATAATTAATTTAACTTACAATATTCACAAGTTTTACATTTGTAGGAAACTATAAACTTGTACAAATAAATGAATGACTACAACTCAACTATCTAGCTAGTCTATAGGCTTTTGTCTGCAATATTCCCGTCACTCCCCAAGCTAAGTGAATCCACGGCTAACCTGAAAATGTTGGTTTCCAGTCAGGAATAGAACGAGCACAATTCAATGAATACAATTTCAAATAAAGAAAATGACTATACAACAGAGGTTAGACATCATTTACATATTTTTGAAAATAAACAGGAAATACCAATAGCAAATAAATAGACACAAAATACTTTCTCCAACTGTTAGAAGTACCTTTGATATGTGATCGGTCTCGGGACAATTATGCGACACGGTCTACACGGTCTAAAGTTACACGGTCTACAGTTACACGGTCTACAGTTACACGGTCTACAGAAAATATTACAATAAAGAAACACTGTCTACAAAATAATAATCACGAACTACACAGTTTAAATGCAATAATAATCACGGTCTACACTGTCTACTTTGTAATAAATAAATTACTGTCTACAATGTCTACTTTACAATAAATAAATCACTGTCTACACTGTCTACAAGAAATAAATGTAATAATAAACACGGTCTACACGGTCTAAGGTCATATCACACATCTTTGGTACTTCTCATTTCCGACTCAATAATTTATAATAGAAAATAATCACATAACCAATGGCCAATCAATAAAATATAGTGAAAATCAATATCGAAATGCAGACAATAAACTGTACTCGCCTGTGGTCCTGTGCTGGTGTAACCGATAATCTGAACCACTAAGAATGCCACAATAGTCAAAACTAGTACAACAGTCCCCGAAAGCTGAAATAAACATTACCAATGTTCTTAGAATAGTCAAAATAGCTAGGATCGCCAGTCCTTAAGTCCAATTCTGGACACAGGGGCAAAACGGTAATTTCGGACAAAAACGATGTCCGACGTTGGACCCGCTTTGTACCGAAAAATGTGCCAGAGTCAACGGTCTCTAAAGTCATCAAACTATATGTCAACAGATTCGGTTTTCCGATACGAACCCAACCGTCTGTCCAAAGTTAGATTTCAGCGGGCCGTGCACAAAATTGCCCGTTAAGTGGGACTGTGGGGCCCGCAAAACGACGTACGATTCAACTGTCTCAGAATTGGACCAAACTTGGCATACAGGACCAGAAAAATGATACGGTCCTGCTGGCGCAAATTTTGTCTCGATCTGACGAGCGCACACAAAGTTATGACTGAATTTGCATTGCACGGATACGGGGCGATTCTGACGGATGCGCATCAAATTCGTCGCACACACGCGACCAATTTAAATTCCGTCAAAGCCCACACGACCATGAAGCCGTTACGCATCTTTCGATGCCTTCGGTTCGCGACCAAGTCGCCCGGTTTGGCGGGATGCACGTGGTATCGGAAGATTTTAAGGATTTTTTAAAACAGTAGTTATAGGTTTTTCGCAAACTTTACAATTTGATATCCCTTAGCCCACTCAATGAAACTGAGAACTACAAAAAGGAATTCGAAGAGCTATATGTTGTTAACAAAAGTTTTCAGATGGGTTTTAGAATCTGTTCTTGGAATGGCGAGTTCTCGTCTTCCAAAGTGGGGTGTTCAAGTACGAAACCTGCTCGATTTTCGACTAATCGAACGCCAGTTTTGGCTTCGATTTCTGGGACAATATAAATCATCTAAAATCAAAGCGTTTGAAGAGACTTATAGCCATATAGTTCGTCTTCGTACCTGAGAAGACGGAACGCGAAACGGTGGAGCGTGCAGCAGGGGAGTCGAGCACGAAGTCGGGGTCGGGCAGCGGCTGTTGCTGTCGTTTCCTGATCCGCGCGCGTGCGCGCACTGCCTCCGTGGCCTCGGCCGCGTATGACGGTGGCGCTCAGCCTCGCGCGCGCGCATGGAGGGGGCGCTCAGGTCTGGGTCGGCGTGGCGTGGGTTAGGGTTTGTCGATTGTTTCCCTCTCTCGTTCGCGTATATATATATCAAATATGGTTTTAACAGTACGCGCGGGGGGGAAAGAGTTTCAGTTCAGTTCTGGAATTAAAAGGGGTGCCCGCTCGGCTGGCTCAGCTGGGTCGGGCCTAGCTGCCAGGTCCATGGGCTATTTTGGTTTTTTCCATTCTTTTCTTTTTGTTTTTCTTTTTTTTCTTATATATATATATATATATATATATATATATATATATATATATATATATATATATATATATATATATATATATATATATACATACACAAACACGTATATATTTATATATAAATATACGCACATACGTATATATTTATGTACAACACACCCATATATATGTATAGTTAGAATTTATATATACCTACACATGTTCTTTTATATTATTTATCAACTGTTGTGTGTATATATATATATATATATATATATATATATATATATATATATATATATATATATATATATATATATATATATATATATATATATATATATATATATATATATATATATATATATATATATATATATATATATATTTTGTGTATATATATATATATATATATATATATATATATATATATATATATATATATATATATATATATATATATATATATATATATATATATATATATATATATATATAAATATATACACTCATATGTATGCATACGATATTTATATATATATACACTCATATTTTTATATACATTATACACGTGTATATATATATATATATATATATATATATATATATATATATATATATATATATATATATATATATATATATATATATATATATATATATTATATATGCACACATACACCTTCATATATAATATGTTTATTTGACAGAAATGATATAACAATTATTAATAATAATTTCCTCAATAAAATAATAATGATAATAACAATATTAATAATAATAAAATATTTTAAAATTTTCGGGAAGGGGAGCTACAGTAACAATTGCCCTCCTTTTCATTTGGACCTTATCTCAAGGTCAAATTGAGGAAAGTCTTTGATGAAATCCTCGTAGGGCACCCATTGAGCTTCCTCTTCTGAAGTGTCTTTCCACTGCACCAGCAAATCGACAGCTGCTTGGTTCTTCCTCTGAACTAGCCTGCGGTCTAGGATCCAGTCTGGCTCGAGCAATAATTCTTTCCTTTGAGTGGGCAATCCAGCTTGAACAGAGATCTTCCTGCTTAGGTGTTTCTTGAGCTGAGACACATGGAAGGTGGGGTGTATTAATGAACCAGTAGGAAGAGCAAGTTTGTAGGCCACTTCCCCTATCTTTTCCAATACTTGATATGGTCCAAAGTATTTGGGAGACAGTTTTTGAGGTTTCCTTTGAGCCACTGAAGATTGCCTGTAAGGTTGTAGTTTGAGATACACTAAATCCCCAGGTTCAAAGGTTCTTTCAGTCCTATGAGAGTCCACTGCCTTCTTCATCCTGTCTTGAGCTAACTGAAGATTATCTTTCAGCAATTGTAGTACATTGTCCCTGGCCAGGATAGCTGTAGCAACCTCTCTGTCTTGTGTCCTATCTGGAACATAAATGAGAATGTGTGGAGGTGTTCTCCCATACACCACCTCAAAGGGAGTGATCTTAGTAGCTGAGTGCCAGTTAGTATTGAACCAGTACTCTGCCCATATCAGGAATTTCCTCCATTCTTTGGGTTTATGGCCACAGAAACATCTTAGGTAACTCTCTATGCACCTGTTAGTGACCTCAGTCTGACCATCAGATTGGGGGTGGTAGGCTGTGCTATACTTCAGTTGGGTTCCTTGCAACCTGAAAAACTCCTTCTAGAACAAACTGGTGAAGACAGGATCTCTATCAGAAACCATTGACCTAGGCATGCCATATAATTTAAAGACCCCTTCAAGGAATATTTGGGCCACATGTGCTGTAGTGTAGGGGTGACTGAGAGCAAACAAATGTATGTACTTGGAAAGCCTATCAACCACAACCATTATAGTGGTTTTGTGATGGCTAAGGGGAAGCCCTTCAATGAAGTCTAGGGATATGTCTTCCCAGATTCTATCTGGAATAAGGAGAGGCTGTAAAAGCCCTGCTAGTGAAATGGTTTCACTTTTGTTCTTTTGGCAAACTTCACAAGTTTGGATATAGGTCTGGACCATCTTTTTCATGCCCTTCCAGTAGCAAACTCTCTTTAACCTGTGCAAAGTCTTTACAAAACCAGAATGCCCCCTTGGATTTGATCATGATGTTCTTTTAGCATCTCTTGGACAAACTGTGAGTTGGGATCAAGTAAGAGCTTGTTCTTGTAGTATAGTAGGTCACTCCTGACTGCATACTTGTTGTTGTCCAGCTTCCCTTGTTCCCATTTCTTCATCTATTTCTTGTAATAGGTAGAAGTCTGCATTTGTTGCTTGAAGGTTTAAATCCAATCTGGACTAATCACTGTAACAGCAGCTAAGGAGGTATCTTCTCTTCTTGACAAACTGTCAGCAGCTTCATTCTCTTTCCCTCTTTTATATTCCACCATATATTGGTACCCATGTAACTTGGAAAGCCACTTGAATTGAGCTTCAGTGTGAACCTTCTGCTCTAGCAAATGTTTTAAGGATCTGCGGTCTGTTCTGATGAGGAAGCTCCTTCCCCATAGGTATTGGCTCCATTTCTTTACAGCTAGGAGTATGGCCAGCATCTCCTTTTCATATGTAGAGAGGGTTGTATTTCTGCCTTTAAGCCTCTGACTGAGGTGAGCTATAGGCCTGCCTTTTTGCATTAGGACAGCTGCTATTCCCATTCCTGAAGCATCACATTCTACAGTGAACTCTTCATTGAAATCTGGCATTGCCAATACTGGAGGTTGGGTGAGCACCTGCTTTAATTTCTCAAAAGCAATTTGAGCCTTCTCACTCCAGAAAAAAGAATTCTTCTTTAACAAGTCAGTGAGGGGGCTGGCAATGGCTCCATAGCCCTGTATGAACCTCTTACAATATCATGTAAGTCCCAAAAAACCTCTTAACTCTTTAAGGGTTTTGGGTAGAGGCCACTCCACAACTGCTATAACCTTGTCTTGATCCACCTGCACTCCCTGTCCTGAGATGATGTGCCCCAGGTATCCTACTTGATTTTGTGCAAATAGACACTTACTCCTCTTAAGCTTTAGCTGATTAGCCTCAAGTTTAAGGAAAACTGCCTCAAGTGTTTGCAATGATCCTGTAAGTTAGTACTGTAGATAAGAATGTCATCAAAAAAGACTAGCACAAACCTTCTTAAGTAATCCTTGAACGCTTCATTCATCAAAGCTTGAAAGGTGGAAGGGCTTTAATTTGTGAGCCCAAATGGCATCACAAGAAACTCATAATGGCCTTCATGAGTCCTAAAAGCAGTCTTGTGAATGTCTTCTTCTGACACCTCACTTGGTGGTAACCAGCTCTCAAATCTAGCTTGGAAAAGTATTGGCTCCCATGAAGTTCATCAAACAACTCTTCAATGAAGAGAATAGGGAAGGTGTCTTTTACAGTGTTTTGGTTTAATCCCATGTAATCTACATATAATCTCCATGACCCATCTGGCTTTTTTACTAAGATTACTGGAGCAAAATAGGAGCTGTTACTAGGCCTTATTATCCCAGTACTCATCATCTCCTGTATTTGTCTTTCAATCTCATTCTTGTGCATATATGGTTGTCTGTAAGGCCTGTTGCAAACTGGCATTGACCCAGGCAGGAGGGGAATCCTGTGATCAAAGAGCCTTCTGGGAGGCAACCCTATGGGTTCCATAAACAAGTGATCATAATTCTCCAGAAGGTTGGCAATCACTTGGTCTTTTGGCAAGTCTTGACAGTTTTGATTGAATTCTGTTAATGAGCATAATTGAATGAGATAAAATTGAGAATGTTGCCTCATTTCTTTAGTACCAGGTTCCTGAAGGTGGTTCAAATAAGTTTTGATCCCCTTGAACTGTTTGTTAACTCCCTGCTCTTCAAACTCCATGGTTAATTCCTGGAAGTTCCACATTATGGTGCCCAGGGTGCTAAGCCAACTGGCCCCAAGCACTAGCTGACAACCTGGAAGTGGCAGAAGTAAAAAATATGTCTTGATTTTGTGGCCTTGGTATTCAATGCTGACTCCCTTGCATAACCCCTTGCTGCTAAGCTTTGCCCCATCAGCCACCAAGACTTCAAATGTGTGACTATCCTGGGGAATGAGGCCCAATCTTTCACAGAGTGTAGGGTCAATAAATTTGTGAGTGGATCCAGAGTCCACTAATATGAGCACAGGCTTATTTCTAAGGGTTCCTCTTAGCCTCATAGTGGAGTGATGAGAGATACCTGACAAGGCATGTAGAGAGATCTCAAAGGCATTTTGTCGAGCTTCTGTGGAGTAGGTGACAACATCAGGTAGATCTGTTACCTCATTCTGGTCTTCTTCATCAGACTCCAACATGAATAGCTTTTTTTCCATGCACTTATGCCCTCTGAACCATTTCTCATCACACATGAAACATAATCCTAGGTTTTTCTCCTCAGGATTTCTGAAGGGGATATTGTTGTTCTTGGAGTCTCCACTGAAGGTTTTGCAGTATCCAAGCTAGTTGTAGCAGGCTTCTTCCATGATTCAGTACCAGCCTTGGAGGTCCCTGAGTTGTAAGTTGTATTATTTCCAGCTTTATTGCCATAAGCATTCCCTTTGTAGTTTTTTTTATGGCCAGGAACTTTGCTTCATATAATTTGGTCAGTTGCATAGCTGCCATAAGAGTGCTGGGATTAGCAATCTGGACTTCACATCTGAGTTCTTCTCTCAAACCCCCTAGATAATGACTGATCAGACAACTCTCTGGTAAGCCTTGTACTTTCTTAAAAACTTTTTGGAACTGGGAGTTATATTCCTGCACTGTGTTTTCATATGTGAGTAATTTTAACTCAATGATGTGATCATTAAATTAGGATGGACCAAATTCAGCACGAATGTTTGTACAAAAATCATTCCAGGTCAACCTCCCATTCTTAATTTGCATTGCCCAATCCATCCAGTATGCTGCTGTTCCTTTAAGTTGGACTGAACAAACTTTAATTTTGTCTACTTCTTGTGTGTTGTAGAAGTTAAAGTAGTTGTTGATTCTCAACAACCACTCATTCACATCCCCCTTCCCATCAAATTCAGGGAGTTGTAACCTTAGGTGAGGTTGTCCCCCTCCCTGTTTGAATGAAACTATCTCATTATTGTGGTTGAATTGTGCAGGTGTAGGTAACAATGGAGGATTCCCTGGTAGGGTTGTGTGGCCTACAGCAGTGTGTTGCAGAGGTGTGGTGGGATTCGAATTTCCCATTGGAAACACAGATTCTGGTTTAGATCTGGCCAGATCCTCAATCAATTTCTCAAGCTTGCTGTTAATGTCAAGAACAGTACCTACCAGTGCTCCCACTGTGTCTTCCAGAGAGAGGAAACGTTCTTCATCAATCCTCAGTCGTCGTCCTTCTGCGGAGCCCCTGCCTTACTCCACTTGGCTCGTACTTCCTTTCCTGCTGCCTTCGATCACGGTATCGAGAGGCTCTGATACCATGTTGTTGGGTGCTCGACCCAAAAATCATGGACCTGGTGGAGATTGGTAAGCATTTGCCATAAATTTCTAATTGCAGAAGATAATTGGGAGAATTTCAGGTAAGAATCAGAGAGGAATGGGGAAGAACAGATCTATATCGATAATATGGGAAAGAATGTAGATAGACAATGTAAGAGAAAGAAAGACTAAAGAAGGATCATTACAGCCTGCATTCTCCTATTCTTCTTACTTATTTATAGTCCCTAGCTCATTCGTGAGCCTCACTCCATTAGCTGGCTGATAACAGAATTGTCAGGAATCTGCCAAGTCAGCAGCTGAGTAGGCCCAAACAGTTAGGTGACGTGGCTACTGCTCCCCTCTGCTGTGAATAATTACTGTACTATCCCTTAGCTATTACTCTGATACTGAAGGAGCATTGACACTCCATGGCTCTGCTACTGAGCTTATTTAGGGAGTGTAACAATCAAGAATTCTTTGAGTGTTTGAACATGTAGTTTGTTGAGAGGAAGAGGAAGGTAAGGGAATTAGATTGACTCACCGATCTGGAATGGAATGATCACCGGAGTTCAAAGACATCGCCTGGTCGAGTAATTGATCGCCAATACATCGTCAGAAGTCGTCAGAAGTCGATTGATCGGACCGCCAGGCTCCAATGAATCGTGCTTCGCCTACGCGGTGTGCAGCAGAGTTCATCACTGTCACTCTGCCATGGCCGCAAGCTCGAGTTCGTCGGTGACTCCTTCAATGGAGTGAGCCTTAGATATCGGAGCTGATCGCCATCGCCATGTTGGACTTGAGATAAATTAGGGTTAGGCTTGATGGTGGAGAGTCAGAGGAGGAAGAAGAAGTGAAGAACGAAGAGGAAGTGGAGGGAGGTTGTCGATCGGGCAGGGATTCACCGTCGGAGATGGGTGAAGAATGGAGAGGCTCTTGGTCCTATTTATAGAGTGGCGAGGCGATGGCGGCCGTTACCATCGGACGGTGGGGGAGCGCCGGAGATAGGTCGGTGGAAGGAACGGTGGGGATCGGCCGGGGTAGGTCGGTGGAGAAGAACTTTCGAGAACCCTCTGGAGAAGACGTGGCCGCACCACCGAGAGCACATTATTGCTCCGTCTATCATTCGCGCTCGTCGCTCTTCTACCGATCAATCGTTGGAAAGACGAAGAAGGAATGAACTCGAAGGAGTTCTGGGAGTTTATTAGGCTTTGGTTGGTCCACTTGTGGTCTTAGTTAATCATGGGCCGGATTTAAATAAAGGGTTTTGAAAACTTAAACATAACTATCAAGCCCAACTCTATATTAATAAAGATAGATACATATATAATTTAAGAGAATATCTAAATATGAATAATTAATAGAAAATAAAATAGGCTAAGGAAACTTTATTGAATTTAGGAAAAAGGGAAGTTACAATTTTCCTTTACTTCTATGCATCATGACCATCGATCTTTTCACTGTTAAGATGAGGTCATCGACTTGAAACACTCTTTCCTTCACATTATTGTTAAAGGCTTTGAAAATGCGGCCTTGATATATCTCAATGCGTTGTTGAGCTAACAGACATTTCTTATCAAGTGCCTCCAGCTCTTATAACCACAAACGATCATTATCTTCGGTTGTTAACTCGCAGGGAAGGGCAATCCAGAAAGAAGGAATCTGGATTTCAAGAGGAAGAACTACTTACTCCCATAAATCGAAGAATATGGCGTGCTTCCGGTTGGCGTATGCACTATCGTGTGATAGGCCCAGAGACACTCACCAAGCTTCTCATTACAGTCACTTTTATTGGATCAAACAAACTTCTTGGGCAGTTGTTTCACTTAACAAAATGCCTGGAAATCGGATTTTGAAAATAAAACGAGGAAGAGTACAAGAAGTACAAATTTGATTCTGGAAAAGTATTGTTGTAGAAGTCTGATATGTAAATGATCACTTTGTTTCTTGGACCATACGATGATGATGAAGATTGCTGCTTGAAGTTGAACAACCGGAAGAACTAAGTCACCAGAAAGGTATCGACGCACTTGGGCACTGATGGCGAGGCCGAATGCTTTCCTGCTTTGCTTCACTCTGTTCTGGAAGAAAGGTTGAAGAAGAATGCTCTCGAAAATCAAAATCTCTAAGTTCTGATCTCTGTATTCTCTCTTGTCTCTGTCTGTCCCTGTGTTGAGAAAAATAAGTCCATTTATAGACTTGGGCTCTTGTGCGTAAAAACTCAGCAAAAGTTCCGTCTTTACGCCAACAACCGCCACCCACGACCAAAGTCATCCTCTGTATATGTTGACACGTGTTCCATCATTTTAGTAAGAATAGGATGCACGTACACACGTTCTTCGGGATATGTGGCATGAAAGCCATGTAGGCAAACCACATTCCAAGCTGGTCAGAAAGAATAGGGCGTAAAACAACCCCAATGTACTCTGAGCGTAAAGCAGTAGACTAGGCGTAAAATAGCCCCGACATAGACTTCCCGCGTAAAGTGGTTATTAAATAACCTTGAGCGTAAAATTAGCTCAAATAGACTTTACGCACACGTCAACTGTTGAGCGTAAAAGCTCGTATAGTCTTCATGCGTAAAAGAAGCCATAGTGTGAGCGTAAAGTAGCTCAATCCACATACTAAATGACAACATTGGTCTCTGTATAAAAATAAATCCCTTTGAATTCTGTGATATATGCCATCATTAATATCTCCATGTCAGAGTTTGCATTAAATGCGAGACTTGACAGCTTTGTCCAGCGTAAAAGTGGCTTGGCGTAAAATCATGGGTGTAGACCCGAGCATAAAATGATCTGCCTACTTTAGGCGTAAAGTGATTAGCCTTGTCTTGGGCGTAACGTATTTAGCCTCTCTGCGGCGTAAAGTAGATCAATTTGAGTGCAATGATCTATCACTTTGACTCTTTCTTTGAAGCACTTTTTACGCTCCTACAAGACCCCCTTCAAAGTTTTCAAATATCTCCAAAATTTGGAACACTTTGAACAACAGCGTAAAAATTGAGTTTTGACCAGTCATCGTAAAATTCGGTATACGCAACAGTCATCCGCTTAAAAGCAGGGACATCCAACAGTCGGCGTAATTTCCAATAGTGTCGGTCAACACTTAACCGTCACAATGAATTTCTTTCTCGAAACTTTCGAATGCCTTTTCGCTTCCCCGAGTTTGCATTAATAATGAACAGTTTCCAATGAGAAATATGGAGAGTTGATTTAATCGTATAAATGAGGAGAAATTCTTCACTCTTGTCATTCATCTCCATAGTGACATGGCGCCAAAGAAGGAGATTAACAATGAAGAGGCTTCGAGCTCAAGGATTGACTTTGAGCGAGCACGCAACTTTGTAGAGTGCTTCGGACTAACTCCAGCAGTCTTCAATCGTATCGATGGTGGTCCCCCGACTGCATATGAGGGCTCCGGAGATGCAGAGGCATTTTTAAATCTGATGCGTCGCTCTGGGATTCGCAACATGCGCGAGTTGGGTGCCTCCCTTCGTCAACCCAACGAAGGAGAGAGAAAATAATATTCCATGTATTGCGACTCTCTTATATGTAGGGGTCCACTCCTCCCTTTTTATAAATAAAGTTTTGATGTTAATCTCATCTGTTGGTACATAGAACTGTTCAACACTTATTTTGACTGCTTCTATGGTTGTTCATTCCCAAGAAACAAACCACGAGAGCCTTTTAATAGGATTTTCTCCCGAAATAGACTCCCAACAGTTTCTTCAGTCTTTATAAATAGCCGAGAATGTTTCATGTCTTCTCATTCCTCTGAAGATAACTTTTTGCAATATCGTTCCCCAACAAATGACAATGGCGATGCTTTCCAATGGCGTTCCTTTGTACGCCCAATCACCAGATGTAGATTCATCCACTATTAGAGCCAAACCATTTGACCTAAGTGGTAAGTCTGATCGTAAGCAATTATCTGCCTTTCGAATTTTTTTTTGAAAACAGCTACTCATGAGCGTAAATTCTTGACGAGCGTAAAAAGCTTTGCTAATGAAGTGCACATGAAGCAACGGCGTAGAAGCCTTGTTGAATGGTGGTACACCTAGGATACGCCAAAAACCTTGCTGAAGCACTAGCATAAAAGTCTTGCTGAAGCACTGGCGTAAAAAACCTTGCTGAATAGTGATACACCTGAAGCACTGGCGCAAAAGCCTTGCTGAATAGTGATACACCTGAAGCACTGGCGTAAAAAGCCTTATCATCTGTTTTTAGTTAGCGTTTAATACGCATCTGATGATACTTCTGTTGTTTTCTGCAGAAGTTTGGCTGAAGAGCTTTTCCAGAACCAATATTGGCGACTTTGACGCTATGAGGAGCGTTCTTCTGACATCAACGTCAGGGAGCTCATGCGCTTTTGACGCGCAAATGAATCAACTCAGAACTCTTCGTGGGATAGAAGGGTCTTCCTCTGTTGGTAGGAAGAGCCTTTATACACGGAGAGTTGGATGGTGGAGTCAACTCTATCCCGAGAAATCGGGTAGTAGAGTTCCTTTCACGGCAGGACTAGGAATTGTATCCCAATGCTGGATACATTCCTATGCTGGATACATTCCTATCTCCTTTGAGGGGCTGCCACTCCTCCACCAGTTGTATTGGCAGCAACACGTCTTCGGACTGCCATACTCTGGGATTCTCCTCTCGTCTGAGAGAGAAGACCAGAGTTTGATTCCTACTGCTCTGGTTGCCACAAAGGCTCGGACAATAAGGAATTGACACCAACAACGAATCCGACGAAGAAGATCCAAAGAAGAAATAGATCTCCATTAGGTTATCGTTGTGTGTATAGAATGAAAATCCAAGATGTAATAGATTTCCATTATGATTTGTAAGAAAGTCTAAGAAATGTAATAGACTTTTTATGATATGAGAATGGAAATGATAATACTTCTATGCTCAATGATTTGTATCTATCTGGATGTAATGTGGACATGATAGATAAATGAAATCTTGTTTTCTGTTTTTAGAGTATATAATACTATCAGAGGTAATATGGACATAATAGTATATATGAACTCAAAAGAAAATTAGATTAATATCTATGCAGAGGTCAAATAAAAATGATAGATAGGAAAAGTAAGTAGATTTAATATTTATCCAGAGGTTATGGAAACATGATAAATAACGAATCCCACTTTCTAATCAATTGATAAAATAGAAGATATAAAATCCCTTTCCCAGAAGACAAGAAATCAGCTTAACCAAACCTTGGTAGCTGAGAAATAACGAGACAGATGTCATGAGCATATAGGTCCATATCAATGTATGAATGAATCAACGTAACTTTCGGAAAAAAAAAAACATTGATTTAATTCCATAATTAAATGAATGAACCTGATAGAACGAACGGACATGTCTTTTCAAGAATGAAAGGTTGTTCTCAATTTCAAAGACCGGTTCATTTATAGTCCTCTTCTATAAATAGGTGAGAACTGCTTGTAACATTTTATTCTTATTTCTCCTCATCTATTGGAAATGTCTTCCGAGGATGTACGGCAAAAGAATGAAGTCTCCAGAAAAATTGAGGACATCATTGAGACGTGCCCCGTTGAACCCACTGTATCAGGCCCAACTGAAATAGGTGGAAGCTCTTCTACGCCCAAGCCACCCCAAAACATCCTTGCTTTTTTAGTAGAGCCAGGGAAAACTCCTGAAGAAGAAGCATCGAGGATGGTTGTCTGCAAATTTTTCATGAGTTCAGGAAACGATGCCTTCTATGCATTGGCTGACTATGTATTCAATAAGGAAGGGAGTGGCCCTTAACATTTCGTTCAGAAGAAAAATAAATAAAGGAATTTTATTTTTATCAGCCTTCTTCTTTATACATAGTATTTCTTGAGAAATTTGCCGTTGATAGGCATCATGAGCAGATCACCATTAGGCTTTGATAACCGATAGGCACCATTAGAAAATACGGTCTCAATAACATAAGGACCCTCCCATTTTGCTTGGAATTTCTCTTTGCTTTTGTGAGTCATCACCATCGGTCTTCGAACAGCCAATACTAGTTCGCCAACCTTGAACACCCTCTCTTTAACTTTACGATTGAAAGTTCGAGATATACGGGCTTGGTATAGCTCAATATGTTGTTGTGCTTGAAGACGCTTCTCATCCAATCCTTCAAGTTCTTGGAGTCGTAAGCGATCATTATTCTCTATAGTTAGCTCATTAGCAATGGCTATCCGTAAAGATGGAATTTGGATTTCCAAGGGAAGAACAGCCTCACATCCATAAACCAATGAAAATGGTGTAAAATCAGTAGGAGTTCGGACTGTTGTTCGATAAGCCCATAGACATTCTCCAAGTTTCTCGTTCCAATCACGTTTATTAGAAGAGACAAACTTTTTGAGAAGTTTAATGATCGTCTTATTGAAGGCTTCGGCTAAACCATTAGCGGCTGGATTATAAGCCGTAGAAGCCAGATTCTGAATTCGATTCTTATCACAGAACCGATAAAATGCCTGACTGGCGAATTGTGGACCATTGTCATGAATTATTCGTCGAGGAATCACGAAACGATAAATGACTTGATGTTTGATGAAGCTGATCACATTAGATGTTTTCACTTCAACAAGAGGAACTGCTTCTGCCCACTTCGAAAAGTAATCGGTTATAGCTAATATGAACCGATGTCCTTTAACAGAAGAAGGGTTAATAGGACCAATGACATCCATACCCCAAGCTTCGAAGGGCCAAGAAGCTGTTGTAGGATGTAAAAATTTAGACGGTTGATGAATAAAATTAGCATGAATCTGACATGCTTTACATCTTCTGGCATAGTCTACAGCATCTGCTATCATAGAGGGCCAATAATACCCCATTCTTCGAATACGGTCGTGTAATTTAGGACCCGGTTGATGAGCACCACAAATACCATCATGAGCTTCTCGCAGCGTTTGTTTAGCTTCACTTTCTGAGAGACAGCGCAGCAAGAGTCCATCATATGAACGACGGTATAGCATATGCAAAAACGAATCATAATAGAATCTAAACGATCGTCTCTTGATTGATGCAGCTTCTTTAGGATCTTCAGGCAAAATCCCATGAATTGCATAATCAATGAATGGGGTTCTCCAATCCTTCTGTTGGGAACTTGACTCTGTGACATAACTTTGTTCAATATGCAGATTATTCTTCACACAGAACAAGTCTCGGTCCAACAAAGTAATTATATTTTGCCTTCGAATTGGGACAGCCAAGTCTGCAGCTAAGCTGGCAAGAGCATCAGCCTCCACATTCTGAGAACGTGGTACAAATTCAATGAAGAATCCTTTGAATAAAAGGACCAACTCGACTACCATCTGATGATAAGGAATGAGATCAGGATTTCTGACTTCATAAGTCCCTCTAACTTGATTAACGGTCAATTGAGAATCTCCATAAGCCTCTAGGAATTCAATATCCAATTGTTTTGCTACTTGGAGACCAATCAATAGAGCATTATATTCTGCTACATTGTTGGAACATGGCTCATTAAGAGAATAGGCACGATATATGATCATTTTGTCAGGAGAAACCAAGACGATTCCTACCCCAGAGAAAATATTGCCTTTAGGTCCCACTCGTGACGCTCCATCAAAATATAATTGTCATATGTCATTCTTCAAAGTCATGTTACAATCCACGACTTCATCTGGAATGTCCTCATATAACTTCGATGTTTCCGGTATAGGGTGAGCAGCTAAGAAATCAGCTAATGCTTGACCCTTTACTGATTTTTGAGGTATATAAACCATGTCATAAGGAGTAAGTAACATCGCCCAGGTGGCTAACCTGGAGTTAAGAATGCTTGGTTTTTTCATCAATACCCGAATGGATTTATTCTGGAGATGACATGAATAGTCTATCCTGTCACATAATGTTTTGTCTTTTGGACGGCAAAAACCAAGGCAAGACATTCCTTTTCCACAGGAGTATACCTGTGTTCAGCTCCGACCATCATTCTGCTCAGATAATATATTGCTTGTTAATGACCCATATCACTTTTCTGTGCAAGAAGAGCACCAAGTGAATGATCCAAGGCTCGAACATATAACAAAAATGGTCTTCCTACTACTGGAGGTACCAGAACAGGTGGATTTGTAAGGTATTGTTTAATATCATTGAAGGCTTTGTGACACGCTTCATCCCAAACAAATGATACACCTTTCTTCAATAAACAGGAGAAAGGTTGGCATCTCCCAGAGAGATTGGATATAAATCTTCTGATATAAGCAATACGATCCTGAAAGCCACGGAGTTCTTTCAGATTACGAGGAGGACGCATTTCAAGAATTGCTTTAACCTTATCAGGATCAACATGGATACCCTGAGAGGTAATGACAAATCCTAAAAACTTGCCACTAGAAACCCCTAAGAAAGACTTAGTAGGGTTCATTTTCAATTGATGCTGGCGCATTAATTCAAATACTGTTTTCAAGTCCTGAATGTGATCATTCTTTGATCGACTTTTAACAGCAATGTCATCTACGTAGCATTCAACTATTTTCCGTAGATGTTCTTGAAAGATATTGCTCATAGCCCGTTGATACGTAGTGCCTGCATTTTTAAGGCCAAACGGCATAACAGTATAGCAATAAACCCCAAGGGGTGTACGAAAAGCAGTATGCTTCTCATCTTCTGGATGTATTTTGATCTGATTGTATCCTGAGAATTCGTCCATGAAAGACATGCGTTCAAAACCACATATATTGTCTATCATGACATCAATAATTAGAAGTAGAAATTCGTCCTTTGGACAAGCTGCATTAAGATCTCGGTAATCTATACAAACTCAGACCTTTCCGTTCTTCTTCATAATAGGAACAATATTGGCAACCCAATCCGGGTGTTGCTCTTCACGAACAAACCCACATGTAATCAACTTTTTGACTTCTGCTTCAATTGCATCCATCATATCTGGTCTAAAGCGCCGTTGCTGTTGTTTTACAGGCTTGACATTGGGCAAAATATTGAGTTTATGAGTAGCAACTTTAGGATCTAACCCTGGCATATCCTCATAACTCCATGCAAAGATGTCAATATATTCTTTGATAAGTTTTATCAACTCCTTCTATTCAACTTCGGAAAGATGCTTACTGATGAATATTGGTTTGGACGTAGTTCCATCTCCAACATCAATCTGGATAACCTCATCTTCTGTAGGTGGCTGTCGCTGGTCAAAACGGAGTTCCTACTGAGTATCCATCTGTTGAGCCCAAGGATCATTTTCAAATGGCTCTGATTCACCATCAATTTGAACCATATTGACTGAGAATATTTGTCTGGATTCATCATATGAGGAATGAGACATCGGATTCGACGAATTGGATTTCTTCCGAATCTGATGACTGCGAAGAGCTGGAAGAGAATTCTTCTTGTATATCGTCACTAAACATGTGGGACAGATCATATCCCAACCCATGACGAGTCTTCTGGTAAAACGGATCACCACATAATGGGAGTCGTCTACCCTTGCCTTGATTGAGACCTTACATAGTCTTCAAATCATATCCCATGTTCTGGATAATCTTGATAGATTGTTGACTATACTTGTTAATTCGGATTCTTCCTTTGTCTTTATCTTTCAGCTCATCTGCCTGAGCAACAGGGATATTTCTAGCCAGACCAAACACTATTTGGCGCTTGTTTTTCTTATTAGACGGAACCACAAAATAAGATTCTTTGTGACGTCCAAAAGTTACGCAGGCTTGTGATGAAGCGGCTACAGGTAGAAGATAGGGAGAAGATGTCAGGAACCTTTGAGCATAAGGTCCAACATCTACATGAGGAGGAAAAGAATTTTCCTTATGATCAATGTATAAAGTTCCTTCTGGCTCTATGTCGCCTTTATATTGATGACTTTGCCTATCCGAAGATAAAGTCATTCTTTCAATAAACTTGACAGCCATATACTCGAAAAGGAAATCTTCATTGATATCAAGAAGTACAGAATGATCAATATTTACATCATTTACAATCTGATTACTACGCTTTGGATTAATCAATAGTGGACCATTATCCGTCTTCTGCGTAGATTTGCTAAGATTGACAATCAATGGTGGTTCTGGATCATTCGTACAAGAGGTACGCCCTTTGACCTTGATCATAAAAGGTTGAACTTGGTTCTTAGCAGGAATATTTATTGATTCCTCGGATGAAGTTTGAGTTCTTCCTTTAACCTTGATTATCAAAGGTTGATCATTGACAGGTTGGGATTGGATTCGTCCCTTGACTATGATCTTCAAAGATTGCTCTTCTGGTGGATCTTCATTAAGAGACTGATCCTCAGTAGATGATCGATCCTCAGCTATGTCTGATATCTCTTTCATATGCTCTTGTTTATAAAGCCTTGAATCAGAAAAATAGGCTTCGATACCCTTGAAAGGATTGATATCAGCAAACTCAGTCTTCACAACTCCTTGGAAATCCACATACTTGAAGCATTGGTGGAGAGTTGAAGGCACGATATTATGCTCATGTAACCATGATCTTCCAAGAAGGATATTATAGGATACGTCTGAGTTGATAACATAGAAGGTTACCATAGTTCGGAGATCGCCAATCTGAATCTGCAGACGAATCATCCCCAGTGATTTACTCTTGCCAGAGTTAAAAACGACTATCGTAGTACTAGTGTAAGTCAAATCACTAGTAGGAATCCTCAGGGGTCTTAGCATACTCTGAAGAATTATGCTAATTGAAGACCCAGGATCAATATAGATCCTGTCAATTTCAGTAGATCCAATATACCCAGTATAGCACAGAGGCCTGTCATGTTTGTTATGCTTCAACAGCATATCTTCTTGTGTAAAAGTGATGTTGGGAATTGCTTCCATCACACTATGACATTGCGGATATGAAACTGGAGTATTATCAGGACTCTTGAGTTGAGCCAAGCATGAATCTGCCTGAAGTAGAGCTTCACTCAAAGTCTTCCTGCTTTCTCTAGAAAGGCGAAGCAGTTCAAATATAGATAATCTAGCCGGAGTATTGGCTAACTGAGCTAGAATATCAAATTTGTAAGGTTTTATCACCACCCCCTGACTGGAAGCAGACTTCAATGGAACGTCAAAGCGTACTGCTTTCTGTTTCCCCTTTTCAACCACAGAAGGTTTAGCCGGAACAGGAGAAGGTTGAGTCGGTAGTGTTTCCACTACGTCTTCTGCTTCTTTAGAAGATCCTTCATAATCTTTGTGGTACTCTTTCCCAGATCTTGTACCAGCAAAAATTTCTTCCTCAGACTCAAGAGAAGGAAGTACCATATTACAGGATTTAGTCTTCCTCCCTTTAGCCTTTTTCTTGTAAGGTTTGTTATAAGGAATTTCATAACCCAGTCCAACAGTGGATTTTTGATTTTGAATTTGCAAAGGAAGTCGTATTCCTTTATCATAATTCAAACCTTCTGCCTTCTGAAAGTCATAACCCATTTTCTTCATGAGAAGGATAGATTGCTGACTGTACAGATGAATGGGCAGCGAACTTTTAGCAAATGGTTCCACAGAGGAAGAAGAAGAGATCTCTGTATCCACAGGAGAATGAGGAATATATGTCTCTGTAACTACAGGAGGAGAAGGATTCGAAATACGAGAAAAAATCCCTGTCGGAGCTTTTTCATAAGCAGCGAAGACTTGTTGCGCCCGGTATAAAGGGACACTATTCATAGCTAACCACTGCTGATGAGTAAGCTTGAGCTTGGTAGGAGGAGCTAGACTTGGAGGACAGATGTTCAGTCCTCTCAATCTATCTTCTAAAGAAAAGTCATCCCATAGCCGATACAAGTCATCAGGATCTGGAATATCGTGAGAAATCATGTTGCAGGTTTTGACTTTCTTACCCTTCTTGGATTTTGAAGTTTTACCTTCATTTTCCAATTCAGGCACTAAGTCAGGATGTACCCACATGATTTCACCATTCTTTAGTATGAGTGGCAGCAATCCTGCATTTTCTTCTCTAGCAGGCGGGATATTCACGATCTTCATTATCGCCTTCGGGATTGGGATGATTCCATCTGCTACTTACTGTGGAGGAAAATCCCTGAATTGAAGAGAAACCATATTGGTTGTAACCGTATGGTCATCATTAGTTAAGGCGATAGCACCGCCATTTATCAGCTCCTAGATTTTCTTCTTCAGGACATAGCAAGCACTGGTAGGATGATTAATGTATCTATGATAGATACAATATTTGGGATTGTCAGTTAGATTCACCTCATTAGGCCTCTTTGGCTCTGGAATCTGAAGTTTGCTACTCTTCACCAGACACTGAAATATCCCTGGGATATCACTCTCATCAAAAGAGTATTCTTCCTTTGGCCTGGAAGATTCCTGACTATTCGGCATCGTTTTATTCTTGGAAAGATTAACCATGAGGGTATCTTTTTCTTTCACATTATGATTACCGGGGTTATTACTAGGATTACTTTTCTTTCCTCTATCATCTGAGGCAAAAATTATCCCATGTTCACGAGCCAACCTACCATTGGTCTCGACAGAAACTGCTGCTATGATGAACGAAGCCCAATCTGCAAATTAAGAACCCGTAAAAACAGCAATAGATGGTCGCAGATTCATCTTGCATGTATCAATGAGTGCTGAATCTGGCATACCCGGGGGCATCTTTAAAGTTGTTTGTCGGAAACGTTCGATGAACGTCCGAGTATCTTCTTTCTCCTTTTGTTTGATTTCTATCAAGGAGGACATGTTCATGTCCATACCTCCTTCATAGAAGCGGGAGAGAAACATTGCCTTAAATTCGTCGAAAGACGAAATACAATTGTCGGGTAAACTTCGATACCAATCATAAGCCGAACCCGTCAGGCACCCGATGAACACTCGAGTGAGAAGAGCGTCATCTTTCTGCAGATGTACAGTCATAATATCAAAGTAATTGATATATTGACTGGAAGATGCTTTTCCATCGAACAAAACCATAGATTGTGGTTTGAATTTCGGTGGAAAGGGTACATCATTCCAATGAGGAGGATAAGGTTGCTTAATACCTAACCTCTGGAGTTGATCCTTGTGCCTCAAAACTTCAAACTGTGCTTTGAGCTCACGTACTGCTTCAATGGCTTCACTGGTTTGAGGAAGCGCATTTGATTGAATGGTTGTTGGATGTACCGTAACCCCCACTGGAGGTGGTACGTCTTCAGGAATGATGGAATCTGGAGATGCAGAATTTTGATTAACAGCAGGCTCCTGAATATTCAAAGGTATTTCAGCCCCTTGACTATCTTGAGTTGGTGCTATTACTGATGCCGGTGTTACTACTGTCGGCTGAGCAGTTTGCTGATTCAATATTATCTGATGCATGTTTTGCACCATGTTAAGCATGTCTTTCAGTGATTGCTCAACGGCAGTGAGACGCCGTTCTGTATTAACAGATGAGGTCTCTGGTTCATCTCCAACAGCGTAGGATTCAACCTCTCTTGAAGATATAGAAGGATCAGTATAGAAGTATGAATCGACACTGTCAGTCTCGGACTCAAAAGATTGAGTACCCCCAGCTTCTGACTCAGAAGTCTGTATTTGTCTTTGTCTTCTTGATCGAGTGTTTTGATATACCCCCTCAAAAGAATCAAGAAGTCTGTTGAACTGTTGCTGACCTGGGGTTTGGGACGTATTCCGTCTTGGACGTTGTCACGACCCGCACCCTAGAGTAAGGGCACGAGAAGTGGGTACGTCCAGCCTACGCCGCAGTGTCGACGGTAGAACGTTGTCCTAGGTCACAACATCTAACAATATAATGCTAAGCAGTTTATACTCCCCGAATGGGGGTGACATAGCAGAATGTAAACTCAATCACATCTAAGGTAGAGCATAATGGAAGATAGATAAAACATGAAATCCACAAAGAGATACAACAGATAGAAATCTAAGTGTCTAAGATACACAAACCCAGAAATACATCTCAAAGCTCAAATACAGTAATCCATAAATACAACTCAAGACAACTGAAAATAAACTATGAGCAAAACCCTAGCTATCTATACAACCTCTACTGTGTCTCCTCTAGGCTAGCAGGCAACCTCCAAGCTCTCTGTAAAATTTATCAACAGGTCCAGTCAGGACAGGAGCGAGCACAGTACATCTCATGCAGTTCATATCATGGCAGGAAATATAAAGCAAGCAATAGAGTAAGATACATGAAACGATGTAAGAAGATGTACATGAAAACATGAGAGATATTTGATAACTGGAAATATACACATGATAAGTAAGAACTGTAAGTGACTAGTAATTTAGAGTACGAGATGGCATGTAATTGGCTTAGGTTGAACATGATGTACATGAGTGAACATGTAGGACATCAGCCAATAAGGCTGTGTTGTACATGATAAAACATGAAAAGTAACAGAGTGAACATGATGGGTAAATCACATGACCATTTATACTCACCCCTACCCACAATCAATACACAAGGATCCGTTCAAGTTACGTTACGAACATGATGTTTTGGTTATACAGAAAACACATGAGGAAACATGAGCGTACATGAAAGAATATGAGAGTACATGAACGTACATAAAAGAACATGAGAGAACATGAGTGTACATGAATAACGCAGAAGCAAGAAATACATGATGTACATGAAACACATGTTATAAAGTATCTGATGCGCCCGCTAAGGAGGATAACATCCCAAGAAGAGATCCATATAGTACCAATCCATGATGATAACGTGACAGCATCAAGTAAAGTAATCTAGAGCAAGAATATAAGTCGTGACAAGTATGAAACGATCAGAGAATGTACTCGTCTGATATCCTGAACAGCTGATATGAAAAGATGGCCAACTGGAGTCACAGAATCCTAGTTATAGCAACACAGGTTATAAAGAGTTCAATTTATATGGTAATTAAAATTATAATACAATCTACATGATTCTAAGTCAATCTAGGTCAAAGTCAACTCTTGGTCAACTGTACTAGTCAAACTAGGTTAGCTAGGCAGTACTAGGTCTAAACCTAGACTAACAAGTCTCATTAGTCCTAACCAAGCCTAGACTAACACTCACACAAAATCACAAAGCTACACAAGTTATCAAACACACATTACATATATATTCATATATATTTTTATTACAAACAAGGTGCATAAAGACAATGAGTGAGTGATACATGAATGTGGATATGGCAATGTGTACATAGCAGTACAATGTGTTCAAGTGTGAGGGGGTTATGTTAGAAGGATAACATTTAGCAAGGGTTTATTGTGTCACATAGAAGAAATAACATGTAAAGCATAGGTTTAGCATGTGTGTGTGTGGGTGTTAATCATAATAAAAGGGTTTATTTATACATCAAAGGGTTTACTCATAATAGTAAGTAGGTTTTATGTGTATTCATGCTTGGGGTTACTGTCAACATGTAGAAGGGGGTTTTAACATATGAACATGGTGCTAAGTGCGAATATGGCATCATACATTCCTATCATGTTGGCATTCATATATAGCATACATTCATACTTGATTACGTTACTTACTTACATATGGATACTTGCATACATGTTTCAATACCTTGCATTACCTTACATATCATGTTATATACTATCATTCATTTCTTTCATATATTACATTCTATATTATCTATATACATGTATTTCCTCCATTCATTCATGCTTGCATCATATACTCTACATTACCATACATGTTATCATTTATATTGTATTACAATATTTATATATTATGCATTTATATCTAGCATTCATTATATACTTTCATGCATACATTGTATATCATTCTTTCATTCATGCATTACTTATATGCATTATATTAATTGCATTCCTACATGCTTGCATTCAACCATATATATACATTAATGTAAAAAGAATATATATCATATATATATTATTTCATTCATCTAACATATCATACATTACATACTCTATATTCATTTAATATCCATACTACATAGGCTCATAGGTTACACAAAATGCATATATCGTATAGTCATTCTTCTACTTAAAATCAATACTGTACTAATTGGGCCTTCACTAAATTCTAGGATTAAAGTATGTTGTAGCTCTTCGTGTTAGCTTTCCGAAACTTTAAACGGATCGCATTTTCTTGTCCGGAAGCTCCCGAAATCGCAAAAATACCGAAACGCGTTCGTCTTTCGTACAGCTGATACTCAAACAATTCTACAGAAAGTTTTAGAAAGAATTTGGATTATTAAAATATATATTTGGAAAGCTAACTTCGATACGCTTATTTTAAAAAAAAACGGGAGGTTAATTGGAGTTATGAACTAAAGGTTATGGCATTTCTAAGTTGCTCTAGCTACTAAAAACGTGGATAAAAATTATGACGAATTTAGGTAGTTTGAGACAAAAGAAACATAAGTATATAACATAATATATCAAGAACTCATTCTCTACACTAATATATATATATGAGACACTATAGAACACATCTCCAATACAAAAATATGATATTAAACATGTAATAATTCGTTCATACATAACAACAACACATAGTGTATCCAAATTTGGGGTTTTCCCACATGGACACAACCACAACACAAAGGACACTCATATGACCTCCAAATGGACACGAAATGGACACAAATAGAGATACAACCATGGGAGTCATTCCTATGGGTTCAAAATATTCCTATATGCATGTAGGGATGGATTAGAGGAGAGATTATACCTTCCGGAAGAGAGATTCAAAGAAAAATCCTTCCGACACAACACCGACACGTAGAGATTCTAAAAGGACACGAACGAGCTCCGAATCCTCCCAAACTTGGCTAGCACCCTCTAACCATGGATTAGAGGAGAAATGAAGAATATTTGGTGGAAGAAGGGGTTGATTTGGAGATAAAATCAATGGAGGTTCATCTCTAAATTAATTTGGGGAAGAACAAGAGAGAGAAAGTGGATGAAAACAAATGAATGAAGGAGTGACTCACTCCTTATCCCCCCCATAGGTGGCTGCCCAAAAATGGTGAGATGTTCCCTATTTGAATGTCCAAAATGCCCTCCACTAATCTATTTGATTTAAATTAGGAATGGGTTAAAGGTTGAGGTCAATTTAGTCTAGTTTTAAGTCTCTAATTAAAGTAAACCTATCCATAAATAATTAGTCTAACTACTAACTAAAATTAATATCATGTGGACTAAAATTAATATCATATGGGCCATGCCTAACTAGTGTATGGGTTCCACTAGAGTCAAACTACCCCCCGGGTCCCCGTTTCAAGTCGGAGTTAAAATTCGAACCCGACTCAAATAACCCCAAAACAATATCATAAATAATAAAATAAATTTCAACCCCAAATAATATCATAAATAATAAAATAAATTTTAAAAATATTCAAAAATGTAAAATGACAAAAATACTCCTGTTTCTGAAAACTGGGGGTAACAAATCTATCCACCTTAAAAAAAAAATTCGTCCTCGAAATTAAAATCTTCATACTCCTTCTAGGTCAAACCCCCCACAATCAAAGTCTCAGAACTTAAACAATCATACGATTTAAAAGGATGACATACAGGATCACGGCATACGGTGGTAGTGAAAGTCTCATCTAGGTATACTAGTCATGCTAAACCAAAACGGTCATAGGGTATCAAAACACACAAGCAATCTAGGGTGCTAAACTAGAAAAGATACAGAAATAACAATCATCAAGACTGTAAGGCAGTCTATCATCCTATATGAAAACTGGTACTTATCAAAATTAAATAAAGTTAACTACCATTTATCTAATAAGGGGTACTATTCAAGAAAATTAAAATCAAAAGTTAAAAAATGAAAGCCAATTGCATGGAAATCCAATCACAATATATTTATATATATAGCGTTAGAGAGGGAAAAGCTAGCATTATGTACAAGTTATGTAGTTCGTGTGTGTATGGGTGTATGTGGACATGTTCATATGGTTAGATAATAGGCGTGTGTGTATGTGAAATATACATGAAAGTACATAGGAGGATTTGGGTTTCAAACAATAACTATCAAGTTACACTAATCATGGCATATTAGTTAAACAATCTACAATACACAACTCATTTGCTCATAACATGCATGGCTAACCATGTATATATGTATATATAAAGAGGTAGAGATTTAGTTATGTATCTATATACATTATAACATGTATGCATAAACTCTATATATATCTATATAGATATATGAACATAACATAGAAAGGAAGGGTTAGGTTACATGGCAGTGTATACTATGTTAGAGTGTGGGTGTCACTATACAGGGTTATAGCTTTAGTAATAAAAGGTTAGACCAGTTTTAGTTCAGCATTTACATACAAGAATCTGAAATAAGCTAACATTTAAACCAGTGTAATATTAACCAACCCAATATTTATCACAACCTAACATGTAAGAGTATAAACCTAACATCATATCCCTACATACAACAATGTACATAGCTCCAAAATATTACATTTTTAAAAAAAATAAAACAGCAAATTGAACTAAACATTTGGAATCCAGTACTAAGGGTTAATATGCACACAGTCTTAGATTTGACAATTTTAAACACAAACTCAACTAATTTTTTTGAATTGAAACCCTATGTATAACATACATGTGCAGTGATGTAAACAAAACTAACAACATGAAACCTATATTTGAATTACGAATTTAAACTGGAAAAGCAGAAAACCAGAAATATTGGGATTTTGACAATTTAAACATCAACAACATATTAATATGTATTTAGATAGGTTGGAAATCAAAGTGTAGCATGCATACGTATAAGACAAGGGTCTGTGTCCACTATATATTCTCATGTCCCAATATAAAAAAAATTAAATTCCATATCAAGACCAACATTTAGATTCCTACCAAGATTGCAAAGTAGGTGATTGGTGTAATCAAGACAGTTTTATTATTATTATTATTTAATACAAGAATAATAGCAAGAAGGAAATAACGATAAAATCTGTTCTGCTTATCTGTTTAAAAAAGGAACAATTTTGAAACCCAGAGCTAAACTATCAGATCCAAGATAAGGTCTAGCAAAATCATCGATTCATTATATTAAGAAGAAATTCATAGTAAGAAGTCACACAAGGTTTATAACAACAGCCAAAGCTACTACTAAGTTAAATAATAAGAAACAAAACAAAACAAAAATTTCCTCTTTTTTTTGAAAGAATGAACAAAAGTAGTGAAAACATGTTCAAAAGCATTTAAGGTACAATCTGATAATTATATGCGTCTATCCAAAATTATGGTACTCTAAATCCTCGTCATACTAGTAAGCAAGGCTACGATAATCACAGAGTCCTCGACTTAGGCACATACCTCTAGAATCATGGTATTTAACATTTTTGCGATGCCGCTAGCTTGGCTGCAAAAACCTTAAATTTCTACACCCGAGAAATATATCCAAGTCAGACTATATGTCCTCACCATGCTGGCTAATGTGACTGTAGAAGACTAGATTCCATAACATAGATGACCTAGCCCATATAATTTCATCTTGACAAAAATTAAATTAAATCAACAATGAATACCCAAAATCAAATTTATCAACGAACATCAAGATTCAAAAATGAACAAAATCCATCAAATCATATAAATACAAACTCGGATGCAATTGCTAACATCAAGATTCAAAATTCCACAATCATCATCAAAATCAAGTTCAACAACAGAAAGTAAAGATAAATGAAATCAAGGAAAGAAGAGTTTTTCAAATCGAAGTTAAAATAAGATTCTCAAGGGTCGTCCCAGGAATCTCTCGAGGGATCCTAATTGTGATTGAGTACCTTTAAAATATATCTTAATCCTACTACAGGCTATAGTGGTACTCTAGTTCGAATACCACTACACAAACTCGACCTGCACGGGCCACCACTAAAAATGTGTCACGACCCGCACCCTAGAGTAAGGGCACGAGAAGTGGGTACGTCCAGCCTACGTCGCAGTGTCGGCGGTAGAACGCTATCCTAGGTCACAAGATCTAACAATATAATGCTAAGCAATTTATACTCCCCGAATGGGGGTGACATTGCAGAATATAAACTCAATCACATCTAAGGTAGAGCATAATGGAAGATAGATAAAATATAAAATCCACAAAGAGATACAACAGATAGAAGTCTAAGTGTCTAAGATACACAAACCCAGAAATACATCTCAAAGCTCAAATACAGTAATCCATAAATACAACTCAAGACAACTGAAAATAAACTATGAGCAAAACCCTAGCTATCTATACAACCTCTACTGTGTCTCCTCTAGGCTAGCAGGCAACCTCCAAGCTCTCTGTAAAATTTATCAACAGGTCCAGTCAGGACAGGAGCGAGCACAGTACATCTCATGCAGTTCATATCATGGCAGGAAATATAAAGCAAGCAATAGAGTAAGATACATAAAACGCTGTAAGAAGATGTACATGAAAACATGAGAGATATTTGATAACTGGAAATATATACATGATAAGTAAGAACTGTAAGTGACTAGTGATTTAGAGTACGAGATGGCATGTAATTGGCTTAGGTTGAACATGATGTACATGAGTGAATATGTGGGACATCAGCCAATAAGGCTGTGTTGTACATGATAAAACATAAAAAGTAACAGAGTGAACATGATGGGTAAATCACATGACCATTTATACTCACCCCTACCCACAATCAATACACAAGGATCCGTTCAAGTTACGTTACGAACATGATGTTTTAGTTATGCAGGAAACACATGAGGAAACATGAGCGTACATAAAAGAACATGAGAATACATGAACGTACATGAAAGAACATGAGAGAACATGAGTATACATGAATAACGCAGAAGCAAGGAATACATGATGTACATGAAACACATGTCATAAAGTATCTGATGCGCCCGCTAAGGGGGATAACATCCCAAGAAGAGATCCATATAGTACCAATCCGTGATGATAACGTGACATCATCAAGTAAAGTAATCTAGAGCAAGAATATAAGTCGTGACAAGTATGAAACGATCAGAGAATGTACTCGCCTGATATCCTGAACAGCTGATATAAAAAGATGGCCAACTGGAGTCACAGAGTCCTAGTTATAGCAACACAGGTTATAAAGAGTTCAATTTATATGGTAATTAAAATTATAATACAATCTACATGATTCTAAGTCAATCTAGGTCAAAGTCAACTCTTGGTCAACTCAGGTCAACCGTACTAGTCAAACTAGGTTAGCTAGGCAGTACTAGGTCTAAACCTAGACTAACAAGTCTCATTAGTCCTAACCAAGCCTAGACTAACACTCACACAAAATCACAAAGCTACACAAGTTATCAAACACACATTACATATATATTCATATATATTTTTATTACAAACAAGGTGCATAAAGACAAGGAGTGAGTGATACATGAATGTGGATATGGCAATGTGTACATAGCAGTACAATGTGTTCAAGTGTGAGGGGGTTATGTTAGAAGGATAACATTTAGCAAGGGTTTATTGTGTCACGTAGAAGAAATAACATGTAAAGCATAGGTTTAGCATATGTGTGTGGGTGTTAATCATAACAAAAGGGTTTATTTATACATCAAAGGGTTTACTCATAATAGTAAGTAGGTTTTATGTGTATTCATGCTTGGGATTACTGTCAACATGTAGAAGGGGGTTTTAACATATGAACATGGTGCTAAGTGCGAATATGGCATCATACATTCCTATCATGTTGGCATTCATATATAGCATACATTCATACTTGATTACGTTACTTACTTACATATGGATACTTGCATACATGTTTCAATACCTTGCATTACCTTACATATCATGTTATATATTATCATTCATTTCTTTCATATATTACATTCTATATTACCTATATACATGTATTTTCTCCATTCATTCATGCTTGCATCATATACTCTACATTACCATACATGTTATCATTATATATTGCATTATAATATTTATACATTATGCATTTATATCTAGCATTCATTATATACTTTCATGCATACATTGTATATCATTCTTTCATTCATGCATTGCTTATATGCATTATATTAATTGCATTCCTACATGCTTGCATTCAACCATATATATACATTAATGTAAAAAGAATATATATCATATATATATTATTTCATTCATCTAATATATCATATATTACATACTCTATATCCATTTAATATCCATACTACATAGGCTCATAGGTTACACAAAATGCATATATCGTATAGTCATTCTTCTACTTAAAATCAATACTGTACCAATTGGGCCTTCACTAAATTCTAGGATTAAAGTATGTTGTAGCTCTTCGTGTTAGCTTTTCAAAACTTTAAACGGATCGCATTTTCGTGTCCGGAAGCTCCCGGAATCGCGAAAATACCGAAACGCGTTCGTCTTTCATACAGCTGACACTCAAACAATCCTACAGAAAGTTCTAGAAAAAATTTGGATTATTAAAATATATATTTGGAAATCTAACTTCGATACGCTTCTTTTAAAAAAAATGGAAGGTTAATTGGAGTTATGAGCTAAAGGTTATGGCATTTTTAAGTTGCTCTAGCTACTAAAAACGTGGATAAAAATTATGACGAATTTAGGTAGTTTGAGACAAAAGAAACACAAGTATATAACATAATATATCAAGAACTCATTCTCTACACTAATATATATATATATGAGACACTATAGAACACATCTCCAATACAAAAATATGAGATTAAACATGTAATAATTCGTTCATACATAACAACAACACATAGTGTATCCAAATTTGGGATTTTCCCACATGGACACAACCACAACACAAAGGACACTCCTATGACCTCCAAATGGACACGAAATGGACACAAATAGAGATACAACCATGGGGGTCATTCCTATGGGTTCAAAATATTCCTATATGCATATAGGGATGGATTAGAGGAGAGATTATACCTTCCGGAAGAGAGATTCAAAGAAAAATTCTTCCGACACAACACCGACACGTAAAGATTCTAAAAGGACACGAACGAGCTCCGAATCCTCCCAAACTTGGCTAGCACCCTCTAACCATGGAGTAGAGGAGAAATGAAGAATATTTGGTGGAAGAAGGGGTTGATTTGGAGATGAAATCAATGGAGGTTCATCTCTAAATTAATTTGGGAAAGAACAAGAGAGAGAAAGTGGATGAAAACAAATGAATGAAGGAGTGACTCACTCCTTATCCCCCCCATAGGTGGCTGCCCAAAAATGGTAAGATGTCCCCTATTTGAATGTCCAAAATGCCCTCCACTAATCTATTTGATTTAAATTAGGAATGGGTTAAAGGTTGAGGTCAATTTAGTCTAGTTTTAAGTCTCTAATTAAACTAAACCTATCCATAAATAATTAGTCTAACTACTAACTAAAATTAATATCATGTGGACTAAAATTAATATCATGTGGGCCATGCCTAACTAGTGTGTGGGTCCCACTAGAGTCAAACTACCCCCCGGGTCCCCGTTTCAAGTCGGATTGAGTTGAAATTCGAACCCGACTCAAATAACCCCAAAACAATATCATAAATAATAAAATAAATTTCAACCCCAAAATAATATCATAAATAATAAAATAAATTTTAAAAATATTTAAAAATGTAAAATGACAAAAATACTCTTGTTTCTGAAACTGGGGGTGACAGACGTCGTCCTCTGTTAGTATGAGATGCCATGTTCACTGACACATATGACAACTCATGTTCTTGGTCTTCATTTTGTTGTTGAGACACATTAAAACTCAATCGATCAAAAACTGACCGTTTTGAAGTCGAACAACAACAATTGATTACAACCTGGTGATAATCACAATGATGTTTTTCTTGGGGAAATGCCACCGGAGATTGTCTATTCTTACGCTATTGCATTAGCAATTCACGTAAGTCAGAAGGAGTGGAGGGAGTAGCCTTCTTTATTACATTAGGGATAGAAAAACGTTTAGTACCCTGTGTATAAAGAAGATTTCTGGCAGCATTCGCAGAACCAAATTGTACATTTCTACGCGTTTGGAGTTGTGTGCGTAAATCTTGAGATTTTTTAGCACGAAGGACTCCATTTTCATTGCGTGTAATTTGTAGATTTGGTATTTTGCATAGAGCAGTATAAGAAGGCTGTTGGTGTAGAACTGAAGTTTTACCAACATCATTTTTACGCTGCACACGTTTAGGTACATTCACATTAGATGTAAAAACATCATTACGAATTTTATCTACACTGCCAAAGACAGGAGATTTACCTTTACGCGTAGAACGTAAAAATTGGTTATCTACCATGTCACAGACGAGAGATTTATTCTTACACTCAGAAGCATTAGAGTCTGCCATATTACAAATGGGAGACTCATCTTTATGTACTGAGCGTAAAAGTTGGTTTTTACCCACTGAGCGTAAAACCTGGTTCTTACGCAGTGGGCGTAAAACCTGATTATCTTCACCGTTACAAACGGAGATAAATCATCACACTTTGAGTACAAATCTGAAGTAAGGACTGCCTCGTTACAAACGGAAGCCCCTACGACAGGAGTGGGAAGAATTTCCTTGCCACTAGCAGCAACAGAGAGATCAGAAGCTATTTTGGATTTAAGAATCCAAACTTTTCGTGCTTTGCAAGATTTTTGAACATTGGAGTAGCGAGAACCACCCCCAGTTCGGAGCATTTCTTCATAGGCAGTCTGGTCGAAGTGCACAACCAGAGTCTTCTTGGTCGAACCGACCGAAACATCATCGTATTGAGCAATTGCCTCCTCGTCAGAGGAGAAGGTCGTCCCCAGCAGAGTCGCCATTTTTGTTTCATTTAACAAAATGCTTGGAAATTGGATTTTGAAAATAAAACGAGAAAGAGTACAAGAAGTACAAATTTGATTCTGGAAAAAATATTGTTGTAGAAGTCTGATCTGTAAATGATCACTTTGTTCCTTGGACCATACGATGATGATGAAGATTGCTGCTTGAAGTTGAACAACCGGAAGAACTAAGTCACCAGAAAGGTATCGACGTACTTGGACACTGATGGCGAGGCCGAATGCTTTCCTGCTTTGCTTCACTCTGTTCTGGAAGAAAGGTTGAAGAAGAATGCTCTCGAAAATCAAAATCTCTAAGTTCTGATCTATGTATTCTCTCATGTCTCTGTCTGTCCCTGTGTTGAGAAAAATAAGTCCATTTATAGACTTGGGCTCTTGTGCGTAAAAACTCAGCAAAAGTTCTGTCTTTACGCCAACAATCGCCACCTACGACCAAAGTCATCCTCTGTATATGTTGACACATGTCCCATCATTTCAGTAAGAATAGGATGCACGTACACACGTTCTTCGGGATGTGTGGCATGAAAGCCATGTAGGCAAACCACGTTCCAAGCTGGTCAGAAAGAATAGGGCGTAAAACAACCCCAATGTACTCTGAGCGTAAAGTAGTAGACTAGGCATAAAATAGCCCCGACATAGACTTCCTGCGTAAAGTGGTTGTTAAATAACCTTGATCGTAAAAGTAGCTCAAATAGACTTTACGCACACGTCAACTGTTGAGCGTAAAAGCTCGTATAGTCTTCATGCGTAAAAGAAGCCCTAGTGTGAGCGTAAAGTAGCTCAATTCACATACTAAACGACAACATTGGTCTCTGTGTAAAAACAAATCCTTTTGAATTCTGTGATATATGCCATCATTAATATCTCCATGTCAGAGTTTGCATTAAATGCGAGACTTGACAGCTTTGTCCAGCGTAAAAGTGGCTGATCTGTCCTTAGCGTAAAATCATGGGTGTAGACCCGAGCGTAAAATGATCTGCCTACTTTAGGCGTAAAGTGATTAGCCTTGTCTTGGGCGTAACGTATTTAGCCTCTCTGCGGCGTAAAGTAGATCAATTTGAGTGGAATGATCTATCACTTTGACTCTTTCTTTGAAGCACTTTTTACGCTCCTACAGCAGCTTGATTATTGTATTGTTGAAAGCTTTGGCTAACCCGTTGGCTGCAGGGTTATATGTTGTTGAAGCTATGTTCTTGATTCAATTTTTGTCGCAAAACTGATACGAAGTATGACTTGCAAACTATGGACTACTATCATGTATGATCCTTCGGAGAAGTCCGAAGTAATATATAACGTGATGCTTGACAAAGCTGATCACATTAGACGCCTTCACTTGAATGAGCGGTATAGCTTCCGTCCACTTGGAAAAATAATCGTTTTGAACCGATGTCCTCTAGCGGAGGGGGGCTGATATGACCAATTATGTCCATTTTCCATGCTTTAAATGGCCTAGAAGCGGCAGTCTGATGTAAGAACTCTAAAGGTTAGTGTATAAAATTTGCATAAATTTGACACATCCTGTATTTTCAGGCATATTATATAGTGTCAGCCACCATAATGTGCAAATAGTAATCCATACGCCTGAGACGGTCTTGTAACTTAGGACCGGGATGATGTGCACCACAAGTAGCATCGCGAGCTTCACAAAGCACTTTCTTAACTTCTGCGTTTGATAAGCAACATAGTATAAGTCCATCATACGATCGACGATACAGTATTTTGGTTGCATATCGTAATAGAATCAAACGTCTCTTAACAGAAATAGATTCATTTGCATCATCTGGAAGAACTCTATATACAACATAGTCTATGAAAGGACGCTTCCTTCGATTTTATTAGCTCAGGATCGCCAACATCATTGGGTATATCAATATAAGCATCATTTTGAGTTCTCTGTCAACGAGCACATATTTTTTCGGATTTTGCCTACCTGTGGATTTATCAGATTTAGTGTACGAAAAAAGTTTAGTCCTAGATTTATTGGTCCATTCGATATTCTCAAGCGAATGGGAGATGCTTCCTATTGCCTTGCTCTTTTTCAGTTACTTGCAAGGTACATGATATGTTTCACGTATCTCAATTGTGTCGGTATGTTCCTAATCCAAGCCATATACTAGATCATTCTGAGTTGGTCGTTGGTACCGACCTATCGTATGGGGAGATGCCAATATCCATTTGGACCGGAGGGAGAAGGTTCTTAAGTATTGGACTATCCGACTAGTTCGTGTCGCTTGGGATCATCACTCACCGGGTAAGTGACATGGAGCACAATGATGATATCCGAGCTCGTTACCTGTATTTGTTCGACTCAGTAGGTATACTTATTCATGTACTCTATATCTTATTCATAGCTTGTGTGTGATTTTTTTATTTGTTGTAGTATAGTAGTTGCTTTTAAATTTTCTTGTGCAATTTAAATATGGGTTTCAGAATTTTGTGAGCTTTCTGCTTAGTTCCTGATATCATGCTTCCTCTCTCTCTCTCTCTCTCTCTCTCTCTCTCCTTCTCTCTCTCTCTCTCTCTCTTTGCCTATTTGGTGCCTTATTGAATTTCGAGGGCAAAATTTTCTAAGAGGAGAATTGTAAGACTCGTCTCACGGTATCGGTATCGTATATGAATATGCAAAAATTTGTTGTACATGCTATTTTTTCAGTTTTCATGATTTCGGTATCACGTGATACTCTTATTTTCGAGAAAACACTTAATGACTTATGAAATATATTAAATTTTTGAGTTTGTGACAACCATGTGTTTCACTATACTGTCAGTGACTTGTAGAATAACTTCTGGCATTGCCATAAACTTGTGTTAGGACCAATGCGTAGAACGAAGAACCCTAAATTTTTGCAAAGTGGAAATTTTATCATCATACCGGTATACTGCGACATACCGCCAGTATACCACCTGGGGACAGCTTGCCTTGTGAATAGGGTTTGATTCGCCCTTTCGTTCATTGGTTTCTTAGTTCTGTTTCACCCTATCATCCATTTGTTTCTTTGTTTTATTTATGGATTGATCCATTTGAGTCGTAGATCTCTGACATGGCATATCCCATGATTAATTCCTCTCTCTCTCTCTCTCTCTCTCTCTCTCTCTCTCTCTCCTCGTCTCTATCTCTCTCTCCTTCTCTCTCTCTCTCCAAAGTTCTTGCTTGTGCTTTTAACTTGGAGCTTGGTCTTTAGGCCTAGAGTGTGATTTTGAACCCCTTTTGGTGGTGAAGTAGAAGAGTTTAGGCTGGGATCTTGACCTAGGCAAGTACATCTTGTCAACTCTTGAACAACTTGGTTTTTGTGTCATTTTTATTTTCCTTGTTATTGAATGCTTAGTTATATCCAAAACATGTTTTATGGAAAATGTTTTCCCCTTGATTCTTATCTATATGCATGGCTACGATTTTAGTTTTTGAGCTAGGATTTGATTTCCTAGGAAACTAGAGTTGAAATTGTAGAAAATTATGTCATCAAGGGTATACTTGAGTTTCCACCATGTAACTTAGTCTAATATGTATGAGGTTTATTGCTTATTGCTAGATTTGATTTTGTGGAATTCGGGACTTGATTTCGCCTCGAAAACTTGTTTTTGGACTGAACTGTGAAGTTTCAGAGAAATGACATATCGTCGTATACCACCCATGCCATTTCCTTCTGGTCTAGTACTTCTTGTGTTTTCCGGTGTGTCAATAACTATCACATTTGCTATTTCATGATTTCTTCAGGTTTCTTGTATTTGATCTTGCTTCGTACTTAATGCTTATGGTTTAAGCATGATTTCCTATTATTGTTGCACTTGATTTGGTGGTACCCGTGCTTGATCACGAGGGTTTCCCTATTACACATTGCTTTGTCTGTCATGTGATGAACACCTTGTCACTTCCGTCTTGCCATGCGATGTCCGAATATTTTTATCCATGCACTATGTCGCTACTTCCGTGGAGTTGCCTGATTATGGCAACGTACTGTTCTATACTGTCGCTGATAGCAAGACATTGATATCAGTTTTGGCATTGTCCATCTGTTCCTGACTTGTACCATACTTGTTTCCTGACATTTACTGTTTAATCTTGTATCGATTCTCGTTGTGGCTCGTCACAGCGCACTCTAGAACATATGATTATAGCAACGCTGTTTGCTAGCTTGTCTCGTCTCCTTGCTTGTAAATGGCAATATTGTCTATTTAAAATATCCCCGAGGGGAATATCATTATGGGAGAATTCCCGAATCCCACGACCTCTGATTCTAAAAAAAATATCATGTTTCCGCATATTTTGAGACAAGGAAAAGCTGCTCGACCTTTCCTCACTAGTGAGAAAGGTCGTTCCTCGATCCAGTGATCGCTACGGGGTAATTGATGCAGGAGGGGATTAAGGGGGGCTCCTAAACCGGTTTTTCCTGGATTTGAAGAGTCATTCTAACTAAAGCCCTAAGACCTCTTTCCCTAGTCTCTATCTTCTAGTCTTGTCACCTAGAATCATTGGAAGGGAGGTTTCCATGATGCATACGTCCCATTTTATGGCGCTACACTTTCTTGTGGATTTGAAGCTCCCGCCGTGAGGGACACACTTCCATCTCACCGTTGAGTGACGCATCATGCCTTGATATGTTATGTTATTCACCGTCGAATGAGCCTATATGAGCACACCTGAGGATGATGCATACTATACTTGTACCTGCATTGTCATGACATACGTCGGGACAACCTGGATAGTGCAGCGCGTGTGACCAATTTAAAAACCTTAAATTGCATATGTTAGTAATTATGTTTGTGATAATAGTTAGCTAACGCAAGTCGTACTTCATGTTAGGCCATGATTTATGGGTTGTCTATTTCCTACTTTTTGTACTAGTTCGTGTATCTTGATCATGTCTTTATTCTTGTATTTGTACCTATACATGCCATGTTCCTGATCCTGTACTCACATGTTATTCCTGATCCATGTTCCTGTACTTATACATGCTTACATAATTCATGTTTACTTTCCATCACATTGTTTACTTGCTCTTTTTTCTAGTCTTTATTATGCTTGCATAATGGTTTTAGCTGATAGTGTTGCTTACTTTGTGCTACTTGCAAATAAGCCCATTTCGCTTTCCTTGGCAGATAGCCTCCTCCTGGCCCTCCCACCCCCCCCCCCCCCCCCCCCCCCCCCCACAACACAAACACAACGACCACCACAACATTAGCAAGAGTATCAGCCACCTCATTTACCTCACGACACGAGGGCAAGAAAAAAAATAGTATCCATCTCTCTTCCCATATGTTTAATTTATGAATCATACAATTCGAAACAACGGATGAGCAGCTTTATAATGAGAAAGTTTGCTAATACCTCAGTATGAGCATGCACTCTCAGATTATGAACTAAAACAAAATTGCAATCCATAAAAAACATGGCCCAAGTTTCTCCCTCCATGTTCGATCCTTGCCCTAATAAAAAGAAGGCTTAATTGCACTTGATATCCTGGACTAATTCGTTGTAACTTGATACCCTAACTTTTTACTCACAACTTAATACCTCAACTATTATTTTTTTTCAACTTCAACCTAAACTTTAAAAAATTCCAAAAAGCCCTTATCCCTTCCCTCTCCCGCCCCTACTCCGGCCACCCCCTCCCTCCCCCCCACCCCCCCCCCCCCCCCCCCCACCCCCTCCGGCCACCCCCCTCCCGCTTCCGGTCACCCCCCCCCCCCCTCCTGCTTACCGGCCTCCCCCCCCTCCCCTTTCGCGCCTCCCCCCCCCCCCCCCCCCCCCCCCCCACACACACAAACACAACGACCACCACAACATTAGCAAGTATCAGCCACCTCATTTACCTCACGACACGAGGGCAAGAAAAAAATAGTATCCATCTCTCTTCCCATATGTTTAATTTTATAATCATACATTCGAAACAACGTGAGCAGCTTTATAATGAGAAAGTTTGCTAATACCTCAGTATGAGCATGCACTCTCAGATTATGAACTAAAACAAAATTGCAATCCATAAAAAACATGGCCCAAGTTTCTCCCTCCATGTTCGATCCTTGCCCTAAATAAAAAGAAGGCTTAATTGCACTTTGATATCCTGGACTAATTCGGTTTGTAACTTGATACCCTAAACTTTTTACTCAACAACTTAATACCTCAACTATTATTTTTTTTCAACTTCATACCTAAACTTTAAAAAATTCCAAAAAAGCCCTTATCCCTTCCCTCTCCCGTCCCCTACTCCGGCCACCCCCTCCCTCCCCCCCCACCCCCCCCCCCCCCCCACCCCCTCCGGCCACCCCCCTCTCCCGCTTCCGGTCACCCCCCCCCCCCCCCCCCCCTCCTGCTTACGGCGGCCTCCCCCCCCTCCCGCTTTCGTCCACCCTCCTCCCCCCCCCCCTTCCCAGCCCCCCCTCCCACGCTGCTGCGCCCTAGGGGGAGAGGCGCGGGCGGCCAGAGCGGGGCACGGGAGGGGGGGGGGGGGGGGGGGGGGGCGAGGGTTGGACGGAATCGGAAGGGGGGAGGCGGCCGAAAGCGGGAGGGGGTGGGTGGCCGAAAGCGGGAGAGGGGGTGGCCGAAGGGGGGCGGGGCAGGAGGGGGTGGCCGGACCGGAGTGGGGGAGTGGAGGGGGGGTAATTTTTAAGTTTGAACATGGATATTTTCGTCCAAAAAAATATTCGGGTATCAAATTGTTACAAAAAAAAAAAAGTTTAGGGTATTAAGTTGAAAAACATGAATAGTTGAGAGTATCAAGTTGCAATTAAGCCTAAAAAGAAAAAAAAAAACAATGACCGTAGATCCTTTAATCTCCGACTACAGCCCCTCCTCCACTAAGTCACGATCCGTTTCCGCTTTTCGGAATATGAGTATATGGTAAAACCTAGTCTACACAGCAACAACGACAGTAGTACGTTGTCTAGTCCTTAATTGAAAATTGTATTACAAATAGTCATCAATATTTGATCACAAAATACTATCTTTTGATCATTCACAATAATAACTTACAAAATCCAATAATACATTAGAACCAAAATTCGGAAACAAATCCGCTAAATATTTAAGAAATTCATTTCAAGATTCTACCAGATCCAACTAAGCTATCTATCAACTCCAAACTTCTATATTCCCACCATGGGTCCATAGTGCGTAGGGAAGCCCTCGTCTAAAGCTGAAAAAATATAGTTTCCAATCAGGAATGGAACAAGTATCCAATGCTAACGAAAATAAATAACAAAAAATTACACATGCAAGTAACAGTATAGTGCGAAAAGTAGGATCTAAAATCATAACACCATGGAATGTAGTAGATATACATGTAATGCAAAAGAAAGGGGTGGTATGAACTAACAATACATAGGATAACGAACTGAAAGAAGATTGGAACGAAATAACATGAAATAAAAATCTATAACAAGAGACGGTACTACATGTGATAAAAACTATTACTCAACATGTAGACAGGAGAGAGAACATTGCCATACGTGATACCAACGAACAACACTAAGATACACTGAGGGGCACCGATCTCATACTAATGCGAGATCTATGACATTATTTTGTCCACATGTCTCGTAATCGTTTCTTCCATCCCACTCACTCACGAGTCACTAACTACAGGAATATAATATCAATAACGATAACGATATTTATTCAAAAAAAATAATAAAAACGATAACGATAAAAACAATAACAATGATGTCATGATATAATAGTCTTATCGCTCACTTACGTGTACAATCAAATAGGCACCAACGATAACGAAGAATAGATGCATAGTTTTAGCTAAACAAATTACAAACATATATAATAAATCGAAACTAAATTCGCTAGATAAGAACACTTGCCTTAACCTTCGGTGGATTGCAGACAGCTGACTAAGAAAAACTCACACATCCATCACCTATCCCAAGGTCGTAGAGAATCGAGCCTAACAATTTTAATATAGATGAGATATATGAAATATATTTCCTATCATTTATATCACTTATCTTTTAATTAATTTAAATACTTGGTTATTATTTATCTAATTCTTAAATTTTATGAGTAATGGATTTCTATATCTATATATACAATATAAATCTATTCATTATTTATTTCAATCCATATCTAAGTATATTTATAGATTTAAAATACTATTTAATTTACTAAAGAATATAGAACATATAAATAATAGAAGTTTAGATTTAAGTGCAATTATTATTAATTAAATCAATACAGAAAATAAGTAAAAGGTTATTTTGTAAAGTGCAAAACTAATTGCAATTAATTCTAATGTAATTTGTATTTATATATAGCATAAACTTCTTCCTACTTTATTAGGATAAGTTATATAATAAGTTCTAGGTCATACTTAGCTCCACTCCCTCACTTACCATCTTAGCAAAAGGGCTCGACGCTTCCCATCCCACGACTAGCAATCCTTACCCAGTAATCATGGCGTTCCAAACATCCACCTCCCAAGTTACCACACTTGCAATACATAGTTATCAAGAAAAGTTTACGACTCCAAACCCAATCCTTCCACAGCACTTTCATCAAACAAAGCAACAACCACACCCCTTTTTCCCAATCACCCCAACTCCGCTGTCGCCACCAAGAGACTAAGGAAATCCGATGCACTCAACCTAACACTAACAGTTCCCGCCACCAACATTTTGTGAAACAACCGAATAGTTTTGCCTCATCCATTAATAGCACAACTGGAAATCATGGCTGCCACAAACAAGACTGCATTCCTCACGGGCAACTTATCGAACATAACTTCCTAGCCGGCATCTCATCAAACAACATCCTAGCACTATCCAAGTCCACCGTCCGTGCACAAGTAAAGTAACCGGACAAAAGTGCAGTCCAACAGGTCATACTAGGCAAAGTAGTCACTTTGATCCACTATTTCGCAGGAACATGAAGAGGAATAGTGGATCAGTGAGGAGCGGACGAAAGGTCATCATATAGCTGAGTTTGAGAATATACAGAGTAAAGATAACGGCATTCAGGGAAAAAAATAAATCGTTGTTGTTGTTGTCGATTTGGGAGTAGACCTTGGGGAGTGGAGGGGGTTGCCGAAAAGCAAGGAGTAGGAGTCGAGAACGAGGTGGGAGCAGAGCTGGTTGTTTGGACTTTTGAGTAGGCTTCTCAGCCATACCACATCCGTGTCTGGAATAGGAGCTGACTAGTGCTAATACAGGTTTCAGAATGGACATGGGCTGGTTTTCATAATCCAGATAACAGTCCAGGATTATGAAATCCTACTAAAATGATAGTAACTCACTTGAGCACCTTGATCAGGTGGAGTGGTTTGATCAAAGAAGAAATAGACATTTTCTCTGTTCATAGTGCAAACCTTTAGCTGCTTGAGCAGCTTTCTACTCAGATATGATATAATTTAATCAGAAAGAAATCAGTACATTTATAATGCATTATCTAGAGATGTGAAAATTGGCATCAAGCTTACCTACTACACCTCCAGTCTCTGCAGGAGCTTTTCCACCATAATCTTTTGCTGCACTCCAGTCAGGAACTCTGAGCCCATGATTGCATTAGATACAGTGATAACCACGGATGGGTCAGAAGCATTTACCTAGAGATTTAAGAACCCAACATGCTCAATTAATTTATATATTAGAACGTGTACCGAAGTCAAGAAAGGAAATGAATATCAGTAGCTATCAGATAAATTATTCAATAAAGTTGAAATTCGTAGAATAGGAGGGAAGGAGTGACTACAGAAAATGAATAAAGTAATTACCCTCTGAACCATTTGAAAAGAATCAATCAACACATTATGAAGTAGAAAAAATAGATAGACAAATAAGACTTACAAGCAAACAGTGAATAACAAGGTAAAGTAACTGCCACAAATTTTTGATAAATTTGAACAATATAATCAGTACAAATATATCTGCATCAGAATACTAATCAATATATCTAAACCATAAATTTGAAAGCAGTCTGTAAAGAAGCGGATCAGTACATACCCAAACACGACCATTCAAACCAACAGCTGTCTCAAAAGACAGCTTCTCCCCAAGAGCCTCAAGTACTGGACATGTTGGAGAACTTAATAGCCTGAAACAAAGGAAAATGGTTAGCCAGACAATTTACTTTGATGGTTCTAAGTTAAAACTAGTAGTGTTATGTTGATGTTCTCACATTCGTGATAGTCCAGTTGATGTTTCGAACATGTAGCCATCTTTCAAGGAACCAAACTCTGCAGCTTTTCCACTAGCTAGAAATGAGAAGAATATAGTTAACAACATCATATGTGAATGAATGCATGAACAACACCAGGTTCGTTATTAACACCTAAATGTTGCTATGTAATTACATCTATACTAATCAACAAAATTAATTAAAAGAAATGGTTGGCATATATTTAACCTAGAGAATGGCATATACTTGTCATGTAAAATAGAGCGTGACTTAGTGTAAATATTGTTGTAACTGAAGCATTCAGACAATGTATGTCTGAAAGGCTACAAATAAAGGCCAGGATCATGATCAAGATTCAACCTGTAGGCCAAACTTTGGCAGTTCTGATGTTAAAAGGACACCAAAATAAAGAAAATTTAGGAAGGAGTCTGCTATACGCTGCACTTAGGGCTTGTTTGGTAAAATGGATTTGCATTTGGATTTGGATTTGGAAATCCAATTTCCAAATCCAAATCCAAATCATGAATTTCCAAATCCAAATCCAAATCCAACTCCAACTCCAACCAAACATAGGATTTGGTAAATTATTAATTAGCTATTATAATTATAATTATAGTTATGATTAATAATTAAATTATTATTATAATTATTAAAATAATAAATTAATAAATAAGATATAATGATGATTAATAAATTATTAATTAAGATATAATGATGATTATAATGACGATTAATAAATTATTAATTAGCTATTATAATTATAATTATAGTTATGATTAATAACTAATTTATTATTATAATTAATAAAATAATAATAAATAATTTATTAATTACTATTATAATTATAATTGTAGTTATGATTAATAATTAAATATTATTATAATTATGATAATAGTTATGATTAATAAATTATTAATTAAGATATAATGATGATTATAATGACGATTAATAAATTATTAACTAAAATTTTAATAATATATTAATTATTAAACTATTAAAAAAATTATTAATTCCGATGATAATTTATAATAACTAACTATTAGTTTTTTTTATTAAAATAATAACTAATTTCAGTTATAAATTTATTTTAAAATAATAATAAATAATGACTAATTTTTAATTAACTATTAGTTAATTTTTAATTAATTATAAATTAAATATTTTAAAAATATTAATTATAAATTAATATAATGATGATTAATAATTTATTAACTAAGATATAATGATGATTAATTACCTTATTTTTAATTAATTATAATCAAATATTTTAAAAATATTAATTATAAATTAATATAATGATGATTAATAAATTATTAAGTAAATTATTATAATATATTAGTTATTAAATTATAAATTATAAAATATGATTACAATTGTGATTAAAATATTATTAATTAAGATTATAATAAAATAGTAATTAACAAATTATTAATTAATATTATAATAAGACTAATAAATTATTAATTATGATTATAATTGGATATTAATTAATAAATTATTAATTAAGATTACAGTTATGATTAATAAATTTATTATAATTATGATTAATAAAGTTATAAATTACTAATTAAGATTATTATATATTATTAATTAATAAAATTATTAATTAATAAATTATTAATTTAGATTATAATTATGATAACTAACTATTAGTTTTTTTTTTTAAAACAATAATAATTTTTATTTATAAAAAAATTAAATAATAATAATGACTAATATTTTAACGAAATCAAAAATTAAATATTTTAATAAAATTATTAAAGAATAACTAAAAAAATTCTCCCAAATCCAACCTCTTTCTTCCAAATCCAAATTATGGATTTGGTCATACTTTCCATATCCAAATTCATCTCCAACCAAACATAGGATTTCATGGTTTGGCTCCAAATCTATAAAATCCTAAAATTCAACTCCAAATACGATTTACCAAACGGGCCCTTAGGGACAGTTTGGATGGCAGAAGTGGAGCCAAATGTGTGCAGCTTTTGGCTTTTAGCCCACTTTCGACTACTACTGCCGTTTGGTTAGGAGGGGACAAGAAAGTGGGATTTGGATGTAATGATTATTTTCCACTTCTTGTCTCCCTCTTGTCTCCTCCTTTTTCCCTCATCTCCATCCTCTTTTGAAAAGAGTATGTAGGGTGGAACTCATTTTTTTTATTTTTGTAAAGTCAAGAATAAATATATAACTAATTATTATTAAAAAAATTAGTAAATACTCATTTATTACTAATAATAAAATAATCATAATAGTATCCAAAAATAAACAATAATTAAATAATTAGTACTAATTAATATTAATTAATAAGTAATATATGTACTAAATACTCTAGTATTCATAAATAATAAAAAATATTTAATATTCGTAAATAATTATACTAGCAATTAATTATTACTTAATTAACGATACAAAATTATTATTATTAAGTTAATACAACTAAATTAATATTAAGTTAATAGTTAATAATTTAAGATAACTAAAATAGCATTAAGTTATTGTTAACACCTATTTATTATTAGGCAATATTACTAAATTAATATTAAGTAATTAGTAAACTTAATTACTATTAATAATATTAAGTAAATCGTATTTTATAAATAATAATTGGTACTTAAATAAAATCAAGTAACTAGTAATGCCAAGTATGAAGTAACATTAAGATAAACATTATTTGGTAATTATTGTAATTAATTAATAAATTATTAGTTAATATTATTACTAATACTTAACCAACATTAAATTAAATAACTGACACTAATGAACACTAATAATTAACTGTAAATTTAGTTACATAATTAATTAGTTCTTATTAGTATTATAATGTAGTTTCTTACTTCCTCGTCTCCTTTATGTTTAGTCATCCAAACACATGGAAAGAGGAGACGAAAACTAGGATGAAAGTCAAATGCATATGCACTTTCCTACTTTTCTCTCACTTCCGCTATCCAAACATGCCCTTATAGCTTTTCTACTAAAGAACCAGTTTCCAATACCCTTTACCTATTATTGATTAGTGGATACGGACAAGGTGCCTCTATGACACAGACACATGGTGCAAATCCTACAACTTTTCAAAATCCAAACATGAAGAAAATTGTGTATATCTTTGTAAAATGTAGAAGTTGTGTTCATATAATCATCATCATCATCCAAGACTTCTCCAGTCATAATGGGTCGGCTAAAAACATAACAAAGCTATGTAAAAGATTTGACAATGTTTTCTGACAGGCTACCTACCTGACATCAACCCTATAATTTGTACAATAAAGAAATTAAATAAGTTTAAAAAAGGAAAATATATTGAAATCACATGGTCATTTTTATCCAAAGGCGTAATATTGTGTTTTAATAAGGACAAGTTGTGTGTTTGCTAGTGTCAATCACAAATGGACTAGTATGTCTTGTGTCACACATGGATAATTCTAATAGACTCATGTACCCGACATATGTAAATGCTCTATACTATGGAGAAATACTTCCAATGTTGTGAAAGTGCGCTTAAGCGAGTTTTAGAATTAGGATGCCTCGTTTAATGAATTTGTGTCCCAGAAAAGCAATCAGCGCTTAAGTGCACTTAATCGTCGCTTAGTAACGTCTCGTCTTGCTTAACGATTTTTTTATAAACCGAACGAGACTTTTGTTATTTACATAGTTGGAAAACTTTAAGTAGGAACTTTAGAGACTTAGTGTTTATGTTTGATGGTATTTTGATGACTATGTAGTATATTATATATATGCATTGTGTGGCTTGTAATATGCATTTTGATTCTAGTATTTATATTGTTACTTTGCTTGGTTGATAATGGTATTGTTATTCATGCATATACTAGTAGGATTGTATGAAAAAATATTTATGTGTATATAAAGTATTTTACATGTAGGAGCACAAAAAAAGTGAGGCGCTAACTAAGCACCCTTAAACGAGGCGACAGCCTCGTCGCGTCACGTCGACTCGCCTCACGCTTAATACAACATAGAGTATTTCAAGTCATTGCTGAAAGCGCAACACCTTGACGTGTATGGAGTTTGCGATCTCTCGGCAACACATAGATCATGAAGTAGCGTAACATAGAAAGCACTCAACAACATTTCAAACAAAGAGATATAATGGATATTTTTTTTACCAATGACTTCAAACTAACAATAAATCAACTTATAAATTAAATCAAACTCTCTTTCCATGCCTTACCAACCTTTATGCAAGGAACCTTTACATGAATTCTAAAATAAGTAAAATACTAAAACAGCAACAAAAATGAATGTCCCAAAATTCAATTCCCAAAAGGAATGGGATACGTAATCAAATAGTAAAAAGTATTCTAACAAATTCCCTCTTGATTCGTATCATGTTTTAAATATTGGACCTAGAAGTTCCACACCCCAGTTTTGTGGGCCTAGACGGCAGGATTGAACAATCTGATGTGTTCACACAAAAATTATAATAACAGATTCCTATTCGTCTCAAATTATGCTCCAAATCTTGGACCCAGAACATATGGACCAGTTTTGTGGGCCTAAACGGCAGGATATGGGACAGTCTGATGTGCTCATGTAAAAGCTTGTTGACCTCATTTATATCTTTACGGATTGGGGCCACATGTGCATACTTTATATACGAGTTATGTGTTATAGTTATCACAGAAATAACGTAGGTTACGTCATCATCTAAGGCTTCTCCCATCACAATGGGGTCGGCTATGGAGCATGAAAAGCAACATAGGTCTAGTTAAAAGGAGTTGACCAGATTAAGTTAACACCAACTCGTAAACATATCATCGACCGCATCACACATAACCAATTAACTAATTAAAAGCGTTTATGGATATAGGAATCACAATAAGGTTTTCCACGGGTTAATTATCCTTTAAGTTGGAGTTGGGTGAATAACACAGATCAGATAGTACAAGAAGGAGAAACAACATATATTCTGGACAAGACTCAGATATACTATGGTACCATATACAATAACCGGACCAGATACAACATTTAGGTAATCTGAACTTTCATATGGCTAGAAAAAAACCCTCCAGTATGTAAGAAAATCCTAAATATCGTTCATAGGATCAGGTGAATGCCAATCATCGATGCTAGCATTAGCCAGCTTCACTTACCCGAAGCTAAGTTTATTAAAGAGAGATCTGGATTACTTCAAGAAATACTTGAGAATCTTTTTCCGTTAGTTATAAGTGATAGTGTTTTGATTACTTTAGCATTAAGATTGTCCAATTAATTTCCAAAAACCAAATATCACTAGTTAGATTGCATAGTGTATTTGAGAAGGAACAAATAATTGACTCCCCTTCCATCTCTAATTTAAAGTCCTGAGCCACTGTCTTTTCAGCATTTACTTAAACCAACAAAAAAGGACGAGAGTCTTCTGCAGAAGGCAATTCAGAGAACTTCATATTCTGGATGTGATCAGCCAAATAAGTTCAATGTGGCAAGATAGAATAAACAAGCTGAATGAATAAGAAAGATAAATAATGTAGAAAGATGAGCAAAATCAGTTTAAATAGTGCACAGAGAACACAATCATCCAACTAGACAAATCCAGCCATATAAAATCACGGATATGGTATAGCATAATATACTAGTTACTACAACTAACAAGCAGGCAAGAAAACTGGAGGCAGATAGAGTACCATCGGTGCATGAGAGCTCAGGATTCATGCCATTATTAGCTTTGACCACCCGAACATAGAGTAAAGTACCAATCTGCGGCATAGAAGCAATATTGAGTGACATAAATAAGAAAAATGGTGCAAATAAGCAGCATTGTATACACATCTCTATCAAGTTTAAAAAAATTCCTGACAAAAGTGTATACTTTAGCAGGTCCGTACTGCTCGAGTCTGTACAAGTACACTATCAATTATCATCTTCATTCCCTAACCCTAAATAAGTTATTTATACCTAGTATTGTAGACTGATTTGGTAGGTAAATAGAAGTAGAAATATTTTTTTGGACCGCGAATATAAATTAATCCGATAACACATATATATCTGTTTCTCTAACAATCTTTATGGCTCAGGCACCATTCCTTCTCGCCATCTCTCTTCTCATCTATTCCTTTTTCACCATCAACAACCCTTTACAATGCACTCTCTAACTCACATTTATGCTCATCATTTTAACCTCTAACAACCACCAAAGTACAACTGGATCATGGCAATCCAACAATGCTGACTTAACAATCGAAAACTGCTGGGGAAACATACACCATGGCATGGTAGATTGGTCAGATTACGTTAAGATATAAGTTACATATAGGAGAAAAGGATAGGGAGAGCTATAAAGTTTATAGTGTTGGCTTTGGGGTGAAGAAGGCTGATCGGAAAGGTAGAGCGACTGCATGGCACATTTAGATACAAGTTGTATTACGGTTTGATGTATACAAGTTGTATTATGGTTTGATGTATACTGGAGCAAAAGAGTTGGTACAATATTTGAATTGTTGCAGACTAAAATAGCAGGTGCCTGCAGTGTTGCATGAGACATGCTGAAAAACTTTCTTACTTCCAGCCTTCCAGGTACTTGTAATGCTATTCAAATAGCAAATTGTTTCCATCAATTACAATTCTATTAGGGATTTTATTAATAGATGTCAACTGTCATATTTAATCACTTCACTGAGATACAGGAAACTCTCACTATCTCGTTACATTATCACCATATTCATGAAATTGAAACCATTTCAAATTTCAACTTCAGATTAGGCTTATCGTGATCCCCTGGTGTACATGTGTAGCAGAGATATCCCGTCAGATGATGTTTGCCAGCCATTGCAACTCTCAATATTTTTAGAGTCAAATATCGCAGCCTGGTTTGGTAATACAGATAATCATCGGTTGTCATATTTTTTATTAACACAAATAGGTAAGGATGTTTGCTTGGAAACATAATTTTACATTTAGTTTCTGATTGTGTGTTGACTGTGGGGTACCCATAAGAATTTCTACGTAGAACTCAAGGGATATTAAAAGTTGATTTTTGCTGGTTTATATATGTGGTCCTAAAAAAGATATTTCCTTTTCTTGTTTATTTGATTTGTGCCGTAGTCTAGATCAGTGTTCTAAAAATCGGTATTAGGCGGCGCCTAGGCGTTGGGCGGCCACCCACCGCCCAATATTCGGCCGGAGGCGGCTCTTAGGAGGTGGGGGTGGGGGTGGGGGGGGGGGGGGGGGGGGGGGGAGGCGGTTCCAGGCGGCCACCTACGAGCAGGCGCTCGTGGAAGAAGGCGGGCCACCTGGAGATTTTTGAAATTTTTTCAAGTGAAAAGAACCCATGACCCGTTAACCCGACCCGTTTGTTTACATACTAATTAAAAGAGCAGCAGCAGCAGCATACTCAAGAGGAGAAAAAGAAGAAGCAGCGCCAGCAGGAGGTAAGAAGCTTCTTCCTTTAACCTTTCTTTTCATTCTTCACTTCTTCTTCTTCTTCTCCTTCTCCTTCTCCTTCTTGAGCGGCTGCTTCAGCCGATTCGAGCAGGAGCGGCTGCTTCTGCTGCTTCCCTTTTTTTTTCTTTCTCTCTCTCTCTCTCTCTGGAGCTTGGACGGCTCAGTATATACTATATAGGCAGCTGCTTCTGCTGATGTCATCGTAGACACTGTCAAAACTCAAAACAGTAAATAGAAATCACATTCTAAACAGTAAATAGTGAATGGGGTCTCGGGAAAAAAATGAGACACTTAATTTTTCCTCGCATTCTAAACAAAGTACTTTTTCTGGACTCTAAACAGTAAATAGATGTTGCTTCCCTTTCTTTTTCTTGTTCAATGAATGAGACAATTTTTTTCTTGTTCAATGAATGAGACACTGTCTAAACAGTAAAATATTGAACACTAGTTAGACACTTAATAATATGAATTTGACTATGTTTAGTTATTATGAGAGGCTTTGAATTTGGGGTATAATTTTTACTTAAGCATATTTTCAATTCCTTTTTTTATATGCGGCGACCGCCTAATATTAGAAGGCCGCCTAGGCGCTAAGCGGTGGGTGGCCGCCCGCCTGACGCCTAGCGCCTTTTACAACCTTGGTCTAGATTTGTGATCCCAAGAAGATATTCCTATTATATTTTACCTAATTTGGTTGAATCTTAAAAATGCATCAAGATGCATCTTCTCTAATCTAACGGCTAAAATACCAAGTTTAAATAACTTATTTACACAGACTATTGTGACTGAACCCATATATATATGGGTTTATATAAGTTTAAATAACTTATTTACACAGACTATTGCTGGTATATATATATATATATATATATATATATATATATATATATATATATATATATATATATATATATGAGGAGAAGCCAACAAGTCCTGGCCTAATTGGTCAGAACATTGACAAAACGACCAGGTAACTGGTCAGGTTCAATAAGCAACCTAGCAAGTGATGAAATGACATGGAGAATAATCTTAAATGTTGTTGGGACTCCCTTCTCTAGCTCTTTTTATCTCAATGTAGGAGCACCTAATATTCGGCACATAGTACAAATTAAGAAGAATAAGCAACATAATTAATTAAATCAGCAAGTGTTCATCTACATCTCTACCAATCTGTAACTTTTGTTCCTTGCAAAGTTGAACACTTCGGTTCCTGGCAAATTAATGTCATGTTATAGAATTCAGATTTAGATCTCACACTCCAACCCATTTCAAGCCCTATACACCTAATGACAACATATCAATACCCTTCCCTCGCTCAGACACAGTATCAACAGATCTGAACCCAAATTTGGAGTGCTTAATAAGTGTGGACTAGGTGAATATACATTTAGGATTTGGACTCAGGCTGGGACCTAATGTCATGTCATAGAGTTGATATTCAGATTTCACATTCCAACCCAAAGTTACCTAGGTCGCAGTTTGGACTCAGGCTGGGACCTAAAGCCCTACATACACCTAAGCATTTACTTTTTCTATTGACTACTACCATATTAAGCACCAAGTTACTTGTTACCATATAATTACACAGATAAACCCAAAAAAAACTATTTTCATGGGGTCTTTAAGACAGATTTTTTGCAAAGAAAACAATGACAATCAGAAATATACACACCTAAAGAAACTTTACATTTTGAATTTAGACCAAGAGCCTAATTAATAAACATACAGCTCTGAAGCATTAAATTGATATCCAAGAAAAGGGACAAAAACATTAACATTACAACACATAGCATGTGTAATATCTGCATTATATGAGCACCAACAGTATATAATCCATAGATAAGCAACCTAGCAAATGGAAGGAGTTTAGTTCAGCAAAAGTGATACCTCAAACTTTGGTATATTTCTCCTAGTTCCTCCTTCAAATGCAAGTACAGGCAAAAATGCCAAAGAAGGTCCCTTTATATCCACTAGAAAATTCTAGAAACATGAAATGTAGTACATTAGAAAATTTCATAGGGGAAAGGATAACAATGACCAAACTTAAAAGTGATGTAAAATGCAACAGAACAGGTAATTTTGATAAAAGAATAGTTTCATTCACGCAGTATTCGTAAAAGATTTGTGGTCACAGATCGTTTGTGTTGAATATATTTATACAGGCCTCAAAAACATAAAGATCCACAACTTCATGATTTAGATTTTCAATCCCATCCAACAGCCTAGCATAGATATTCTCACATTCACCAAAAACCTGAATTAGTCTACATGTACTAGCATAGCCCTAATCTCTCTCCAGAGTTCTATGACACGGCCTACCATTCTTGCACTCTGCCTCTAAGATCAAACCATCAAATACATAAGTTTATGATCAGCCTCCAAAGCCCCACTTTTACTTTGAAGCTGATAAGGAACAGCCGAAAAGACAGTTGTATTTCAGTTATTGGAAGTCTATACCAAGGTGTTGAGCAAAGCTTATAAAGGCAGCATGAGGCACGGAGGACGGAAAGGCCTATGTGGGGGCCTGAAGGCAGCGAGGCTGGAGTCTCAAGACTAAAATTAGAGGTGTGAGACTAAATTAGAGGTGTGTAGCAGGTAAGTTTGAGACAAGCTTGTGGTGTATGACTGCGACATAGGGGGTGTTTGTTTTTTTCATAAGTTTATCATGCTAGCACTTTAAAGTATCGAGCACTATATGGTGCTAGCACTTTAAAGTGAAAATGTTGCCTGTTTTTCATAATTATACATTGCATTATAAATATATGAATATACTATTTCGTCCTCAAATACTATGACATCATTTTAAACAAATTCACTAGTGCAAATGAAAAAACACAAGTTCATCCTCAAATATTTTTATCAACACAACATAAACTATTCCATCATGAAGTTCACCTTCAAATAACAATAAAATCAAAAATTATTTAATAATTTGGAAACTAGTTTTTTTTTTTTGGCACCAGAAATTATTTAACTATAAATTTTTAAGCCGCCCATTTTGGGCACGGAAAAGTATTTGATAATTTGGAAAGTTTGAAAGTAGTTATTTTTTGTGTTTATAGAACTAAAAAAAAAGGGGAAGTGTAGAAAATAATAAACCCCATAATCCCTCAAATGAGGGTTTGGACTCGTATATATAGAAAAAGAAATATTACATATAGGACCACACTTATTGAGATATTACGTAATAATAAGTAATACTTAACACCATCCCTCAAGATGGTGCATAGATGTAAATCATGCCCAGCTTATTACAAAGAAACCGAATCCAAGGGCCTAAAAAATACTTTGTAAATATCGATCCACCTTATCCTGGTTGGCCATAATTGAAGCATGTGCGCGGTAGTCCTCTATCACAGCCACCACTTCTCGTCCACCGTTACGTCTAGCATTCCGGCCACCTCGTCTACCATCGCGACCCCCGCGAAATCCACCTCGAACAGCTCCCAAGATAGATCGATCAGTAGGTGTCGCTCGTATCAGTCCCAACTACTTTTGTTGTCCGTATGACACGAAAGTAGGCTTTCCATCAGAGTTGGAACCTCACCAGGAGGAATAATCTAAGACCATGCAAAATCCGCATCAGGACGAAGTGAGGCTAAGTATGCCATGACATATAGTTGCAGGCATTGAGTTCTCGCCTCATTGAGATATGTCGTTAGAGGAAACACATAATCCACCTTATCAGTCATGACCTTAAATGCTCGAAAGTGATCCTTATATGTCTTGTTCCCTTGATTTGCTCGATAGACGCTGACAACCAAGTCATAAATACGAGACAAATCGCGCTTTCCATCATACGCAGCTACCAAGACCTTCCATAATTTCTTCACTGGATCTGTGTTCTGAATCATATCCTCGACTGATAGTTCCTTCGAGTTAATCAACTACGTGAACAGTCTGCTATCATTCGTCTCTCACTGTCCGTATGTGGGATCATCCTCCTTTGGAGGGTTGTCAGTGAGATACTTTGACAACCGCATTCCCCTAAGCGTCTTCTCGATCTTCTTGCGCCACGTGGAGTAGACATCCGGACCATCCAGCATCCTATCGACAGGTCGAATCGATGAAACCGCCGTACCAGTACTCAGTACCCCCGCCTTTGTGTTCCCAACGCTAGTGGTGTCAACATTGTTATTCACCTCAGTACTCGACATCTTTTATGTTCTTGATTCGACTATCTTTACTCGGAACCGCTCAATATTCACATCATCTATGTCAATGCTAGCTCGTGCATCTTGACAGAGATCGAAGATGGATCATACGAGTCAGGAATAGATATTCACATAAAACTAGTTTGCTCTTTGTTAAATCTGAATATGGATACCGAACCAAGAACAGAGATCTACACAAACTATCACAATTTGCTCTCTGTTAAATCCTGATGATGTTGCTGAGATTCGATTCACACAATTGCTTGCTGAAAAAACTCAGACTCCAACGATTCCTTTTTTAATAGCAACAGCAGCGGTGGTGGTGACGGTGGCGGTGACGGTGGCGGGACATCGGCGGTCGCTATAGCGGCGGAACAAGCGGTGGCGCGAGAGGGAAGAGGAGACCGACGGCTAGGATGACAACGGTGGTGGCTGAGGCAGGCGGGAAAGATGACAGCTGTCAGCATCGACAGCTGCTGACAGCGACGGTTGCGAGGAGGAAGGGAGGAAGGGGCTACAGCAGCTAAGACTAGGGTTAGGCTTTTGGCTCTGATACCATGTATAAAACAATAAACCCCATAATCCCTCAAATGAGGGCTTGGAATCATATATATATAGAGAAATGAATATTACATATAGGTCCACACTTATTAAAATATTACGTAATAACACTAATACTTAACATGAAGAGGAACAAGAGAAGGGATTAATGTTCTTGGGACATGTTTTTGTAACAATTCAATTTGTTGAAAGTTACAATAGTCTTTTTTTGCACTTACAAGCTAAGTGGTCAATTATAAGCTCATGATTTGAGTTTACAATTTATCAGTTATGCATCACTATATAGTGATGAGCTTTTTAAAGTGCAAAAAACAAACACATTAAGTTGGTGGGTTCCGCACAGTATTGTTAAAGACACCACCCACGCACGCCTAGGCGCTCAAAAGGCGAGAGACAAAGTTTTACCGTATAATCCAAAGACATGCGAGGTATCTTTTCTAGGTGAAAAAGGCGCCAAAGGTGTGATTAGGCGAATGGGTAACTAGGCGAGCATAAGCGCATTGTCACGCACAAGATTTTTTGCTCCACCGAAATGGCCATGCACAACCCTCCCTAGAAAGGAGTTTAACTGGAAGGCTCTAGAATTCTCCAGAGTGTAGTGGAGTCCTCTTGAACTCTCAAGAGACTTTCCTAAGTTTCTAGAAGTTCTATAATCTTCTCATGTAAATATCTGAGGACTAGATCTTTCTTGTAAAGGACTAGAAGTTTCTTGTAAGACCCTTGGGAGCCTATAAATAAAGTGGGGGTCTTATTTTCTCCTCACCACTGTATCTTGTAAGCTTCTTTCAATATAGTGGTCTCTTTCAAGTTCCACCCTTGCTCCACTATTCTCTTCTTTTCTTAGCTTGCTAACTAAGTTCGTTCGGAGAAACTTGCACAGGTCTTCGAGGAGGAAGTTCGTGCGACGTACGGAGTCAAGTGTAGGCAAAAACACTAAGACCATGAGAGCATGCTTAGGTGGGTTGGGTGTTTTATGCAACTTTGTTTCGGATTTTTATAAGTTTTATGGGCTTGTTTGATTTTATTACTATTTTAAGTTGCAGGCTGAAATTTTAAAGGCCCAAATAGAGTGAAGTCTTTCAAGTTCCACCCTTGCTCCACTATTCTCTTCTTTTCTTAGCTTGTTAACTAAGTTCGTTTGGAGAAACTTGCACGGGTCTTCGAGGAGAAAATTCGTGCGACGTACAGAGAAGTGTTGGCAAAAACACTAAGACCATGAGAGCATGCTTAGGCGGGTTGGGTGTTTTATGCAACTTTGTTTCGAATTTTTATAAGTTTTATGGACTTGTTTGGTTTTATTATTTTTTAAGTTGCAGGCTGAAATTTTAAAGGCCCAAATAGTGTCTTTTTTTAAGTTCTAATACTATAGGTTACTAACTAAATAGACATCAATTAAAAAAGGAGATCAAGTATTCACAAAAGCCATCACTTTGTTGGACCATTTAACAGAATCAACCATGACATTTTGAAAGTTTCATTTTACTAAAGATCTATAAGATGATTTAAATCTTGCTTGTCTAGTAAGCATGCAAAAAGGTTTCGTAACTGGTGCAAGAAATATATACTTATCCTAAAGTCACCACAAGCATGAACAAAGCATTTTTTTGACAGGACGCAACCTCACATGAGAACTAATGACCAAAAATAATCAGAGTTTATCAAGTGTTAGAAAAGATGGAGCCTGAGCCCTGACTATATCAATTCAAGTAGGTAGATGCAGGGGAATTGCTCCGATTCATGGGCAAAGAAATGGGATGTAATGTAGCCTAAGCATCTACACCCTGGTACAAGAATTCAAATATGCAATTCACTCTTGATTCATGCAGTTTGGACTTTGGAATTCTAACAATTGTGTGGCTTGGAAACACTTCTGAAAATTGGCATAAAGGCATTTTTGTTGTTGTAGTCGTTTTATGTGTGCTTGTATGTGTGATTGAAAAACAAGCTGATATCCATATGTGCATGTAATTCAAAAACAATGTTACCGCAGATAGCATATTCCTCAAAATCAGTCAGTGGAAAGAAGTCATAAAAGGAAAAGTTAACAAATGTGCATAAAGAAATACTTACATCTGGTTTGCTGTCTACCACAATACCAAGAACCGTGTCTCCTGCACATGGCACATACTGCAAGGATACAGAAACTGCATCAAGTAACTTCACCGAAACAAGTAAAAGATGATGTCAAAAGAATACGAGAATAACATTTCCCAGAAGAACTTTGACATGGGAGCATGAAGCAGAATGTATGAGTGCAGCAAATATGAAATTTTACACAGACCAATTTCTTGTTAAAATATTCAACAATTTAAAATTAATTTAGGTACTCAACTAGGATGATTAAAGATCCTTAAGTGTTACTAGTATCTGAACAAACTAATTATGTCAATAAGCATTAGCCCAAACGGTCAGCACTTAAAGACGCAAGACCGAGAAACCAGTGAGAGCAGGGGCTGATGCATGTAGCGGAAAGTGGGGTCAACTAACCCTACTCAAAACATTTTTTTTTTAAAGTCCTATGTGTAGCAACAGTGTAGCACACGCTAGTGTAGCATAGTAGCCACATACTAGTGTAGCACAACAGCCTATGGACTGCTTATGTTGGTGGATGCCTATAGTAGTGTAGCACAGCTGCACAGAAATCCATTCCCTATACTAGTAGGTGGATACCGATCAAAGAGAGACAACAGTATAGCATACTAGCACAGCAGCCCATTCTCTATACTAGTAGATGGATGCATATCAAAGAGAACTTCTCTTTAAGAGACAACAGTGTAGCACAGTTGTAAATTTTCTCTTCATATACCCTTCTGAGCCTTCTATGTCCATGTCCAAAAGTTCTCTGAGATGATACTTATCAAAGAGAAATCACCTATCCCAAAGAGAACTAGAGAAGAGTCTGGCATAAAACAAATCAGAAAGAAAAAGGTCAGCAAAAATATACTTTTATTTTAGTATTACACAAATCCTTTATAACTAATATATGAGGATAGATAATGTTCTTGCTGTAGTAGTATTTTCATAATCATATTTGGCAAATGCATTATAGAGTAAACTTAGAACGTTGGTGGCAATGTGAGGATATATAATGTTCTTGTTGTAAATCAAGTAGAAAATACTATGATGAGTAAGCTTGTACTGGAATGTCTTTCAGTTCATGTCATATTACCCCTCTTCTCTGAAATTGATTTTTTTGTTAACACATTACTTCTAAAGTTTAGTGGAAGAAAAAGAAAAATACAGTAGAGGAAGCATACATGTTTCTAGTTTATGACATTGTAGAAAGTCTACGGCTAGTTATTGGCTTGATTTCACTAGAAGCATATATGTTTCTAGATTACGACACATGATAGATAATGTTCAATGGAATGCTTTTCAGTTCAATAGTATTTTCTAGTTAATGACATTGTTGAAAGTCTACGGCTAGTTTTACGTCTTACTTAGCCGTAGTTATGATCGACCTAATATTTCACTAGAAATCATGGATTCTTTTAAAAATTCTATCTTATAACATTTTTTAGCTTTCTTTACATTTGAGGTTGACCCCCTCTTATAAATTTTTGCGTCCACTTCTGAGTGAGAGGTTTGAATCCCACGGAACATGCACGTGTTTAAAGAGAAGATGGTAAGCCCTGTTGTAAAGCTGAAAGAATGGTCTATTGGATCTTGGAAGATGGTAAGCCCTATTGTACAGCTAAAAGAATGGTCTACCCTAATAGTGGATCTTGGAAGATGGTAAGCCCTAGGGAACCGTATGGTGGAGACTATAAGTCAGTTTTCTGCCCGTGACACACCATGTCGGACATGTATTATCACACACGACATGGGCACTCCAGCATTTCCAAAATAATGTCATATCTGTATCGTCTCGTGTCAGATTCGATTCGCGCAACACAGATACAACAAGCTTAATTCATGTTATACACATGTTATTTAGATAGTGGTTATTGACACTACTGCGAAAGAACAGCCAAGTATGGAATACTACATCGATGGGAAGATATACTCACTCTCTTCTGCGAGTTCTCGACCCAGTACTTGTTCGGCTTCGAGAACCTCAGCTTCCCCGCCGTTATCACCGACAGAGAATCAACCTCCTTCAAGGGGGAAAAAAAAAGCTTCGAACTTTGTTGACATTGACAACAAAACCCTAACCGTAGTTTACCAAAATCGGAACTTTTCCTCACCTGGCGCAATCCCGAACCGAGTCTGACGGTTTGGTTCGCCATGCTCGAGAGGTCAACAACAACGTCGCCAGGAACCTATGCATCACAAATATAGTATAGATCGAGAATAAAAGATTCGAATAGTTAGGGTTTCGATGAATTGATTGGTGACGATGGACTTACGACGATCTTGTCGACGAAGGTTTTGGCCGAGGAATCGATCTGCATTTTTAGGGTTAGGGTTTTAGCTAGAGAGAGAGAGGCGCGAAGTGGAAGAAGAAATAAATTGATTTCGCTTTTTTTTTTTTTTGGTTTTTTCTAAGGGCACCACCCTTTTTGCTAGGGGCTACCCCAAAATAGTTCAAGTTTATTACAAGTTTGCCATCAAAAAATTTTGCTAGGGCTAGCCCAAGCACACCTATAAGGGTCCGACTATTGACACCCCATCTATTTCTAAGTTGACCCCAATTTCTAAGTACACCCCACCTAAAAATAAATTAACTTATAAAAATACTAAGTACACCCCAAATGTTGACAAAAATACTCTTATGACTTAAACCATAGTGTACAACCCCCACATCCCAATTTCTAAGTACACCCCATTCCTCTCTATACACAAAATTCTACATTCACCCCACTTTCCTCTCTCCCTACATACACCTCCACTCTACTCTCTTCCCCATCAAATCCTAACCCTAACCCTAACTACTCTCTTCCTCCACACTACTCTCTTCCCCATCTCTGTTGGACTTCTCTCCAACACCAGATTTGAGTCGGAGAAGTCCCCCATTGTTCACCCCACTCCGAGAAGTCTCTTCACCATGGATCGAGGTGAGTATCAAACATTTCAATCCAAACTACATTCTCTCCCATTGTTTTGTCGAGCATTTAGGGTTAGAACCCCATTGTTTTGTCGACCATTTAGGGTTAGAACGAAAGAACAGATCGAATTTTTCCCCAAAATTTACGGATCTGTTCGACTCTGGTCGGTCGGACACACAGCAATGTGTTCGACTCACGATAGTCGAACACCTTGCTTACTGTTCGACCTGTTTCGGTCGAACAGTACAGATTTGTTCGACCTGTTATGGTCGAACAGTGTGGCTTAGTTCGACTCTTCGAGACCGAACAATACAATTTAAAAAATATTTCTTTAAGCCATGTTATTTTGGTAGAACTTGTAGGAAAGCAAACTAGTAGGAGGGAAACGACTCATGCTTCAGCTAGGAGACGTCGGGCTGAAGAGCAGGAACTTGCACGTCTTCAACAACAAGCACTTGTTGCTTCGACTCAAACGGCCGACCAAGAGCAGGAGCAAGAACGCCACACTGATGAAGAGTGCCACACTGATGAAGAGCGCCAAACTGATCAAGAAGAGGATGAGGATGCTGACATTTTGACAGGGCCTTTTCCCGGTGGACCCGAAGATCCACAACTTATTCCAAGTTTCAAGACACATGTGGCGTACGAGATTTGGAATGGCATTGAGAGGGACGTGTTAAGGTGTTGGTGCCACACAACGAAGCTGTACGCATGGAAGTTGGAAGGTAACATAAATCCTGTCCTTCAAAATTCTCGTATAGCCAACATAAGGTCGTTTTCGTACAAGACGCCAAATAAGAATCTAATTTGTGCGTTTGTTGAGCGTTGGCAACCGGAGACCAACACATTTTACATGCCGTTCGGAGAGATGACAATTACATTAGATGATGTTTTTTGTCTTACCGGACTCCCGGTAAGTGGCTTACCGGTGGTGGAACCAGTGTCAGCAAGGGGACCGGAGGACCCTAAGAAGATGATTCGTAGATTGTTGGGGGTGTCAGAAATTGAGGCACAGGATGAGCTATTGAGTCAAAGAGGTAGCTCGGTCCGGATGGAGTGGCTCCGGGCTAGATTTGAGTCGGATGTGAGTAGCACGGATTCGTCGAAAAGAAGACGTGCTGCCCGTGCGTACTTATGGTATGTGCTTGGATGCACCATTTTTGCTGACAAAAGTGGGACACGGGTTGACACAAAAATTCTAGCCCTTCTGGAGAATGTCAACAACGTCGATGACTACGCTTGGGGAGCAGCTGCTTTAGCTTTCTTGTATCGACAGCTTGGAGTAGCATCTCGGAGTGGGGTGCGGCAAATTTGTGGATACCTGACTTTACTGGAGGTAACTATATCTCCTACTTATATGTTTTAATTTAATGTTATACATCCGACCAATATGCTTCATATTATTTTATTTTTTTGTAGGCCTGGATCTTCGAGTACTTTCCGTTCACGAGGCCTACCCATAACGTCAATTATCGGATGGGGGAACCACTTGCTATAAGGTGGGCCAATAGGCCCCATGCTGGAGGAGGTACCAACCTGATCTCATCCATCAGGGAGGTATTGGACAATCTTCAAGTCCACAATGTGAGTGTAATTTCGTCCATTTTACTGTCGCTATATATGTGTTCTATAATTGCTTAAATTTTTATTGTAGGTGAATTGGACACCCTATAACGGGATGAGGGACACTTTTCCTCGGGACGAGGTGACTTTTTTTCATGGATGTATACGTGCATTTGACAATGTAGAGCCATATCATCCCGACCGTGTCCTTCGACAATTTGGCCTACGACAGAAAGTTCTTTATCCTCCGTTGTTTCCAAATGAGGTTCGACGGGGAAACACGAGCCAGAAGTACAAGCTGGCGTTCCATGTTCTAGGAGGCTACTTCCAATACTGGCGCAGCCATGTACTGTCTGCCGAAGCCCGTGGGAGAACTGCAAACCCTGCATGGGAGTGTTCACCTGATTATATGGACTGGTACAAAAAGTTTTCACATCCTATTGTCCAGAATCCGAAGAACGTCTCTAGTGCTGCGGGGACTACATCTACACAGACAGGGCCACAACCATGGGACATGATTGGGAATGCTTTGGGATATCTGGAACCAGTCTACCAGACATGGATCTCAAACCGAGAGGCGCTAGACATTCCGACCTATGAGACGGCAATGGTCGGAGCATATCGAGCATTGAAGCTACAGTCTCCAGAGGAACCTGAATCTTCAACGAGGGCGACTGGTAGACATAGGCGACGTAGATCGTAGATATCTTGTTATGTTTTGTGATATACTCGAATGCGTCATCGACGCTAGATATCTTGTTATGTTTTGTGATATTTTGTGATATACTCGAATGCGTCATCGACGCTAGATATCATGTTATGTTTTGTGATATTTTGTGATATTTTGTGATATACTCGAATGCGTCATCGACGCTAGATATCTTGTTATGTTTTGTGATATTTTGTGATATACTCGAATGCGTCATCGACGCTAGATATCATGTTATGTTTTGTGATATTTTGTGATATACTCGAATGCGTCATCGACGCTAGATATCTTGTTATGTTTTGTGATATTTTGTGATATACTCGAATGCGTCATCGACGCTAGATATCTTGTCTTGTGAATTGCCTGTACCAGTGCTGTTCGGCAAACATATGTCGAACATTTGCATACTGTTCGACCATAACAGGTCGAACAGTTCAATAATGTTCGACATATACAGGTCGAACATATGTACACTGTTCGACTTTTCCAGGTCGAACAGTACATGTTTTAACATATGCAACATACGTTCAAACGTCCCACAAAATATTAGCACAAATTCATTATAAATTTCTCAAAATACGAGCCACAGTTCATTATACGTTCAAATGTCCCACAAAATATTAGCACAAGTTCATTAGACGTTCAAACGTTCCATTACAAATAATTAATGAGCTTGAAGCAAATTCAATTCAATATAATCGGTGAAGCCGCGACTTGTACGGGAACAGTTGCACGATACTTCTGCAACCGATGCTCCAAAATTTTGCCCCAACCAGATGCACACGGAAGACGCAAAGTAGACCAACTGCTGACAACGGGTGGTAATATTGCGTCTTCGGACAAATTGACCTACATACAGATGGATTGAAACATATTAGATAATAGTTGTTGTATACACAAAAAATACACATTAGGAGAAAAACATTACCACTATGAAATGATTATTGTTAACAAAGCCATGCAGATTAGCCGAGGGTTCGTCGGAACTTCTGTCACCATAGGAAGAAACGTAGCGCTCTCCAGCTCATGAATGTGGACAAACGCCATGTTGTACGCCGATGCCGCCAACAAATAATTATCGGGATATCTCCACCAGTAGTTACTGTCCATAACTGGAGCTGAGAAGTAATTCAAAGATTCAAGTAATTGTACGGGAGAGCCATTACTCAAGTAACACTTGCCGTATAAATCGACCCTCGATGACAACTCTTGCATGAGGTCATTACGTACTTTTGCCCATGACTCCTCCCCCAACCCTACTGCATGGGCTACGCATCGGAAACCACAATGTCCATCCCCAAGAACGTCTACCACACTCGACACGTACGAATGAAATCGAGGTGGAATCTTCTCCAGATATGCAATAAGGGTGTCATTGCGTAATGACTTACGTTTATCCGGTACCTTCTTCCTTCGAATAGAAGTAAACATTGGTTTTGCCGAAGGGGGTCCACCGACAATTAAAGTTTGCTCCAACGGTAAACAACTATCGTGAGCGGCTTCAACTATTTCAAATTTGCTTCGCTCACGTTTCGTCGAGTTTGTATTGTGTGTTTTTTTCTTGTTTGGCCTACCACGAGGTCGAGTGTTGACAACCGGTTCGAGCAACGAAGACGTTGAAGGAACTGATATCTCCCGGAGTCTTTTAAGCAATAAGAGCCTTTGGGAATCATTAGCCACATCAAACATATGGTTAATATTATCCATGGTCTCAACCCAACGACTTCAGATATCTTCATCATGTACTTTGTCTGTTTTGGCAGGTTCACAATCGAGCTTTCTCCAGTATTTGTCAACCATATCAAGCTGGATGTATTGTCCATCCCGTTTTAGCTGTGCAAGCTCATGTGCACAAGGTAGCCCGCAAGTTCTTCTCAACACACAACCACAAAGTAGGGGATCGACGCCGGTATCATCTAAACTCTTCAACTCGTCATAAATCCTACTGAGAGCATTATGAGACACCAACCCGCGAATAATCTTAAACAAGGGAGAACTGTATCGATGGGGTGTCACATTAAGGCTCGTCTCAAATAAGCTCTTAATTTGGTTGTGTGAATTTGTCAGCAGACTATGTATCCTTTCCCACGATATCTCGAAAGTTGATTGACTAGTCCCAAGTTGTTTTTTCAACTTTGCGTGTGCACTCTCGGCCCTGTGAGTATCGAAAACATGGAGTCAAAAAACTCACGTAATACTGTAAAAAAAACATTCATATGTATATACAAAGTATTGCTTGAAAACACATACCTACTACTCGCCGTGTTCTCAAAATGCATGACATTATTAGTCCAACATGAAACAAATTTTTCTTTATACGGCTCTATCCAATTCTTCACAGCATAATTAACTGCTTTTGGGTAATCCCGAAAATCTTCATGAAATCTTCTAAGTAATTCATTGAATCTCAGTTGATCTTCAGCAAGAATCAACGAATTCCAAGAGTTATTGAAAGAATCCCACTTCTCCTTCGTACGAAATAAATTCTTACAGTTAGCCAATATATTCTTGCTTATATGCCACCGAAATAGCAAATGTGCAGCCCTGGGAAACGTAACACTGATAGCATTCATAAGTGCAATCTCACGATCAGTGACAATGACATTGGGTAAGCTTGATTGAGCAAATAGATCTTTAATCGTACTAAGCGCCCATATATAATTGTCCTCCCGTTCCGCCTCCAAATATATACACGTACGCCACAGAAAATGTAATATCCGTGGAAGTTACTCCAACTACTTCCAATAGTGGCATCTTGTACCTATTAGTCTTGTAGGTACAATCCATCAATAAAACGTTGGGAAAAGCACGCAACAAGTCCACACTTGTCGGGTGGGCATAAAAAAGATCCTTCACTCTATCTGTTTGCTCACATCTCCTTACCAGATAATAATACTTTTCCGACTCCAACTTTCCCAACAAGTATTGCATTTGGGATAGCCCTCCATGCTCGGCAACTCTATGCTTATGACGAGCATTATAAATTGTCTTCAATGTCGATTCATTCTCCCCAAAGGATTCCTTCAACGTGCTCAATATATCTTTTGGCCTTGTATTATTTTTCATCAAATCTTTGACGAGTTGGTCTTCGGCTGCTGTTAGTCGACCAACATAGGAGTGCCCAACCAAATTTCGACCCATTGGGTGATTATGTGTGCTGCACATAACCTTAAGTGACCATTGCCCAACATCATTGCATTGTACTCCTTTCAACTGAAACGGACAATCACATTTTTTCGTGCCCGTAAGCCGTTCAGGTCTTCGCTTCTTCGCAATATTAGCCAAATTTGCTTCATCAACTTTTACCTTCCGTCGCACATATTTACCCCCTCGCTCGCAACCCAGGATTACTCGAGCTCGTCTTCCTTCTCCTTTATCCGACCGTTTAACCAAAACTACTATATTATGAAGGTTTCCTATCGATCGTACCCAATTCACCAATGACTCTCGACTAACAAATAATTGATCAGTTTGAAATTCTTCAGAGAAATCAAGTTGTTGTTCGTACATCGGGTGCGTGACAATACTCATCTCAGTGTTAACCGCAATGTCATCTGAAGTGTTTTCCTATGAAGATAAATACAAATATCGGATTAGGTTGGAAAATAAAATTTTTAAATTTAACTCAAAAAAAGTACTGTTCGACCGATATAATCCGGAGAAATCTACACTGTTCGACCAGTACAGGTCGGACAGTTCAAAACACGTTCGACCTCCCCTCGTCGAACAGTGTAGATTTGTCCGACTTGTTATGGTCGAACAGTCCGCGAATTTTGTTTTCTTCTCAAAATCGAAACAGCCGAATCAATACTTGAAAAAAAACATTGGTAGGACTTACATTGGGTACGGGAGATCTTCTATCATTACTTTGGCCCTCCATTGTAATTTCTTCAAGCTTCAAATAATGTCTTCTAAGGTTTTTGGATTAGTTATTGAAGGGGTGGGGTTAGTGAAGGGGTGGGGTCCTATGGCTGTTTGGGTTTAGGTAGAATTAGAAATAGGAAAAGGATAAAGCAGTCATTTCATAATACAACTTAAGTTATGAAAAGAAATTGGGGTCAACTTAGAAATAGATGGGGTGTCAATAGTCGAACCCCACCTATAAATACCAATTTTTATTTTCTCTCTCCTTCTTCTCTTTTCTTTTCTCCCTCAACTATTTTCTTCTCTCCTTCTCTTCTCTTAGGTCAAAGAATTAAAACCCTAATTCTTTTCTTTTCTTCCTACATTTTTGGCAAATTGTTCTCTCCCTCAACTCTAGGTTATTGACTTCTCCAAATTTTTGGTAAGTCATCGAACTATAATATGTTTCATGTTTTAAACAAGAATTTCACATATTAAAGTTGAATTATGTGTTAAATATAGAAAAATATTGAACATGGATCAACCGGGATCATCAAACGTTCCCGCCACATCCGAAGAACACGTTCCCGCAACGTCCGAAGACAACTTTGATGCATCGGAAGCTCTCTTGGTAACTACATTTGAACTTGTCATCGGACTTAAAATCGTGCTGTGACACAGAGGACTGCCAACACTCTGGCAGTCCAGATCATAGACTAGGACTGCCAGAGTGGTGGCAGTCCTTCACAGAAGAAGGACTGCCAGGACCCTGGCAGTCCTACAAATATGTAGGACTGTCAGGGTCCTGGCAGTCCTAGTCTATGATACTAGAATGCAGAGTTTTATTGCAGTCCTTCACAGAAGACGGTCTTGCTATTAACACAATTTGCTATTTAAGGACACCAATCTTATGCACGGGCCTAATCTATGAAACCTATTTGCTTTAGAATTTTGTCTAATTGTACTAACCTTTAAGTTTTATTGTAGGACTTGAGATCTTCCGATTTTGCGGTACCGGCTCCAATTGCAGTCAATGTAGCCCATTTATTTTGGACCGATCTATGTTTTGAATCAAGCGAGGGTGCGGTACATTGGTGTCGAGAAGTCGGACGGAAAAACAACATTGTTCTAGTGATATCCAGATCGGCCCGAAATCGACCGGGACGATAAACTGTGGTGGTGGGCTGTGAAAGAGGTGGTGTGTTCAGAACGCACAAGAAAAACACAGTTATCCAAAGTAAAGTTCCAAGAAGAAATGTTGGAACGAGGAAATGTAGTTGTCCATTCACGATACATATCAGAAACGAAGAAGAAGGGAAATGGACAGTAGAAGTGAAGAATGGAACCCACAACCATGAGATTGCCGAGACACTATTGGGTCATCCGTATGTCGGACGGTTGAACAATACGGAGAAGAAGATAGTCGAAGACTTGTCCACCTCCGAAGTTGCACCGAGACAAATATATTCCGTCATACGACATGAAGATGAGAAGAACATGTCTACAATGAAATCAATATACAACGCCCTAGCTTCTTCAAACGCTGTCCGGACGAAATCTAGAATGGCGATGCAAGAAGTGCTCAAGTTGCTTGCCGATAATCATTATGTTGAGTTCCATAGAAGACATCCCCAGAGTAATGAAGTATTATCAATCTTTTGGGCTCATCCTGATTGCACAAATTTGGCCAGGTCTTTTGCCGACGTGTTAGTCCTTGATTGCACGTACAAGACAAATAAGTTCAAGATGCCTCTCTTTCATGTTGTCGGGTTCACCTCTACTTGAAAAACATTTCCAGTGGCATTTTGCTTCATGAAGAGTGAGAAACTTGAAGACTACACATGGGCGTTGGAGAAACTGAAAACACTTTACACTGGTCATACAAAGCCGTCAGTATTTGTTACCGACAGAGAGTATGCCCTCATTAATGCTATTCGCATTATTTTTCCTCAAGCAGATACATTGCTATGCACTTGGCATGTCAATCGTAATATTCAAGCCCAATGTAAGTTGAAGTTTCGGAAGGAGGATGGTAAAATCGACATGCAGATTTTTGACGAATTCTACAATGATTGGAATTGTGTGTGGCGAGCATCTACGATTGCCAGTTACGACGCCGCATGGTACTTGTTCAAACAAAAGTGGGAGGCGAGGAAGCCGGCATGCATTTCTTACATCAAATATACATAGCTTGAACCGCACAAAGAACAATTCGTCTTAGCATGGTCGAATGTGGTGAAGCATTACGGCACGACAACTACCAACCGTGTCGAAGGAGCACACTCTTTATTGAAGAGGCACCTAAAATCATCTCTCGGCAACTTCGTCTCTGTTTGGCAAGCTATACATTTATCAGTAGACCGAACGGTGAATGAAATTAAGGCATCATTTGAGATGAGTTTGAATATAGTCAAGCATGAGCATAGAAAGGAAGTACTCTTAGATGCTTTAATGCGCGTGGTATCTCACAAGGCGTTGGCCTTAATAGCTGATGAGATTGAAAGATCAAAGTTTGTCGGGCTTGATCCCGAGGTTTGCGGGTGTGTATATCGACACACACTGGGCCTCCCTTGTGCACATCAGATTAATGAATATCGCCGTTGTTTTCCATAAAGAAATTCTCTTTATTTGTTGTGTTTCTGGGAAAATTACAACTGTAGGAATCCGATCTAGAAGACGATCGCTTTATCCCTTGGACTATACGAAGAAGAAAAGCTCTCAAAATTTTGACAGTAGATATCAATGTATCTGTACAATGAATGAGAAAAAGAACTCTATTTATAGAGTCAAAAATAATAACTGAAAAGATAACTGTCTTCACAGCCTGTGCTTAGTTGAAAATCACGCAGGATTTAACATACGCAAGGCTGTGAGCAGTTACTGGACGTGACTTGTAACTGTTGGACACATGGCAATCATGCATGAGTCGTATGCAAGTTACAGGACACGCAGGCGAGAGATCAGTGGCATGGCTGCCACGTACTCCAATTTGATGAAATCCACGCAGACTTGTTGAAGACAAAATCCACGCGAACTCGGTGTAGAAAGCTTCAAAATCCACGCAAACTTGGGGCAGGAAGCTTCAGGATCCACGCAGACTTCAAGGCAAAGAACTCAAAAATCCACGCAAACTTGAGGAAAAAAACTTCAGAATCCATGCAAACTTGAGATGAAGATCACAAATACACGCAGACTTGAGATAGAACTGCCAGCTGTCTTGATTCGGCGTGTCTCGACTGACATAAAATCTCTGACAGTGATTGCTTTGTCAGTCGCATTAAATGACAAGAAACCCTTTTGGTACGCCAACTCGACGAAGGCTGAGTCTTGCTGAAGAAGATTTCGAAAATCACGCAATAGACGGCGATGATCTCTCGAAGTCTGTGCATACGTGGCATACGAAGAGACATTCTTCGACTGTTGTGCTGTCAGTCATAATTACTCTCTGACAAATGATGAGCTGTCTCCCCAGCGTGATTTATTTATATTGTCTGGATCAACTGAGCGTGACTTTTGACTCCGTCTTGATCAACTCAGCGTGACTTTCATTTTTGAGGCCTACAAAACCCCCTTCAAAGTTTTCGAAAAAATTGAAAAGACTTCAAAATTTTCGAAATACTTTGAAAATAAGATGATAAAATGAAATTAGTCACGCTGAGATGACTCCAAACTTTTTTTGGAAGTCGAAAAGACTTCGAAGTTCTTTGAAAACATCCAAATGAACTTATTAAATGTCATAATGACTCTTCGTTCTCCGAGACTGATTATATCCAATTTATGGTGGAATATGAACCGCCGGCGAACTCTGTTATATAAACAGGAAGAAGATTCATTTTTTTAATCTTCATCTTACGTCAATATGACACTAAAGGAGAAAGCTGAGGAAGAAGCACGCAAGTTGGGCTTTTGTTCCCATGGTGACCCCACTTTTGGGGGTGAAGAACCAGAGCCCCTTGTCTTCGAGCTCAAAGATGATCCCTTGCGATTAGCCAAGAATTTCTTGAGCTATTTTGGCTTGGATGGCTCGTCCTCTTCTGATGGGTGCAGCCTCATAGAGCAGCGTGAAATGTTTAAAACTCTGTTGCACTGTCTGGGAGTTAGGAGCGTAGAAGAACTAGGCACCAAGCTCAGTCGCTCTGGAAAATAGAGCGTGACTTTTATGCTTTTGTTGCACTCTTTTTGTCTTGTCTTTTGTAAGGCCATCAGTGCTTGTCTTAAGAAATGAAGTACAACTTTTGTGTTTGATCTGCGTGCCTTAATGAAGAATGTTAATTAGCAGTCTTTGATTGTTTCCAATGTTGCTCTGTCTTCCAAAGCACACGTGACACTCATTCCACAGTTTACGAGCGCTATTTATGCGGATCTTTTCCAAGAATAGACTTGTACTTTGCCCTTTAAATAGATGGAAAAGTTTCGCAGATACTCATCTCCCATTCCTCTTCTTCTTCTCTGAGAATGAAATTTTTGGGAGATTTTACTCTCAAACAGGAAAGCAATGCCTTCTAATGTTCGACTTCTGCGCACTGTATCAAACATGAGTTTGTCAATCCTTAGCACCAAACTTGAAGGTAAATCAGTGTAATATGTGCACTTATTTTTGCTGTTGAAGATAGGCTTTCTGTTTCTTGTTTCTGATTTGAACAATACATGCCTGTCACTGTTTGATAAATGCACATTGAATGATTTCTGTTGATCTTTCTGCAGAAACTTGGCTGAAAATTTTCTTCAGAACTGGCATTGGGGATGTGGATGCTGTGGAGAATATCCTACTGACATCTACATCAGGGAGCTCATACGCTTTTGATGCGTAAATCAGACAACTCAGAACTCTTCGTGGGATAGAAGGGTCTTCCTTAGATGGTAGGAAGAGCCTTTATACACGAGAGTTGGATGGTGGAGTCAACTCTACCCCGAGAAATCGGGTAGTAGAGTTCCTTTCACGGGAGAACTAGGAATTGTATCCCAAGGTTTGGATACATTCATGTCTTCCTTGAGAGGTTACCCCCAATCCACCAATTGTATTGGCAGCACCACGACTTCGGGCTGCCATACTCTGTGGTTCTCCTCTCGTCTGAGAGAGAAGACCAGAGTTTGATTCCTGCTGATCTGGTCGTGACTGGGATCCAGATAGTCAGGAATTGCCACCAACAACGAACCTGACGGAGAAGGTCCGACGGAGAAGATCCAAAGAAGAAGATAGATCTCTATTAGGTTATTGTTGTGGTGTAGAATGAACCAAGATTTGTAATAGATTTCCATTATGATTTGTAAGAAAGTCTAAGAAAATGTAATAGACTTTTTTGTGGTGAAATGAGAATGGAAATGATAATTCTTCTATGCTCAATGATTTGTATTTGTGGATGAATTGTGGACATGATAGATAATAAAATCATCTTTTCTGTTTTAGAGTATATGATATTATCAGAGGTATTATGGACGTGATAATATATAGGAACTCAAAAGAAAATAGATTGATTTCTATGCAGAGGTCAAAACATGACAAATGAGTAAGCAGATTCGGAATTGATTCAGAGGTTATGAAAACATGATAAATAACGAATCTCCATTTAATAAATTGATAGAAGATTATGAACGGATAAACCGTTAGGAAATGATGAACAGATGAACTGTCGAGTGGATGTAATAAATGAACGGATGAACCGTCAAGTATTAATGAAGATGTGAAACGTCGGATGAATGTGAGAAATGAATGGATGAATGAATATGCGAAACGTCGGATGAATGAGGAACTTCTGCCTATAAATATAGCAGAAATCTGGCGAGAACGAATACTTCTACTCCTCAACATAAAGATGTCATCTAGAGAAGCATCCAAGAAGACTGAGATAGCCTCAAAGGTTCAGAAAGGCACTGAAGAACGCCCTGCTGGTCCAGTCAAAACGAAGAAGACGGAAGCAGGCGAAGGTTCGTCTGCATCCAAGCCACCAAGGGACATTCTGGATTTTCTGCTCGAACCAGGAAGGACTGAAGAAGAGGAAGCCATGAGGATGGCCGCTTGCAAATTCCTCGTGGGTTCTAACAATGAGGTTCTCGGCTCTTTTGCTGATCACGTCTTTGAGAAGGACGGTAGTGGCCCACGTCCAAAAGTAGAGAAGGATGATAGTGATCTTCCTTAATGTCATGTATCATCATTCATGAAAATAAAATAAAAATTTTATTTTTTTAAACATGAATTTGTCTGATGATTACAGGTATTTACATTTATACATAATACTTTTTAAGAAATTTGCCATTAATAGGCATCAAAACTTTTCGACCATCAAATTCTTAGAGTTGATAAGCTCCATTTGAGAAAACTTTGCTCACAATATAGGGACCTTCCCACTTTGCGTCAAATTTGCCCTTACTCATATGAGTCATAGTCATAGGACGTCTGACTGTTAGAATAAGTTCTCCTTTTTGATATGATCGAACTCTGACTTTTTTATTAAAAGCTCTTGAAATTCTAGCTTGATAGAATTCAATATTCTGTTGAGCAGATAATCGCTTTTCATCCAGAGCTTCTAATTCCTGAAGTCGAAGACGATCGTTATTTTCAGCAGTGAGTTCATTAGCGATTGCTATCCTTAAAGAAGGAATTTGAATCTCTAATTGAAGAACAGCTTCGCAACCATACACCAGAGAGAAAGGTGTACATTTGGTAGCATTACGAACTGTAGTACGATAAGCCCACAAACATTCCCCGAGATTGTCACTCCAATTACGTTTGTTAGTGGAGACAAACTTCTTTAGGAGTTTGATGATAGTCTTGTTGAAAGCTTCTGCTAATCCGTTAGCTGCTGGATTATATGCGGTAGAAGCCACATTGTTGATCCGGTGATCGTCACAGAATCGAGTAAATTTCTGGCTGACGAACTGTGGTCCGTTATCATGAATAATGCGTCGAGGAACACCAAATCTGTAGATGACGTGGTGCTTAATAAAGCTGATGACATTAGACATCTTAACTTCAGATAAAGGAATGGCTTCGGCCCATTTGGAGAAGTAATCGGTTATTGCGAGAATGAACCGATGACCTTTAGATGACGGTGGATTGATCGGACCGACAATGTCCATGCCCCAAGCTTCGAAGGGCCATGATGCTGCCGTCGGGTGTAGAAATTCTGAGGGTTGATGAATAAAATCTGCATGGATTTGACAAGCTTTACACTTCTTTGCATATTCGATGGCATCAGATACCATGGTGGGCCAATAATAACCCATACGTCGAATACGGTCTTGAAGTTTTGGTCCTGGCTGATGTGCTCCACAAATTTCATCATGTGCTTTGCGAATGATTTGTTGAGCTTCATTACCGACAACACATCGAAGGAGTAAACCATCATAAGCTCGACGATATAAGGTCTTTGTTGTATGATTGTAGTAGAATCTGAGTGATCGTCGTCTGATAGATGCTGCCTCACTCGGATCATCCGGAAGAATATCATATAATACGAGATCTAAGAAAGGAAGTCTCCAATCTTTATCCGTATTTTGATTCTCAGTCGAGTTACTGAAGATGAATTCCATGCTGGAATCGGATGAAGATGACATCGATTTACAACTGAATCCAAATCCTCTTATTGTGTTGACGTAATGAGATGTTGATTCTTCAATGTCAACTGGAAGTCCTAGAGTCAAGTTATTTTCAAGATAAAATAATTCTCGATTACGAACAACAATCATTTGTTGCCGTCTGATTGGAAGAGCCAGCACCGCTGCAAGATTAGCAAGGGCATCAGCTTCTGTGTTACATGCTCGCCTAACATGTTCAATGAAGAATTCTTCAAACGAAGAAGTCATAGATATAGCTGTTTTATGATAAGGAACCAGATCTTGATGGCGAACTTCATAAGTACCCCTGATCTGATTGACAATGAGTTTAGAGTCTCCATACGCCTCCAAATGTTGAATATTCAGATGTTTAGCGAGTTGAAGACCAATAAGTAATGCGTTGTACTCAGCTACATTGTTTGAACACGGCTGATCGAGAGAATAAGCTCTTTGGATAGCAAGACCTTCTGGCGATACAAGAACAATTCTAACTCCAGCGACAATATCGCCATTAGGACCAATTCTTGATGCTCCATCAAAGAATAGACGCCAAGTAGGATTTTCTTCAGCAATTTGATTTGAATCTAGGACTTCATCTGGGATTTCATCATAGAGTTTTGAATTTTCTGGAATTGAGTGAGCAGCCAGAAAATCAGCTAAAGCTTGTCCTTTGACTGATTTCTGAGGAATATAGTGCATGTCATACTGAGCAAGTAGGATTCCCCATTTAGCCAATCGAGAATTCAAAACACTGGGTTTCTTCATCATGATCCGTATAGGATTGATCCTGGAGATGACATGAATAGTCTGGCCAATGATATAATGACGTGTCTTTTGGACAGCAAACATCAAGGCTAGACATTCTTTTTCAACCGGTGAATATCGAGGTTCAGCTCCGGTCATAGTGCGGCTGAGATAATAAATGGCTTGTTCATGGCCATTTTGATTCTTTTGAGCGAGTAATGCACCCAATGAATGACTCATTGCTCGAGTATAGAGGAGGAACGGTATTCCTGAGACGGGAGGTACCAATATTGGAGGGCTCATCAGATATTGTTTTATATCATCGAATGCTTTCTGACATTCATCATTCCAGACAAAAGAGACACATTTCTTCATAAGTTTGTTGAATGGTCTGCAGCGTCCTGATAAATTAGAGATGAATCTCCTGATATAAGCGATTCTTCCTTGAAATCCTCGTAGCTCTTTTAAGGTGCGTGGAGGACGCATCTCTTGGATGGCTTTGATCTTCTCGGGATCTACGTGTATACCTTTAGAGGTAATGACGAAGCCGAGAAATTTACCACTAGAGATGCCTAAGAAGGACTTAGTAGGGTTCATCTTTAATTGATGCTTACGCATTAGATCAAATATAGTCTTCAAATCTTGGATATGATCCTCCTTTTGTCGACTTTTGACTGCAATATCATCAACATAGCATTCGACTATTTTCCGCAAATGTTCACGGAATATAGTGCTCATAGCTCGTTGATAAGTTGCTCCTGCATTCTTGAGACCGAATGGCATAACTGTATAACAGTATGTACCAATCGGCGTTCTGAAAGAAGTGTGCTTCTCGTCTTCTGGAAACATTTTGATTTGATTGTACCCAGAATACCCGTCCATGAATGACATTCGTTCAAATCCACAGGTATTATCAACCATGACATCAGTGATTGGTAGAGGGAATTCGTCTTTAGGACATGCCGCATTGAGATCGCGGAAGTCTATGCATACTCTGATCTTGCCAGTCTTTTTAAGAACATGAACAATATTAGCCACCCAATCGGGATGTTGTTCCTCTCTAATAAACCCAGAGGTAATGAGTTTATTGACTTCAGCTTCAATTGCATCCATGATGTCTGGACGAAATCGTCGCTGTTGTTGTTTGACCGGTTTAGCATTCGGCAAGATATTGAGCTTGTGAGTTGCAATTTGAGGATCAAGCCCTGGTATATCTTCATAACTCCAAGCAAAGACATCAAAAATCAAAAAGCAACTGAGCTGTCATGAGTTCATACATCGACTTCATTGTGTCAGTCATAGACTTCATTTGCTGTTCCAAAGAAGCAATTCTTTGATCTTGAGGAGTCAAGGAAGAAGAAGGTTCATCAGTATTCCCATCAACCATGTAAGTCGTGACTGTATGAGGGATTATTGATGAACTAGTGGATGTTGTATGCTCTGAATCATTGCTTCGTGCATCAAAGTCAACTATAGGAGAATTATCCCCAGTAGGAAGAGGTGGGAAGTTAGATTCTCCAAGGAATTCAGAATCATCTTTAGGGATCAAATTTCTTTGACTAGAAGCCAGGACTCTTGCTCTGGTGTTTCTATATACTCCATCTGGACTATCAACCCTACCCCCGGTGTCCCGAGAAGTCATGTTGATTGAGGCAAACAAAGGCTCATCTTCATCAGGCATAGGTTCATACTGAATCCTATTGAAGACAGACTGTCGTTTAGTTTGACATCTGCATTGCATTGTGATTCTTGGCTGGAAGTCACATTTATGATCATCATGGTCTTGAACCGTTGATTGACATCTGCACTGAATTATGACTCTTGGATAGAAGTCACATTCAGTGTGTTCCTTTGACATAGAATTACTCCTTCTCTTCTGTTGAAGATATTCCCGTAAATCTGTTTGTGAAGATTGAGGAGTATACTTCCTGTTCTTGGGTCTTAATGGCTCTTGATTATACAAAGAGTAATTAATGTGAGCCACATAATTTCTTGCATACTCTGCATCTGGATCTTTTATCTTCATATCCAATTGGTATGGTTTCTTAACACTAGAAGTGCTGAGTTTTGTTCTTAAATCAGTGGAAGGTAACACATTAATTTTGGAAACATGGAGTTTTTCTTCCATTGATCTGGATATTTGCAGAGAAGGAAGAGTTGAACCACTCCTTTGATTAGGAGTTGGTAACAGACCCTCTTTAATGGACAGATTCTGTGCCCAATTTGAAGAAGTCATAGGAGAAGATATTAAGAAATATTTCTTCTTAGACTCATTCAGATTTTAAGACATAGAATGTCCAGAAGGAAGAGTAGTCAAAAGACCATCTCCTTTCCTTTGACTAACAAAAGTATCAGTCAAAGTTGTTCCTGAAGTAAAAACTACAGGAGCAGAAGAAACAACTAAAGAGTTATTCCTTTTCGAAGGGACTTTATGTGGAAGACCACCCCCAGTTCTAGTAGAACTCGGTAAAGAAGAAGAGATAACTAAGGAGTTATTCTTCTCTGATGAAATACACGCTGAAACAGATTTGGCTAAAGAACCAGTGCTGTTGGCGTGACTTTTGATTTTTGAATTACACGCTGGAACAGATTTGGCTAAGGAGCCAGTACTGTCAGCGTGACTGTTGAATGTGGGATTGCACACTGGAATAGATTTGGCTAAGGAGCCAGTACTATCAGCATGACTTTTAGAGTTGAATTTGCACGCTGGAACAGATTTGGCTAAGGAGCCAGTACTGTCAGCGTGACTTTTAGGGTTGAATTTGCACGCTGAAACAGATTTGGCTAAGGAGCCAGTACTGTCAGCGTGACTTTCAACTTTGGAGATACACACTGGAACAGATTTGGCTAAGGAGCCAGTACTGTTAGCGTGATCTTTGATTGCTGTCATTTTCGAGCGTACAAGTGTGTACGTGCTTGCAGTAGAGCTCTTGCCAGTGTTAGGAGCAGACACTGTGGCAGAGACTTCACCATTGACTGCCAACTGATTCTTAGGGACATAGACAGAGTGTCCCTTCGACTTGGCAGTGATGATGGAGGCTGGAGTGGGCTTGCCACCCTTAGCCCGCTGCATTTCTTCATAGGCGAGTTGATCGAATTTGATCGTCATCACCTTCTTCGTCGAGCCGATTGACGAAGTGTCGCATTGAGTTGTTGCCATCTCAGAAGAGGAGATGGTTTTCCCCAGCAGAGTCGCCAATTTGTTTTCCATAAAGAAATTCTCTTTATTTGTTGTGTTTCTGGAAAAATTACAACTGTAGGAATCCGATCTAGAAGACGATCGCTTTATCCCTTGGACTATGCGAAGAAGAAAAGCTCTCAAAATTTTGACAGTAGATATCAATGTATCTGTACAATGAATGAGAAAAAGAACTCTATTTATAGAGTCAAAAATAATAACTGAAAAGATAACTGTCTTCACATCCTGTGCTTAGTTGAAAATCACGCAGGATTTAACATATGCAAGGCTGTGAGCAGTTACTGGACGTGACCTGTAACTGTTGGACACATGGCAATCATGCATGAGTCGTATGCAAGTTACAGGACACGCAGGCGAGAGATCAGTGGCATGGCTGCCACGTACTCCAATTTGATGAAATCCACGCAGACTTGTTGAAGACAAAATCCACGCGAACTCGGTGTAGAAAGCTTCAAAATCCACGCAAACTTGGGGCAGGAAGCTTCAGGATCCACGCAGACTTCAAGGCAAAGAACTCAAAAATCTACGCAAACTTGAGGAAGAAAACTTCAGAATCCACGCAAACTTGAGATGAAGATCACAAATACACGCAGACTTGAGATAGAACTGCCAGCTGTCTTGATTCGGCGTGTCTCGACTGACACAAAATCTCTGACAGTGATTGCTTTGTCAGTCGCATTAAATGACAAGAAACCCTTTTGGTACGCCAACTCGACGAAGGCTGAGTCTTGCTGAAGAAGATTTCGAAAATCACGCAATAGACGGCGATGATCTCTCGAAGTCTGTGCATACGTGGCATACGAAGAGACATTCTTCGACTGTTGTGCTGTCAGTCACAATTACTCTCTGACAAATGATGAGCTGTCTCCCCAGCGTGATTTATTTATATTGTCTAGATCAACTGAGCGTGACTTTTGACTCCGTCTTGATCAACTCAGCGTGACTTTCATTTTTGAGGCCTACAGCCGTGAATCCATTCCTATTCCAGTAGATGCTGTCGATCAACGTTGGAGGCAGTTGTCTATGATGCCCCTGGTGAAGACGGACGATGATTTCTTCTCTTTGCTGTAGAAGCATGGAATTTTACAACCAGAAAGCCCATGCGCCAGGCATTATATGCGCCAGAACTCAGACAGCAAAATCAAATAAGCCATTCGAAGAAGGACTTTTTATTTATATATAAAAGTCTATTACATGGCTAGAAAAGGTTGTACAAAGGAGAATTTCTGCAAAAGAAAGATCCTAGATCTATAGCCAGCAACCACCATGCGCCTTCCGATAGGCGCAGCAGCCACCATGCGCCTTCCGATAGGCGCAGCAGTCACCATGCGCCTTCCAGATAGGCACAGCAACCACCATGCGCCTTCCGATAGGCACAGCAGTCATCATGCGCTGTCAGTTAGGCGCAGCAGATGTCATGCGCCTCCAGCCAGGCGCATCCTACCATCTCTTCAGCAGCTCAGTTATGTGCATCCCTTCAACAGCTCAGTTATGAGCAACTCTTCCAACCAGGCTCACCTGGCCGAGCAGAGCCCAGTTACGTGCCGCTCTTCCAGCCAGGCTCACCTGATAAGTGCTTCGATTACACAAAGCATTTAACCCTCTAGCTGGAACCAAGGAAGAGAAGAGCACGGCAAAGCTGTGGCCAGGGGAGGCTTCGAAAGAGCTTCCAAAGACCAAGGAAGACCGTGATCGAAATCATGGCACAAGGAGCTTTCAACACAATCAAAGTGGGCGGCACCCACTTTGAAGGAAGAGAGAGCCTAGCACCACCATTCCGATCTACGGCTCTTCCGGAACAACGGAGACGAGGCCCGAACATCCCTATCTTTGGATGCAACAGGCACCTTCCGCCTGCCTCAGAAGCCCTCGACTCCGTCTTTTGGATGTAACAGTCACCTTCAAGTGCATTGAAGACAACACGATGTCTCATCTTCACCCTCGGAAGCACTTCGTCAACAGAATGCACCCACATATCCAAGTTCATGTTGGAAGTACGTGAGGGAATGAGGAGCAAACCTTCTCTCCATGCCACTATTTATAGGCCGGGCAAATCAAACCCACGCGCCAAGTGGATGACCCTCCGAATTCTGTGCAATGAATTTGCATTAAATGGATGAACGGGACGCCTCGAATTCAGCCAAACGGCTATTTATAGCACTCGAGGAGCGAGACAGCCGCGTCATTAATGGACATGTCGGATGTGCCAGCCAAACAGCGCATCACATGGACGCGCCCTCCAGCATCAGGCACATCACACAGACGTGTCCCACAGTACCCGGTGCATCACAGAGGATGCGCCCCCTCACATCTCCATACCGAGTGGAACACCAACCAATGTACCCATTCAGCTGTCCATCGAACGTCACAAACATTAAATGCTGAACTGACACCAGAGTTGGCAGCACGCTTCCCAAAGTCTGAACAGTTCACTTTTTTCAGAGAACGAAGCGTCGGCAACGTCAGCATCATCATGACTCTATTCCGACGGCTACTGCCACGTGGCCATCCGCATGCGCCTCTACGACCATGCGTCCAAACCAGCATGCGCCTCAAAAGCCATGCGCCTCAGACCCTTCACTGATCCCTAAAGACAGAACAAGAGTCTCCAGTTGAAGCTTTGCATGCGCCTCAAAAGCCATGTGCCCCCAGACTGATCTCTGATCCCGAAAGACAGAAGGAAAGTCGCCTGCATGCGCCTCAAAAGCCATGCGCTCTAAACAGTTTGTAACCCCTAAAGGGTATGAGCCGCAACCTCCTCCTGCGCCCAATCAAGGCGCAGCTCACCAGATTATCCCCCCACCAAATCCGAGATCTTCGAGCCATGGGTCGATGACACGTGTCCTTTGACTCAACTCGTCCAAGATTTTAGCAACAGAAAGATCTTCTCCTCTGCTACGTGCCGGCTCACAACAGCAGTATGAAGAGTTCTCCCCCTCAATCAGGGCGCATCATCTACGCGCCTCCATCAGCAACCTCCACGTGGCGTCTCCACACACCGGTGCATCCTACATGCGTGCATGAGCAGCCAGCCTGCAAAACTATAAATAGAAGGATCTTCTCCTTCACACACACACACAGAATCCACAACGAACATACAAGGAATCATCAGAGAGGCAGATACAGACACTCAACGTCTTCCTCCTCTCAGCAAGCTCCAGCACCCAGAGCAATCCACACCTTCAGAGAACCGATAACCGTCGTCAGCCGGTCAACGGAGTCAACGCATTACCACTCGCTCCATTGGCACTAAGGACCCAGCTTAAACAAAAGTGTACTCCTAGGACTACATCTAAGTCCTACATTGTAACACTGTTCTGTTTGTATTAAAGTTTTCAATCAAACAATTTTAATGGCAAACAAGCTGGCGACTCTGCTGGGGACTTCTTTCTCCTCTTCTGAGAAAGTCGTGTCACAGGCCGACGACGTGAAGGTGGGCTCCTCCCACAAGACGCTGGTCGTGCGCCTCAATCAACAGGCGTACGAGGAGTTCATTTCTGAAGGAAGTGCGAGTCCTTCGAAGCGGCTACCAAAGCCGAAGATGATCCGCACGGCCTGGGTGCGCAAGGTCGACGCCTCGGGCACCACCACTGAAGGGGATGCAGCAATCCAGCCTTCCCTTTCTGCTGACGTTCTCAGCAACCAAGGTGCGCCCGCCGATGCAGCGCATCTCCTGGGGAAGCGTGCGGCCGACCACGTTCCCCAGCTATCTCCCTCTCAGGCGAGGAAGATACGTCGACGGAGCAGGGGCACAGCCAATGCCCCGCGCATCACCTCTGATGCGTCACAAAAAGTCTCTTTCTTTGACAGACTCACTCGCTGTAATGGCGAGGAGAATTTGGATGCTGAGTACTATGCACCCCAGCGGGCTGGTACGAAGAAATCTAAGGCGGCACGGGCCATGCGCCACAGACGTGCTATGCCAGCAGCCGGCTAGAGGCACGCGCTCGTCATCACGCGCGCTGCTGATGGCAAGCTGTACAAGGTTGACTCAAGTGCTTCTGCACCAACAACGAGTCGGTCTTCAAAGTCCTCATCTCGCCTGGGCGCATCTGCTGCGTGCACAACCAAGTCGAGAGAGGCAAACTCAGTGGTCTTGAACTCCCGCGCCTCCTCTGGTTGTGCGTTTGAGGTCCGTTCAAGTCACTTCAAATGTTGTGGTTCCCCCACTACTGATCGTGATGTCTGCTTGGTATTAGATCAGGGGGCGCAGCACTCACCTGACAACCCCGGCGTTTGGCCTTGCCATACGTCTGAAGGGGGTGTGAAGGCACCACTCTCCTCCAACGACCTACGTAATGTGATCACTCACAAGCGCCGGTCAGGAGAGTCGACCAACAAGCACGATGTGCCTCTTACGGGGCATACTTGTGCGGTGGTCACCATCAACTGCTGTTGCGAGGCGGCAGCTCCACCAAGACAGTCGGTCTTCCAACGACTGCAATCATCGACACCTCTCCGACGTCGCCTTGGGACGAAGGTGTCAGCTAAAGAGGAGCCAAAGGTTGCTTCATGCAACATGGTCTCCAACTCCTCATCAATCCGGAAGACGACTGCCAATTCCTCGTCTTCATCCAAAAGCCAGCCGAGAAAAACCAAGGCAGCTGTCTCGACCTCTGGAGTGTTTGAAGGCACTCGGTCGAGGAAGAAGTCCTTGGAGGAAGCTGGGGGTAGCCAGACCCTTGTTGAGCCTCCTTCCGAAGACGAAGATGTCCAAAGCACAGCTGTGGCGGATCTTCATCATCAAGGCGAGATTACTCTCCCTGAAGCCCCTCAAAATGAGGATGTCCTCCAGGACACTGCTAGGGGTAGTTCTGGAAACGAAGAGGTCCTTCAAGACGGAGCTGAGGGCAAGCAGACCCTTGCAGATGCGCCTATTGGAGATGAATTCCAGAATGTGGCTGGGGGTGGCCCAACACCAGGAGAAGTGACTCCCTCGCATGAGAGTGAGGCCGAAAGCGAAGCCTCAACCAATCCATCCACTCCTGGCCGCGTCAGGACAGTATACATGGCTGGGGATGATGTCGAGTCCGATGCGCCGTCACAGGACATAGTCCAGCGCATAGACTCATTGGAGGGAGGACTCAAAACCCTCTCTGCCTCTATGTAAGCACTGACCCAAGCAGTGTTTGAGATACGGTCAGCCTTGATCAGGACACCTTCAACTGGTCCTGACCCAGGAGCTAATGGGGAGTCGAGTGTGCCCCTCCAACGGGCGCCCTCAAATACAGAAGCACCACGGACCTCGGAGCCCTCAAACGCTCCAATCCAGATGGTACCTCCTTTCCCGACTCCTAGCTCTACGGAGGATGTGGTCGAAATGATCAAAGACCTGCGGGAGCGCTTCGAGTCCAAGAATAGGCAAGAGGAACGCCAGAAAATGGGCATTCCCCAGCCTTATCCCCTCGAGTGGAACAAGGTGGTTTATCCTCCGAAGTATAAACCACAAACACTCACCCCATACGACGGAAAGGACTCTCCGCGACGGTACCTGACGTACTTCCAGTCACAGACAGGGCATCTTCCGAAGGAGGACGCGCTCCTCACCAGTATCTTTGTCGGGGCCCTGAAAGGAGTGGCGTATGACTGGTACTGCAGCCTCCCCGACAATTCTATATCGTCCTTCGACGACCTGACTCGCCTCTTCCTCGACCGCTTCTATGACGGCGGAAAGGACATGACGATGGCGTCTCTCATAGAGATACGTCAGAAGGAGAAGGAAACGGTTCGGGCGTTCATCGAACGCTTTCGACAGGCTTGCTTCAGGCTACCTCCAGGCATGCCAGAACATGCGCTCCTCTCCGCTTGCAGCATGAACATGTTGCCTGCAGTAAAGCTCTGGCTCAACTCTACTCCCCCTCCTGACTGGAGCTCCCTGATCATCGAAGCTGAAGCTGCAGAAAAGAAGGCGGCCAATGCACGTCTTCTGGGTGTCAGCTTCCCCGCCTTTGACGATAAGGGAAAAAAGTCCGCAGCTAACAGCTCCGGGCGAGAAGCATAGGGGAAACAGGCATTGACTGTTAATGCCTCAAAAGGCGCATCTGCGCCTACTCAGAAGCCTCCACTGGCACCGAGACCCAAGGAGGTTTATTCATTCAATGATGACGACATCCTGCAACTTTTCGAGATACTGAAGCAGGGTGACAAGATCAAGCTACCGGACCCAAAGCGGCCCGATGAAGTTGGGAAAGTGGACAACCCAAGGTACTGTCACTACCATCGGTTTGTCGGACACCCGACCAAGGACTGCTACGTCCTCAAGAATTACATCCAGCGCATGATCAATGCGGATGTAATCTCCGTCGACTATGAAGAGAAGACGGTGTCGGCCAATGTGGTTTCACTTCAGTTCGGCACCTTGCCGCCAACTACCACACAAGATGGCGTCGTCCCCATCCCTAAGGCGACAATGGAGGTGGTAAACTTACCACCTACTCATGACAATATGAGTGGACTCACCCCGCTCACCACATCTCGAGGAGAGGTCCTCTGGGTTCACCCCGACCTCGTCTCCGAGGTGACTCAATCGGAGGTACGCCCTACCTCCAAATCAAAAGGCAGGAAGATCAAGTCTTGCCGTACAGTCTCTTCTTCAACAGAAGAGGCACTTCCAGTGCAAATGCGTGCACAACAGAACTCCCAATCCGGCGAAGCCGCCGCCGAGGTGGTGCCTCCTAGCACCATCCCTGAGGAGGGTCCATCTAAGCCCTCAGCAGCCAATAAGCAGAAGCAGGTGGAGGCCCGTTTTGACAGACCTCTACGGAAGGAGAATGCTTCGGGACTGCCCAAGCCTCACAACTTCGATATTCTGGCACAATTAGCCAGTACACCTGCGCGCCTGTCTTTGTTCGAGCTCCTGCGTCTTTCTAAAGATTCCCGAGAAGCTCTCTGCGAAGCTCTGAAGGACGCTGAATCCTTTCTCAGTCAGTTCAAGCAGCCTGAAGACCTCCCGACTACTTGTGCGCACTGTCATTGCGCGGATGAAGTTATCCCTAACATAACTTTTACCCAACAAGACATGCTGCTCAAGCATTACCGACATAATCGACCGCTGTATTATACAGGGTACATTGGCTCGGTCAAGGTGAGCCGGATTCAGATCGATCCTGGGTCTTCCCTAAGCATCATTCCGAAGGCGCTGCTATCTAAGCTGGAGATCCCGATGTATCGGCTGGCGCCCTCCAATACAACCATCAGTGGCTTCAATGCTAGCAAGAGCGAGCCATTGGGCAAGATCCGACTGAAGTGTCACATTGGCAGCCTCAAAACTGAGGTGACTTGTTATATGGTAGATGCCGAGGTCAACTACAACATCCTGCTCGGTCGACCATGGCTGCATGAGTACATGGTAGTGCCCTCCACGCTCCACCAGTGTATGAAGTATGTATCCACTAATGGCGTCATCCGGACGGAGTTTGCAGACATCGATCCTTTCAAAGGAATTGAAGCCTACTTCACCGATTCCGACTTGTACAAGCCCATTGATGAGGAGGAAGCCAACGATGCTGATGATGAGGCAGAGACAGCAGCAGAGCCGGACATGGAGCCTGAGACGACTCCCGACGCACCCTTGAAAATCCGACTGAAGGGGAAACCACCCCAGAAGGCGCCTCCAATGAGCATCAAGCTATCAGGGAAAGCGCCGGCTCGCGAAGCACCCCTGAAGATACACCTCAAGGGAAAGCCACCTCAAACATCGGCTCCCCTGGTGGCAAAATTACAAGGGAAGGCACCACTCACCGGAGGCACGGCCGAGGCGCCTCTCAAAGTGCGTCTCAAGGACAAGCCGCCGCAGTCATCCAAGATGTCAGAGAAAGCTCATATAACCCTCTCAGACCCCGGAATCAAAGCTTTGGTGGACTCTCCTAGTCCGCCCCCAGTTCTTACAGACGAGGAGCTTGGTGAATATATCTCGGCTGACGTAGAGCACCCTCCTTTGACAATGTAATCCCACGGGATAAGATCTCGTATTTTATCAATAATAGAGTGTCTTTTAATTATTCTTGTCTTCCACACTGGAATGCCATGTATACATTAGATAACGCTCTACGGTCGTTGCAAACACAAATAACGACCGTCCATCATAATCGAGTAGTCCCGTCTCAAGGAGTCTTCATAGTCCTCCACAGAGCCGAGACCAAGGCACCATCATCTCGGGCAAAGTCGAGCGTCATCGGGACCTCCCGTCAATCGAGCCCGAACCTGATACCGGCAGAGTACAAGTCTATCGGTACACGGATGCGGCAAAGCACATCATCCAAAAGATGGGCTACAACCTGAAAAGCAACAAAGGCTTAAACTACGGCAAGGGTCGACATCTCCCTGTCCGACTTTCGATGCCCAATGGAAAGCCACAGGACTATTATAATCAGACTGGACGAGGGTTAGGCTATGTCACGCCGCCATCAACCCCAGAGAGTTCAGATGCAGAAGACATAGAACATTCCCACTCGTCCGAAGCATCGACTTGGGATTCCGATACCAGTATCGGATCAGTCTTCAGGTAAGTGCTGTCAGCTAACATGACGTCAGCACAACCTCAAAAAGGTGAAGGCGAAGACCAAGCGCCAGAACCCTTCGAAGAAGAACCCTGGGCCCAACGCCTAGGAGAACAATGGGAATCTTGTTTTGAGTTACGCGAACCTCCCACCGAAGACGAAGTCGAGCAGATCGACCTCGGGGATGGGTCTTCTTCCAAACCCATCTTCATCAGTAAAAGCCTAGAAGGAGAAGATCGAGAATCTTTAATCCAACTGGCTAAAGAGTATATCGACGTCTTCGCCTGGAGCTATGAAGACATGCCGGGACTCAACCCACAGATCGCAATGCATAGGTTAAACATCTTACCTGATGCCAAACCTATCAAACAACAGCAGCGACACTTCCGTCCGGACATCATGAATGCCATCGATCAGGAGGTAGACAAACTCTTGACCAGCGGCTTCATCCGTGAGGAACAACACCCGGATTGGGTAGCCAACATCGTTCCTGTCACCAAGAAGAACGGGAAGATACGAGTCTGTATCGACTTCAGGGATCTCAACTCTGCTTGCCCGAAGGACGAATTCTCGCTTCCAATCACTGATGTGATGATCGACAACACATGTGGCTTTGAGCGCATGTCCTTCATGGACAGGTATTCAGGCTACAATCAAATCAAGATGTTCCCCGATGACGTGAAACACACGTCATTCAGGACTCCAAAGGGTGTTTTCTGCTATACAGTAATGCCCTTCGGCTTGAAGAACGCCGATGCGACATACCAGCGAGCTATGAGCACCATCTTCCGTCAACATCTTCGCAAGACAGTCGAATGCTATGTTGACGACATCGCAGTCAAGAGCCGCCTCAAAAGAGATCACCTACAGGACCTGAAGACGGTCTTCGATCTCATGCGGGCACATCAACTCAAGATGAACCCCGCTAAATCCTTTCTGGGGGTTTCTAGCGGCAAATTCTTGGGCTTTGTCATCACAGCGAAAGGCATTCATGTTGATCCTGAGAAGACCAGAGCCATCCTCAACATGGACCCTCCGAAGAACCTTCGAGAACTTCGGGGCTTACAGGGATGTCTGGCATATATCCGGAGGTTCATAGCGAACCTCTCCGGTAGATGTCAACCCTTTACTCAGCTCATGAAGAAGGGAGTCTCCTACGTCTGGACCGAGGAGTGCCAAAAGGCTTTCGACGACATCAAAGCCTACTTGACGAGCCCACCAGTCCTGGTAGCTCTAGTCACCGGCAAACCATTTCTCCTCTACGTCCGTGCCATGGATCATTCTCTTGGCGCTCTGCTGGCTCAAAACAGCGATACAGGCTACGAGCAAGCAATCTACTACCTCAGTCGAACACTCATCGGGGCCGAACACCGGTACAACCCCGTCGAAAAGGAGTGCTTGGCTTTGGTGTTTGCCATCCAAAAAACTCGTCATTATGTCTCGGGTCAGACAATTCATGTCATTTCCCGAGTTAATCCGCTCAGAGTCCTCATGACGAAGCCAGGATCATTGAACTCCCGGCTGGCTACATGGGCGATCTTGCTAACACCGTACAACATGGTGTTTGTGCCGCAAAAAGCTGTTAAGGGTCAAGCTCTGGCTGACTTTTTAGCTGCACACCCCATCCCAGAATCCTCAAAACTCTATAAAGACATTCTGGATGAGGTCCAAGAATCCAACGTCACCGAAGGAAGCTCCGTTTGGCGGATGTTCTTCGACGGCGCTTCGAGAACAGGCCCCAAAGGCTAAATCATCGCAGGAGTGGGGGTGGTCTTTGTCTCCCCCGATCAGCTGGTCATCCAGCGTGCGTACTCTCTTTCGAAGCCGTGCTCCAACAACGTTGCCGAGTACAACGCACTAGTCATGGGACTCCAGCTCGCACAACAGCTGGGGGTCGACCATCTGGAAGCTTACGGCGACTCAAAACTCGTCGTAAACCAGGTTCGGGGACAATACGAAGTTTGCCATGAAGATTTAATCCCTTATCATGAAGTCGTGTTGAACATCATTTCAACCTTCACCGGGTTCTTCATTGAACATGTCCCCCGTTTACAAAACTTGGAGGCCGATGCTCTGGCCGGCCTCGCAGCCTCATTAGCAGCGCCCTTTGGGACTCAACACTATATCACGGTAACAGGACGAGATCTGATTTGTCCCAGAAACAACCTATGCTTGCGGGTGGCTCACGCCATGCCGACAAACACTGGTGTTAATGTCCGAGACTGGAGGTTTCCGTTCATCGACTTCGCTGTCTATGGAATCCTTCCAGAGGACCCGAAAGAAGCCGTCTCAGTCAGGAGACGCTCTCTTCGATTCTACTACGATACAGCTACCAAAACGCTGTACCGATGCTCCTTCGATGGGCTCCTCCTTCGATGCCTGTCCAACGAAGAAGCAGCCGAAGCTCTTCAAGAAGCTCATGACGGAACTTGTGGAGCTCATCAACCCGGTCCTAAGTTGCAAGATCGACTGCGACGTATGGGCTACTACTGGCCAACCATGGCTGCCGACGCTGTCGAATATGCTAAGAAGTGCCACGCGTGCCAACTTCATGCAGACTTCAAACATACACCATCGGAGCCGCTACATCCTACAGTCGCCTCCTGGCCCTTCGAAGCCTGGGGCATGGACATTGTAGGGCCAATCACCCCTCCTTCATCGAGAGGACACCGTTTCATCCTGGCCATCACCGACTACTTCTCCAAATGGGCGGAAGCAGTTCCACTAGCAAAAGTAAAAAGCTTCAGGGTGGTCAGCTTTATCAAACACCATGTCATTTACCGTTTCGGAGTACCCCGGCGGATCATCCATGACAATGGTCCTCAGTTTATCAGCCACATTTTCAGCAGGTTCTGTGACAAGAATCGCATTCAGAACGTGGCCTCAACCGCCTACAATCCGGCAGCAAACGGATTGGCTGAGGATTCAACAAAACTATCGTTAGGCTGCTCAAAAAGGTTGTGTCATCCAATAAACGCGACTGGGACGAAAAGCTTGGCGAATGCCTTTGGGCCTACCGCACAACGGTACGGACCCCAACAGACAACACTCCATTCTCCCTGGTCTACGGGAGCGAAGCAGTACTGCCTCTCGAGATACAGATACCTTCACTCCGTGTAGCAATCACAAACAAACTCACAGAAGAGGACAATCAACGTCGTCGTCTGCGGGAACTGGAGGCACTTGACGAAAAGCGTCTCCTAGCTCAACAACGCATCGAGCTCTACCAAGCCTGTATATCACAGGCTTTCAACAAGAAGGTCAAACAGAGGACTTTTCAAGTTGGCGACCTGGTTTTAGCAGTCAGAAGACCTATGGTGTTGACCCACAAGATACCAGGAAAGTTCGAGCCCAAGTGGGAAGGACCTTTCATCATAGAGACGGTATACTCAAACGGTGCTTACCGCCTCGCCAAACCCAATGGGGACTTGTTCATGATGCCCATCAACGGCAAGTTCCTAAAGAAGTACTATTCTTGACATCCTCCAGACATGTACTTCCCCTCATACGCTTCCGGAACCCAGCTGTTCCGTGGCATCTTCCAGTAGAAAGATAACCACGTCCATATTACCTCTGAGTTGTCTCTCTACACCCTACAGAGCGGAATCTTACACTTCGTAAGCCTACGCTACCCTTCATGTTTACCACGTCCATATTACCTCTGAGTAAACATCTTGTACAAACAACCCCTGCGTTATTGTACATTTATCGCAGAACTTCCACGTCCATATAACCTTTGAGTTGTTCAGTGTATCCCCCAAGATCATTCCTACCACGTCCATAATACCTCTGAGTAGGGAGATTCTATCATTTTGAACCCAATGATTGCCATATCCACATTACCTCTGAGCAAACATAATGGTTCCTTCAAACTTATTATCTGTACCTGAAAACCAAGGTGCGCAAAAGATAATAGGTCTACACAAATCATCAAGTTCATGACAACAAAAGATAAACACATCACAAAAAAGGTTGTAGACTTCTTTATTCTTCTGAAAAAGGAGTACAAGAAGCTACATCATCCCCCAGTAAGGGTTGCAAAAGAACCTCGGCGTATCATCAGGACAAAAGTCCATACGCGTCAGCAAATCTGAGTTAGGGCACAGTCTAGCCCAAAAGCTTATGTGAAGGAGATGAAACCCACCCGTCACCTCAGGACGAACGTCGGCCGAAGTTGCAGGGGTGATAGGTGCATCCTCATCAACGAACTCCTTCGCTTTCTCCTTCCCCTTGCCGGCACCACCGCGAGGAGTCTTGGGAGCCATTCTCTCAGAGAAGAAAAAGTTAGGGTTTTGAAGAAAAACTCTAAAGAAAGCAAAGGCACAGAGCAGATGAACTCTCTCTCTCTCTCCAACCCTTACTTATTTATAGGGCTTGGTCGCACGCGTGAACCGATGACGTGTAATCTCAGCCGTCGCTTCGGGTTCCGTGAGGAGATAACAGCAAATACAACCAAAAGATCATCATTAATCTTTTTGGGTTACCAAGGCGTCATCATCATCAACTGGAAGGAGCATGCGCCCGAACAAGCATGCGCCCAACAATCATGTGTCCTGACCTCCATGCTTCTTATTCAAAGTATTCCAAAACTTATTCAAAAGTTTTGAAAACTTTGAAGGGGGTCTTGTAGAAGCATGGAATTTCACAACCAGAAAGCCCATACGCCAGGCATTATATGCGCCAGAACTCAGACAGCAAAATCAAATAAGCCATTCGAAGAAGGACTTTTTATTTATATATAAAAGTCTATTACATGGCTAGAAAAGGTTGTACAAAGGAGAATTTCTACAAAAGAAAGATCCTAGATCTACAGCCAGCAACCACCATGCGCCTTCCGATAGGCACAGCAGCCACCATGCGTCTTCCGATAGGCGCAGCAGTCACCATGCGCCTTCCAGATAGGCGCAGCAACTACCATGCGCCTTCTGATAGGCGCAGCAGTCATCATGCGCTGTCAGTTAGGCGCAGCAGATGTCATGCGCCTCCAGCCAGACGCATCCTACCATCTCTTCAGTAGCTCAGTTATGTGCATCCCTTCAACAGCTCAGTTATGAGCAACTCTTCCAACCAGGCTCACCTGGCCGAGCAGAGCCCAGTTACGTGCCGCTCTTCCAGCCAGGCTCACCTGATAAGTGCTTCGATTACACAAAGCATTTAACCCTCTGGCTGGAACCAAGGAAGAGAAGAGCACGGCAAAGCTGTAGCCAGGGGAGGCTTCGAAAGAGCTTCCAAAGACCAAGGAAGACCGTGATCGAAATCATGGCACAAGGAGTTTTCAACACAATCAAAGTGGGCGACACCCACTTTGAAGGAAGAGAGAGCCTAGCACCACCATTCCGATCTACGGCTCTTCCGGAACAACGGAGACGAGGCCCGAACATCCCTATCTTTGGATGTAACAGGCACCTTCCGCCTGCCTCAGAAGCTCGACTCCGTCTTTTGGATGTAACAGTCACCTTCAAGTGCATCGAAGACAACACGACGTCACATCTTTACCCTCGGGAGCACTTCGTCAACAGAATGCACCCACATATCCAAGTTCATGTTGGAAGTACGTGAGGGAATGAGGAGCAAACCTTCTCTCCATGCCACTATTTATAGGCCGAGCAAATCAAACCCACGCGCCAAGTAGATGACCCTCCGAATTCTGTGCAATGAATTTGCATTAAATGGATGAACGGGACGCCTCGAATTCAGCCAAACGGCTATTTATAGCACTCGAGGAGCGAGACAGCCGCGTCATTAATGGACATGTCGGATGCGCCAGCCAAACAGCGCATCACATGGACGTGCCCTCCAGCATCAGGCACATCACACAGACGTGCCCCACAGTACCCGGCACATCACAGAGGATGCGCCCCCTCACATCTCTATACCGAGTGGAATACCAACCAATGTGCCCACTCAGCTGTCCATCGAACGTCACAAACATTAAATGCTGAACTGACACCAGAGTTGGCAGTACGCTTCCCAAAGTCTGAACAGTTCAGCTTTTTCAGAGAACGAAGCGTCGGCAACGTCAGCATCATCATGACTCTATTCCGACGGCTACTGCCACGTGGCCATCCGCATGTGCCTCTACGGCCATGCGTCCAAACCAGCATGCGCCTCAAAAGCCATGCACCTCAGACCCTTCACTGATCCCTAAAGACAGAAGAAGAGTCTCCAGTTGAAGCTTTGCATGTGCCTCAAAAGCCATGCGCCCCCAGACTGATCTCTGATCCCGAAAGACAGAAGGAAAGTCGCCTGCATGCGCCTCAAAAGCTATGCGCTCTAAACAGTTTGTAACCCCTAAAGGGTATGAGCCGCAACCTCCTCCTGCGCCCAATCAAGGCGCAGCTCACCAGATTACCCCCCCACCAAATCCGAGATCTTCGAGCCATGAGTCGATGACACGTGTCCTTTGACTCAACTCGTCCAAGATTTCAGCAACAGAAAGATCTTCTCCTCTGCTACGTGCCGGCTCACAACAGCAGTATGAAGAGTTCTCCCCCTCAATCAGGGTGCATCATCTACGCGCCTCCATCAACAACCTCCACGTGGCATCCCCACACACCGGCACATCCTACATGCGTGCATGAGCAGCCAGCCTGCAAAACTATAAATAGAAGGATCTTCTCCTTCACACACACACACAGAATCCACAACGAACATACAAGGAATCATCAGAGAGGCAGATACAGACACTCAACGTCTTCCTCCTCTCAGCAAGCTCCAGCACCCAGAGCAATCCACACCTTCAGAGAACCGATAACCGTCGTCAGCCGGTCAACGGAGTCAACACATTACCAGTCGCTCCATTGGCACTAAGGACCCAGCTTAAACAAAAGTGTACTCCTAGGACTACATCTAAGTCCTACATTGTAACACTGCTCTGTTTGTATTAAAGTTTTCAATCAAACAATTTTAATGGCAAATATTTGCCATAAGTGAAACTTCTCCACGCAAGGTGGTGTGCCTCAGTTGGAGTGGAACGGATGTCCATTGAGCTTAAAATCCAAGAAATTGCATGTCCGGTGACTACTAGAATGCATGAGCCGTCCGTTGTTTCCAATCCTAAAGGCAGACCTCAAACAAGATTGACTAGTTCACAGAAGATAAGGCTGGAGTCGACTAAGAGAGATCTATCGTCCTTTGAGCATGTTGAACGAAGCTTACAGCAACCTTCGCCTGCACGGAAGGGCAAGCTTGTCGTTCGCCGAAAAATGGAGAAAATGGATCTCCCAAGAAAAGATACAGTTGCAAGCCAAACAACAAGTTTGTATATTGACAAATTTTAACCTGCGCTTCGAAGTTACATTTGGTCTATTGTCGATGTCCCCGGTGATGGCCATTGCAGATTTTATGCCCTTGCAATGCATCTTGGTTATGATGACAAAGACGGATGGGGACGGGTGAGGCAGGAGCTGTACGAGGAGTTAGAGACTCGTCTTCCATTCTATTCCCGCATCCTAAGCGAAGAAACGGTTGCAAGTTTGTTTTTAAGTATCCCTTGCACCGACAGTGTTATCGGGACAGACCACTACATGTCAGTCCCGTCTGCCGGCTATTTATTTGCTAATAGGTACATGATACCTGTTGTACTTATCTCGCCGGATGTTAACAATACATTCTTTTCGATGTGCGCTCCTCCGACGGACCACGGAGTATCTAACCTATGTACTATAGGTCTGATCGGGGATCACTTCGTTGTACTAAAGATGATCGTTCATTCTCCGATTCCTCTACCTTCAACAGTTTGGTACAAAAGAGCACCGGTCGAAGCCATCGCTTGGACCACACCTTTCGTTGAGCAGATCAACCATTATAAGAGGTTGTTGAAGATTGAGGAGCCAAGAGACTTACCTGTTGAACACTACAACGTCGAAATCGACTAAGTATAGATATATTTACAGTCTGACATTTTGTATATGGAGGACCACTTTTGTATACAGTGAAATATGAAGTCCAGTAATATATATAGAGTAAATTTTGAGTTATACGTGTTTGATTTTGCCTACCTGTGTTATATGTGCCTACATGTGTACTATATGTGTCTGCCTGTGTTATATGTGTTTACCTGTGTCTACCTGTGTTATATGTGCCTACCCAACCTGTGTTATATGTACCTACCTGTGTCTTATCTGTGTTATGTGAGCGTTCACTGTCACATCGTTTCAGTTTGAGAAACTGTTACAGAGTATCAGTATTAGGACTGCCACACCCATGGCAGTCCTACACTGAAGTAGGACTGCCAGGGTCCTGGCAGTCCTACCCAAAACTTGCTGTTACAGCAAGTTTTGTATAGGACTGCCAAGGGTGTGGCAGTCCTATCTATGAATCTCTGTGATGAATTTATGTGTGAATCAAATTCACACAGAGATTCATAGTTAGGACTGCCACATCCATGGCAGTCCTACACTGAAGTAGGACTGCCAGGATGCTGGCAGTCCTATCCAAAACTTGCTGTTGGGTAGGACTGCCAGCATCCTGGCAGTCCTACTTCAGTGTAGGACTGCCAAGGGTGTGGCAGTCCTATCTATGAATCTCTATGATGAATTTATGTGTGAATCAAATTCACACAGAGATTGATAGTTAGGACTGCCACACCCATGGCAGTCCTACACTGAAGTAGGACTGCCAGGATGCTGGCAGTCCTATCCAAAACTTGCTATAACAGCAAGTTTTGGGTAGGACTGCCAGGACCCTGGCAGTCCTACTTCAGTGTAGGATTGCCATGTGTGTGGCAGTCATAACTATCAATCTCTGTGTGATGATTTCTTTGTGGGACTCAACACACAGAGTTAAAATTCATCACAAATTGCCACAGAGTTAAGATTTATCACAAAAGTTCAAATTGCCACAGAGTTCAAATTGCCACAGAGTTCAAATTGCCACAAAGTTCAAATTACCACAGAGTTCAAATTTCTTTGTGGGACTCAACACATAGAGCTAAAATCATCACAACTACAATAATTCATCACAACTACTTAGTCCCAAACATTCAACATCCAAATTAAGTTTCAAACAAGCAAAATATCCACAATAATTCATCAAATGTACGTTACTAATCCACAGCCAACTAAAGTTTGAAACATGAAAAATATCGAAATCCATCTACATATCATGTCGGGCCTTGGAACGAGACTCCCTATTGTTCATGAAGGGGAAGTCGACCACGTCGTCGATGCGATCAAGCTCGTTGGCGACGGCGACACACTCATCACTGTCACTCCCCGTTCCTAAAATGCATATTTTTATTCATGTACAACTCATGTGTATTTATTTAGTATTTATCATGTATTTATTTAATAGTTATCATGTATTATCCTGTATTTAATTAAATCTGTTCTTTAAATTTTCATGTTAATTTATTTCCAGCAATTATATTTCTGCAATTTTATTTCTGCACTTTATTTTCTGCTTTTATTCTCTGCTTTAGCTAGGCTTTGGGTTCGGGTTGGCCTTGGTTGGATCCCCTACAACCCGACCCATTGGACCCGGCCCATTAGCTCCCACCTACCACCCCTTCCATATTTAAAGCCACCCTCTCCATTCTCTCTCCTCATTACTCATTCTCACCATTACTCCTCTTCTTCTTATTCATTACTCTCTCCACCTACCAAACCCATAGGCAAGTACATCTTTCTTCTTCATGAGGACCCATTTTTATGGCTCCATTCTCTTTTCCTCGTGATTCTAAGAGAGTTTAGAACTTGACATTTTTCATTTCGAAGTCTTAATCTTTGTAGATCTAGATATGAGTTATTTTTGGATTTTGGGGGTTTTGACCTATTAAACTTCTGTGTTTTCAAGTTTTGATGGTTCCATGTTGTAGAGGATTTTATTCTACCCAATTTTGACCTTTGCAAAGTTGGATTCGGACTTATTTTGACCAAGTTATGGACTTTTGAAACTTTAGGGTGCAACCATGGAGTTCTTGCTGTTTGGAGAAGACAGTGAGCAGTGTATACTAGCTTTTTAGCTTGCGTCACTGAGCTTTGCGCGCTCTTTAGCGCAGCGCAGTATGGAGTCCATACGCTGCCTTTTTAGGTAGCGTGTGTCTTACATACGCTACCTTTTGGGAGCATATGACATGCATATGCTGACTTGGATGGTCAGGAGTCGTATGTAGTTCATACGCTACCTTTTGGGAGCGTATGACATGCATACACTGACTTGGATGGTCAGGAGTCGTATGGAGTTCATACGCTACCTTTTGGGAGCGTATGACATGCATACGCTGACTTGGATGGTCAGGAGTCGTATGGAGTTCATACGCTACCTTTTGGGAGCGTATGACTTACATATGCTGACTTGGATGGTCAGGAGTCGTTCATACGCTGCCTTTTGGAAGCGTATGACTTGCGTACGCTGGCTTGGATAGAGAGGAGTCGTATGGAGTCCATACGCTAGCTTGACCTGAGCATACGCTGGCTTGAGCGTAGCTTGACCTGAGCGTACGCTGACATGAGCGTAGGCTGACATGAGAGTAGCCTGCTTACCCTGGATCTTCTATAGCCCTGTATATTGATATCTTATTAGATGTTTAACGTCCATTTTATATCCTTACGTCTTTTTGCATAAACTTGATATAATCATGATATGTTGATATTTCTGTTAAATATAGATTATTACGTGGGATGTACCATGTGTCGTGAATTGAGCTATAGATACCCCGATTGACTGGAATTAAACCCTGAGAGTCGTAGACTCGACTCCACTGAATACTATTTGACTTTCATGCCATGTCACCATTGATGATAATGGTTATCTTGACCAAAATTGATCATGCGTTTCTAGTTGGAACTAAGAGACTGGCTAGTCGTCTTATTGAATGAAATGAATGAGACACGTTCATGTAATGAACTATTGTACTCGATTAGCCAATCCCGAATATTGGCATACAGGCACATGCAGGCTTCAAATTATTTATTTATTTAGTTATTTATCTATCTTACAAAAACAGCATGTGTACTTTATGGTCAAGGCATGATTACTCCGTGGTCAGATTTAATTATTGCATCACGCTATGTAAAACCTACAACCTAGCCGTACGGGTATCGTTGTAGAGTTGCGCATATCGTACCCCGTACGAAAGTACTCATTTGAATGACCATGATCCACGGCATGGAACTTCACTCAACGTAGAGACTATTAAGTTAAATAAAATAATGATGGCATGGAGAGAATGGATTCTCGAGTTCTTACATAGCAGCCCCCTTGGGACTATTAAGTGCCCGACGGGCCGGCTGGTTCCCACAGATACTGTAAATCTGTCACACGGGCAGGGAACAGTATCTGCTTATATTATTGTACATGCTATATTAGCGACGGGCGTCCCGTTGGGACTCGTCTAACTACATGATTGGCGCAATTGATTGATTGGATAGACTAGCCTTGCTTGCACATAGTAAGAACCGAGGAATCCCTATTACATAAATTCCAGGATAAGTTGGGACTCACAATAGCAAGTCGTAGTAGTTGATTGGCCGTTCAAGATGATTTGTTTGTGTACTGTACCTACTCTGTTACTTAACTGGGATGATCAGAATGTCAGGACATGACGGGCCAACTTCTGTCCTTGTTTGGTTGGGAGGTTGGTTCGAAGTGTCGTGATGTTATGTGAATCCTAGTAGCAAGCAGAGATCTATTTATCATATTTTATATTACTGGTTTTAGTTCTCATGTCGTGCTTCCTTGTGGTACCTGCTATTAGAGGTCTAACCTCTCTGGTTTTGCATGGCCAGATTTAGAGCCGGTTCCCGAGGACTCAGCTTACTTCTACCTCCAAGATGGTCAAACTAGAGGAATGATCGCAGGAGGACTCGAGTGGGTTTCTTACTTCCCCGCTCGTTTTGTTATCTACTTTATACTTTGCCGTTTGGCACCGACATGTTAGTCGGATCGTCTCGTACTTACTTTTTACATAATTGTAACTAAAGTCAGGCTGCAGCTGATAACAATTGTGTATACTTTTGCTACATCAATCTGGCTATGTTTTGTAAAGCCAGACATCAAGAACATTTTGACAGAGCGTTTGGGACGCCTTACTGCTTTATCTTACATGTTCTCTATTACTGTTTCTTGTTCGAATGATTGAGACAATAGATATGAAGTGACCATAGTAAGACTTTCATGTAGTATGCACCCCTTGTCTTTTAGACAGCATTGATCGTATTATACGGTATTCATCTACCCGTAATACGTAGCTGGCTGAGTCATTCCCCCGCTCTCCAGTATTCTGGTTCTGGGGCGTGACAAGGTTTTAGTGGTGGCCCATGCAGGTCTGATTTCAGACTTGTGGGGTGTTTTGATTTATAGGATGTCTCAATCACACATGTTTTCCTTTGATCTCATGATTCGTTACTCTCAACTCTAGCTTGACATTCCAGTATCCTTTGACTTCATTGATCCTTCATGTCCGGTCGTTTGATTGTTCTCTTATCCCTTTTCTTAGGGGCACCTCGTCCGCATCTGTCAGGACTGGACAGCAACAACATGGACAGCAACATGGACAACCTGACCAGGTTGGTCAGCAGTAAGGGCCAGTCTCCCCTCAGGAGGCTACCCAGGAAGAAGTGATAGTGGAACCAGCAGCTGGGTCGCAGTATCCGGATATTCCACCCCCACCGACAGTTCCACCTACCCAAGTGGACACACCAGCCCTTCTGGAGATCATGAGAGGAATGATGGCTACTCAGCAACATCAGATGCTGGCCCAGCAACGCATGCACACTCAGCTACAAGAGCAGAATGTGCTACTCAACCAAGGACTGCAGACGGCTTTGGAAAGAGGAACGAGGACTGATTCAGGAGCGTCAGCCAGGTTTTGCAAGTACAACCCCCGCCGTTTTGAGGGCACGGAGGATGCCATCTCAGCAGATGCATGGCTTAAGGATATTGAGGCTATTCTGACAGCCGCTAAGGTGCCGGCAGAAGAACGTGTGGATCTAGTGAAGTTGTTACTTCAGGATCTCGCACGTGATTGGTGGGAATCAGAGGAGGTAGGCATCAGACGTCCTGTTGCTTGGGACGATTTTACTGCAAGGTTCAAGACGAAGTATTATGGAGTTGTAGCGCAGTTTGAGCTACAACAGAAGTTTATCAACCTCAGACAGGCTGGCAAGACTGTGGATGCTTATGCAGCGGAGTTCTGCAGATTGAGTAGGTTTGTCCAGAGATGGTAGCAACGGAACGCCAGAGGGCTATGAGGTTTCAGCAAGGGTTTCATCTTGAGCTCTTGCAATTGATAGAAGGACACAATTACCAGACTTTTGATGAGATATTGACGGCAACCCGGAGGTATGAGATCACCATTCAGAGGCTTGCAGTAAGGACTGGGGGTCAGAAGAGATCCCACAGTCAGATTGAAGGAGGAGGGGGAGCAGCGCCCCGAACAACAGCACCATCTACTGGCATTCGTATCCATGATGTGGCGATACGAGGACCAGTACCACCACCCAGGCAGCAGCAACAACAACAGAGAAAGAACCAGCAACCCCCGGCGGGCTGCACTTATTGTGGGAAGATGGGGCACACTAGAGATGTGTGTCGGACATTGAATGGACTATGTCTGATATGTGGAAATCCAGACCATCGGGTTACCACATGTCCCATGAATTCGAGGTCAGGAGGATCAGGGCAGCAGTTTTCTGCTCTGCCAGCACCAGGGGCAGGCCAGTATCGAGGACCAGCAGTGGCAGTAAGGCCGTTGGCACAGCGTCCGCAGGCTCAGATGTATCGACAGCAGGGACCACCGATGCAGCAACACCAGCATAGACCACCCCAGCATCATCAAGGAAGGGGCCAGCAGCAGCACCAGGCTAGGCCACAGCATGGGAATCAACAAGGAGGTCGAGGGCAAGCATTCACTTTGTCCTTGGAGGAGGCATTAGCATCGGAAGATGTTGTGGCAGGTAACATTCTCGTCGCCTCATATCCTGCAGTAGTATTGTTTGATTCGGGAGCATCACACTCATTTATATCTGCACAATTTGTGACACGGCTAGGAATGGAGAGACATTGCCAGGAAGGTTGAATATACTCACTGGCAATGGGCTCGTAGGAGTTAGTAGAGTTATTCTAGCGTATAGTGTTGTAGTTTGCGGGCATTCCTTACCCGCCCAGTTGATAGAATTTCCTGTTGGAAATTTCGACGTTATCTTAGGCATGGACTGGCTGAAAGACAGTCATGCGACAATAGATTGTCATAGTGGGAGTGTATCTTTTGATATTCCAGGCATGAAGAGGTTTGAAGAACCCTAGAGGGGGGGTGAATAGGAAAATAAAAAATAAACTACAACAATTGATGCAATAAAGACAATTGAAAGTAAAGAGTAGAAAGATCAAACGCAAACGCAAGGATGTATCCTGGTATCCTCTTTTGAGGCAATCCAGTCCCGGAACTCTCTCCAGCTTTAATCCACTATTATCCAAATAGTACACACGAGTTTGGATCCGAAGAACTCGCCAACTTCAACACGAGTTTGGATCCGAAGACTCGCCAACTTCTACACACGAGTTTTCTTACGAAGGCTCGCCAACTTCAAACAAAAGAGAATGAGAACTTGTTGATCTTCTAACACGTGAAGATCGAAATGTACAACTCTTTAATACTCTAGCACTTTGGGAGAGGATGACAATGAAAAGCTTTGAAGAGTATTAATGGTGGAGCTCTTGGTTGTTTGGAAAATTTATAGAAGAGTTGGTGAGGAAGCTCAAGAGAGAGAGAGAGAGCTTCATTTTATAAGAAAACCAAGAGTAGGTGGCATTTAATGCTCTGAAATGCAGGCAGACCGGCATGCCGTCGGTATGCCGCGGCATACCGCCGGTATGCCGGCCAAATAGTAACGGTCATAATTATGACCGTTCAAGAGCATTAAATGCGGCCATTAATGCGTGTCAGACCAAATCGAAAACTAAGTATTCGAAATTCGGTATACCGTCGGTATGCCGGAGCATACCGTCGGTATGCCGATAGAATGTCATAAAAAGTTTAGAGCTGCTAGAAACGGCATGCCGCCGGTATGCCGCAGCATACCGTCGGTATGCCGACAGTTGATCACAGCAACGTTTGTGTTGCTAAAAATGGCATGCCGCCGGTATGCCGCAGCATGCCGTCGGTATGCCAACATTTCGAGACAGCAACTTTCTAGAGTCCAAAACCGGTGTACCGCCGGTATGCCGAAGCATACCGTCGGTATGCCGATTTTTGTCACAGAACCTTTTCTGGACACGAAAACGGTATACCGCTGGTATGCCGAAGCATACCGCCGGTATGCCGCTCTGAATGACATATTTTTCGATTTGTGCTTTTAGTTATCATCCATCCTTTAGTGTTTACAGATATACCTAGACCAGTACAGACACGAAGACTCTAAGCAGGGAACGCCGGTAACTGCTACAGTCTTCAAGGAAGAAGGAGGAAGCTCTTGAAGTGAAGAACTCCATGTAGTACATCTTCTGAGAATATTTGAATCTGAAGAACAGAAGACTAAACTACGAAGATGCTGTTAATTACTCAAAATAAAATGTGCCAACAAGGTTCACCTTAGTCAGGTCAGAGGCAACTCAGCAAGAGCAGGGAGTAGTAACAGCAATGGAAGAAGTTCAAGTTCCGAAGGTAGTTAAAGAATTTCTAGACGTGTTTCCCGAAGAACTTCCAGGTCTACCACTGGTTAGAGATATTGAGTTCAGCATAGAATTGGCACCTGGAACTAAACCGATATCAGATCGAGTTTACAGAATGGCGGATTCGGAGCAGGCCAAGGTATATCAGCATATAGAGGAATTGAAGGAGAAGAAGTTCATCCAAGCTAGCATATCGCCATGGGCAGCACCAGTGGTACTTATGGGGAAGAATGATGGATCATCCATATTGTGTATCGACTACAGGAAGCTTAACACGGCGACAGTAAAGAACAAGTACCCACTACCCAGGATCGACGACTTATTTGATCAGTTGAGCAGGGCCAGAGTCTTCTCCAAGATAGATCTTCGTTCAGGGTACCATCAGGTGAGGGTTCGAAAGGAAGACATCTCCAAGACAGCATTCAGGTCAAAGTATGGGCATTATAAATTCTTAGTAATGCCATTTGGTTTGACCAATACTCCAGCTATATTCATGGATTTGATGAACCGCATCTTTATGCCATACTTAGATCAGTTTGTCGTTGTCTTTCTTGACGACATATTCGTATATTCTGCTAGTGAAGAGGAGCATGAAGACCACCTCAGGAAAGTGTTGCAGGTTCTAAGAGAGAACCAGTTGTATGCCAAGCTCAGCAAGTGTGAGTTTTGGTCGGATCATATTTCATTCTGGGTCACATCATATCAGGAGCTGGAGTAGCAGTAGATCCCAAGAAGGTAGAAGCAGTAGAGAGTTGGCCAGTACCCAAGACCGTAGCTGATATACGGAGTTTCTTGGGATTGGCAGGATATTACAGAAGGTTTTTATCAGATTTTGCGGGACTTTCAGCACCCATGACCCGTTTGACATGAAAGGATGTACCATTCGTCTGGTCGGCAGAATGCCAGGCATCATTTGAGAACCTGAAGCAGAAGTTGATATCAGCGCCTATCCTTACATTGCCAGTTGGGACCGGAGGTTTTACAGTATATTATGATGCGTCAGGTAAAGGACTTGGATGTGTCCTTATGCAGCATGGAAAGGTGATAGCATATGCATCTAGGCAACTTCGGGACCACGAAAAGAATTACCCAACTCATGATCTGGAATTGGCGGCAGTAGTGTTTGCTCTGAAGCTATAGAGGCATTATTTATATGGTGACCAAGTGGACATGTACACAGACCATAAAAGTCTGAAGTACATCTTTACCCAGAAGGAACTGAATATGAGGCAGAGAAGATGGTTGGAGTTGATCAAAGATTATGATGTGGAGCTTCAGTATCATCCAGGCAAGGCTAATGTGGTAGCAGACGCTCTTAGCAGAAGGGGCGGCGCATTTATGTTGACAACGCAGAAGCACATCTTAGAACACCTTCAGGAGATGGGCATTGAAGTTATACTTCCTAGTGATGTAGGAATTCTGGCGAGTCTACAAGTTCAATCCGACTTGGTAGGCAGGATCAAGGCAGCTCAGGCACAGGACCCAAGGATTCAGAAGCTTAGGACAGAATGTGAGTCAGGACTCAGAAAGGAGATGCAAATTCATAAAGATGGTACGCTTAGGTTTGGATCACGTCTATGTGTACCTAGTGGAGATATCAGACAGGAAGTTATGACAGAAGCTCACAGTTCTCAGTATTCTATACATCCTGGAGGGACCAAGATGTACCAAGATATCAAGCAGCACTTCTGGTAGAACGGGATGAAGAGGAAGATAGCTAGGTTTGTTTCCCGTTGCTTGATATGTCAGCAAGTAAAGGCAGAACAACAGAGGCCAGCTGGGTTATTGCAACCGCTTTCCATCCCGGAATGGAAATGGGAGCATACTACAATGGACTTTGTGACCGGTTTACCGAGATCACCAAGTGGTAAGGATGCTATTTGGGTGATAGTAGATCGGCTTATGAAGGTAGCACACTTTCTTCCTTTCAGAGTAGGACAATCTACAGAAAAGTTGGCAGAGTTGTACATGCAACAGATAGTCAGGCAGCATAGAGTCCCTGTCAGTATTGTGTCAGACCGAGATACCCGTTTCACATCGCATTTCTGGAAGAGCTTGCATCATAGTCTGGGTACCAAGTTAAGATTTAGCACGGCTTACCATCCGCAGACGGACGGGCAATCAGAAAGGACAATTCAGACTTTGGAAGATATGTTGCGAGCTTGCACTCTGGATTTTGGAGGATCTTGGGAAAGCTACCTGCACTTAGTTGAGTTTTCTTACAACAACAGTTATCAAGACAGTATCCAGATGGCGCCATTTGAAGCATTATATGGTAAGAAGTGTAGGTCGTCACTAGCATGGGATGATATCGGGGAGAGGAAGACGTTAGGCCCGGAAATGATTGTTCAGACAGTTGAAGTGATTAAAGGAATTAGAGAGCGACTTCATGTTGCGCAGGATCGGCATCGTCATTGGGCGGACCAGCATCGTAGGCCGCTAGAGTTTTCTGTTGGGGACCACGTGTTCTTGCGGATCTCACCTACCCGTGGGATCATTAGATTTGGCATTCGCGGGAAGTTGAGCCCACGATATGTAGGCCCATTTGTTATTCTTGATAGGGTAGGCGATGTTGCTTATCGTTTGTCCCTTCCAGCTTCGTTACGAGAGGTGCATGACGTATTTCATGTATCTCAATTACGAAGGTATGTATCGGACCCCAGCCATATCCTCGATCATTCAGAACTGGTTGTTGGTACCAACCTGTCTTACGAGGAACAGCCTGTGTCCATCTTGGACCGAAGAGAGAAGATACTCAAGAACTGAACAATTAACCTTGTCCGAGTTGCTTGGGGTCATCACTCTTTGGGAGAGTCAACGTGGGAACGTGAGGATGATATCCGATCACGGTATCTATATCTGTTTGACTCATAAGGTATATCTTTTTCTGTGTACCTTGATTGCCTTGATTCCTCATACTTATCACCTTATGGGTAGAATTGCTTAATACCGTAGATTGTTAAATATAGATATGTTACTTGCTATGGACATTGTAAAATGATTACTTGATTGAATTGCTTGTACCTAGATTAGTTTAGTTTTGATATTCCTATCCTGTTTGGATTTGAAATTCTGAGGACGGAATTTTTCTAAGGAGGGTAGAGATGTCACTCCCCGTTCCTAAAATGCGTATTTTTATTCATGTACAATTCATGTGTATTTATTTAGTATTTATTATGTATTTATTTAATAGTTATCATGTATTATCCTGTATTTAATTAAATCTGCTCTTTAAATTTTCATGTTAAGTTATTTCCTGCAATTATATTTCTGTAATTTTATTTCTGTACTTTATTTTCTGCTTTTATTCTCTGCTTTAGCTAGGCTTTGGGTTCGGGTTGGCCTTGGTTGGATCCCCTACAACCCGATCCATTGGACCCGGCCCATTAGCTCTCACCTACCACCCCTTCCATATTTAAAGCCACCCTCTCCATTCTCTCTCCTCATTACTCATTCTCACCATTACTCCTCTTCTTCTTCTTCATTACTCTCTCCACCTACCAAACCCATAGGCAAGTACATCTTGCTTCTTCATGAGGACCCATTTTTATGGCTCCATTCTCTTTCCCTCGTGATTCTAAGAGAGTTTAGAACTTGACATTTTTTATTTCGAAGTCTTAATCTTTGTAGATCTAGATATGAGTTATTTTTGGATTTTGGGGGTTTTGACCTATTAAATTTCTGTGTTTTCAAGTTTTGATGGTTCCATGTTGTAGAGGATTTCATTCTACCCAATTTTGACCTTTGCAAAGTTGGATTCGGACTTATTTTGACCAAGTTATGGACTTTTGAAACTTTATGGTGCAACCATAGAGTTCTTGCTGTTTGGAGAAGACAGTGAGCAGTGTATGCTAGCTTTTTAGCTTGCGTCACTGAGCTATGCGCGCTCTTTAGCGCAGCGCAGTATAGAGTCCATACGCTGCCTTTTTAGGTAGCGTGTGTCTTGCATACGCTACCTTTTGGGAGCGTATAACATGCATACGCTGACTTGGATGGTCAGGAGTCGTATGGAGTTCATACGCTACCTTTTGGGAGCGTATCACATGCATACGCTGACTTGGATGGTCAGGAGTCGTATGGAGTTCATACGCTACCTTTTGGGAGCGTATGACATGCATACGCTGACTTGGATGGTCAGGAGTCGTATGTAGTTCATACGCTACCTTTTGGGAGCGTATGACTTACATACGCTGACTTGGATGGTCAGGAGTCGTTCATACGCTGCCTTTTGGAAGCGTATGACTTGCGTACGCTGGCTTGGATAGAGAGGAGTCGTATGGAGTCCATACGCTAGCTTGACCTGAGCGTACGCTGGCTTGAGCGTAGCTTGACCTGAGCGTACGCTGACATGAGCGTAGGCTGACATGAGAGTAGCCTGCTTACCCTGGATCTTCTATAGTCCTGTATATTGATATCTTATTAGATGTTTAACGTCCATTTTATATCCTTACGCCTTTTTGCATAAACTTGATATAATCATGATATGTTGATATTTCTGTTAAATACAGATTGTTACGTGGGATGTACCATGTGTCGTGAATTGAGCTATAGATACCCCGATTGACTGGAATTAAACCCTGAGAGTCGTAGACTCGACTCCACTGAATACTATTTGACTTTCATGCCTTGTCACCATTGATGATAATGGTTATCTTGACTAAAATTGATCATGCGTTTCTAGTTGGAACTAAGAGACTGGCTAGTCGTCTTATTGAATAAAATGAATGAGACACGTTCATGTAATGAACTATTGTACTCGATTAGCCAATCCCGAATATTGGCATACAGGCACATGCAGGCTTCAAATTATTTATTTATTTAGTTATTTATCTATCTTACAAAAACAACATGTGTACTTTATGGTCAAGGCATGATTACTCTGTGGTCAGATTTGATTATTGCATCACGCTATGTAAAACCTACAACCTAGCTGCACGGGTATCGTTGTAGAGTTGCGCATATCGTACCCCGTACGAAAGTACTCATTTGAATGACCACGATCCACGACATGGAACTTCACTCAACGTAGAGACTATTAAGTTAAATAAAATAATGATGGCATGGAGAGAATGGATTCCTGAGTTCTTACATAGCAGCCCCCTTGGGACTATTAAGTGCCCGACGGGCCGGCTGGTTCCCACAGATACTGTAAATCTGTCACACGGACAGGGAACAGTATCTGCTTATATTATTGTACATGCTATATTAACGGCGGGCGTCCCGCTGGGACTCGTCTAACTACATGATTGGCGCAATTGATTGATTGGATAGACTAGCCTTGCTTGCACATAGTAAGAACCGAGGAATCCCTATTGCATAAATTCCAGGATAACTTGGGACTCACAATAGCAAGCCGTAGTAGTTGATTGGCCGTTCAAGATAATTTGTTTGTGTACTGTACCTACTCTGTTACTTAACTGGGATGATCAGAATGTCAGGACATGACGGGCCAACTTCTGTCCTTGTTTGGTTGGGAGGTTGGTTCGAAGTGTCGTGATGTTATGTGAATCCTAGTAGCAAGCAGAGATCTATTTATCATATTTCATATTACTGGTTTTAGTTCTCATGTCGTGCTTCCTTGTGGTACTTGCTATTAGAGGTCTAACCTCTCTGGTTTTGCATGGCCAGATTTAGAGCCGGTTCCCGAGGACTCAGCTTACTTCTACCTCCAAGATGGTCAACACTAGAGGGATGATCGCAGGAGGACTCGAGTGGGTTTCTTACTTCCCCGCTCGTTTTGTTATCTACTTTATACTTTGCCGTTTGGCACCGACATGTTAGTCGGATCGTCTCGTACTTACTTTTTACATAATTGTAACTAAAGTCAGGCTGCAGCTGATAACAATTGTGTATACTTTTGCTACATCAATCTGGCTATGTTTTGTAAAGCCAGATATCAAGAACATTTTGACAGAGCGTTTGGGATGCCTTACTGCTTTATCTTACATGTTCTCTATTACTGTTTCTTGTTCGAATGATTGAGACAATAGATGTGAAGTGACCATAGTAAGACTTTCATGTAGTATGCACCCCCTTGTCTTTTAGACAGCATTGATCGTATTATACGGTATTCATCTACCCGTAATACGTAGCTGGCTGAGTCATTCCCCCGCTCTCCAGTATTCTGGTTCTGGGGCGTGACAATCACTTTGGCAACCTCTCCGGAGTGTCTGCGCCAACTCCATCACCCTTTGAGACTGAAAATGAAAGTATAAATGAATTAAGTCTACAAACATGAAAATCTCAGTCTTATTACAAATACGAAACTCACCATTCTCACCAACCCAACATACAAGGCATTCTTGGAAGGAAGAGCTCCAACTGCTCCGACGGCCACGGGACCCGGGTTGGTAGGGTTCGACAACTTAGGATGTCCGACCCCCAGGAAGTACTGCATGTAGTCCTCGCTGCAGTCGGCCATCTCGGTGACCGGTCGTCTCTAAGATTCCCGAAGTACATGTCGTTGCCACTCCGAGTAAAAGTCGGTCACCCAGTCGAATTCCGTCGGTTTGTAACTTAAAGGTTGGGTTCCGCGCGGAGGCTCCAACAGCCGTAGTGTGCGCTTCGGCACAGTTTGCACGAAGCCAAACTGACGAAGTACTCTGTCGGGCATGTACGGCTCCGTGATTTCATAGCATGTGATCATGCCATGAAATAAAGAAACTGGTTGGACCTCACGATTCAACTCACGTAAATCCCGGTATGGAATCCAAAAAATCTGTAGGAATAAAGTTAACAACAATACAAAATTAACATGAAAAAGTTAGTCAAAAAATAGTACCTCTTCTGGCATCAAACTGTCTAATACTTCACGAATGGAAGCCAGTGTTTGCAAATTTTTTGTTTCCAGCTGGGATGGCCTCCATCGACACACTCGGAGAAGGTGTTCAAGATACGCTGGGTTTTCGTCAGCCCGTCTAAGCATCGAAAAGTGCTCGTATATACATGCGTATTCAATTTATAAATGAATAGTAAAAATTAAAACAACAAATTTAAGTATACAAGATTAAATTGTTAGAAGTTTTCTTACATGTAGCAGAGTCTGACAGCCGGCCATAGTCTTAGTCCCGACACGGGATGCGATGCCAAGCTCGCGGTAAAGGTTGGCCAGGATACCGCTTTCCCAGGATATCTCGATGAAGTCATCCACTTCAGATAAGTTTAGCATGTACCGAGCATGTATCGACGTACCGGACTTCTCCGGAATGCCGACCGTTCCTAGGACGAACAACATATACGCACGAGCCACTGCGTCGACCGTATCATCGTCATCGTCATCCACCTCCATATCCATGAACTGGTCCACCAGAAATGATAGAGGAATTCCGTACGACTTCTTGAAGCCTGGTAGAGTTGTAAAACTCGTAGCCGTAACTCCAAGGTGAGTTGAGACGAACTTGACGATCTTCTCGTACCATTTCACGGATTTCTCATTCGTGTAATGTTCTTTGGTCATTACACGCCCGGTCACTGGCAGCTCCAATATCTGGTAGACGTTCTCGAGTGTAATGGTCATCTCCCCTGCTTGGAGATGAAATGCGTTGGTCTCCGGGTGCCATCTCTCCACGAAGGCGGATATGAGGGCACTATCCATTGTTCGGTAGGCGTTTTGTGCCAAATTGTGCAAGCCGCTCGGTATGGTTTTGCTCCGGACGGCCTCGGATAAGCTTGTAAACTGCCAGGACACGGTTTTCTTCCCGTGACTCACAACCCTAAGGATACGATATGTCCTCTGTATACAACAAAACACATATCAATTATGAAATACATATATATATATATAGTATACTAAACTGTTAGCTTACAAACGTCATGTACATACCGGGTTCTTCCATATTTCATACGCAATGTGGTTCTCAAAAGAAACCAACATTAAGCAACCGGGCGGACGGACAGGCGGCCCAGAAGGACCGGCCTCCTCAGAAGGACCGACCTCCTCAGAAGGACCGACCTCCTCAAATGGAGCAGAACCCTCTTGACGTGATAGGAGTCGGGCAATTGGCAGGTCGTCGTCGTCGTCGTCGAAAGGAGGCGTAGGAGTAGGAGCTCGTTGCTTCGACCGAGCTTGACGTGCCGGTGGCGATGTCCGAGACCGAGCTTCGGGCGCCGGTTCGGTAATTGTTATCGGACGCCCGCGAGGACGTTCCGCACGTTCCTTCTGCTTTGACGCGGTGGGCCGTATTCTTTTGTTAGCGGTCGGTGGACTACATGACAACATACACTTATTAAGTAATAGAAACAGCATGCACTTACCCAACTCTTATATGTCATAACAAGTAGGACTGCCAGGAATGTGGTAGTCCTAATGAAAATTAGGACTGCCAGGACTGTGGCAGTCCTAATTTTCATTAGGACTGCCACATTCCTAGCAGTCCTACTGTCGTGAACCCGAACTCCCATAACGACATCCTACTTTGTCGTGTTCTAGGGTTAGGGTTTCAACATAAATTTTGGGTTTCTTGTGTTCGAAAATAAGGGAAGAGAACGTGCAAGAGATTATAAACCTATTTTACGAAATTTTTTTCAAGAATTAAACCAATTCTAGGGTTTCGAATATAATGTAAAAAAATTCGAAGAAATTAGGGAAGAACGTACCTGGATTCCGGTTGCTTTGACTTGCGTGTCATCTCTTCGAGGATCTTCGTGGAGGGATTGAGAATGGAGTGATGGAGAAGAAGAAATTAGGGTTTAGGAGAGGGAGAGGGAGAGGGAGAGAGCTTTCTTTCTTTTCTTCTTGAGGAGAGAGAGTCAATAATGAAAATGAAAGTGAATTATTTGGTTTGGGGGGGGGGGGGGGGGGGGGGGTTGGGGGGGTTGGGCGGCCCCTAGCAATTTTTGGGTGCCCCCTAATAATTTTTCCACATTCATGGGCTGCCCCCAATTAAGGGCTGCCCCCAAGCATTTTTTGTGGTGCCCATAGAAAAAACCTTTTTTTTAATAGCGGAGGTTTAATTGCATTTTTACAGGATCGGTACAACTGGTTTTTCCGATACAATATCCAAAGTGGTACTTCAAAACAGTTCAAAACTGAACCGTCTAAATCATATGATCCATTTTATTTTATTTTAAATAAATTATGTAAAATATTATTAAAAAATTTTAAATTTGTCAACATGAAAAATCGAATTCAACCAAATAAGAAAAATAACTCGCATCTTAACCACATAAATTAGAAAAAATATTTAATTATAATTGGATAATATTTTTATTATGGGTCCGGCTAAACGCACCCCAAGACTGCTAAGGACACCCCATCCCCTTCCCTTCCCCTCCCCTTCCCTTCCCCCCTCCGCCGACCCTCCTCCTCCCCCGACCCGCCGCCGCCTCCTCCTCCGACCCGCCCCCGCCTCCGCTGCGCCCCCCCCCCCCCCCGGACCCGCCACCTCCTCCTCCTCCTCCCCCTCCCCCCGCTTTTCGATCCCTCCTCCGCCGACCATAAAATGTTGTTAAAACAAAAAAAAATTAGAAAAAAAATTTGGGTGTATTCACGAGTAGGTTCGACCATGGTTTGTCGAACTCACAGAGCAATGTTCGACCCACGACAGTCGAACTATAGTGTGTACGTTCGAACAACATATGTCGAACAGAAGATGGCATGTTCGACATGAATATGTTCGACCAGTGTTTGTCGAACACAAGAAGACACGTTCGACCAGTATTTGTCGAACATAAGAAGACATGTTCGACCAATACTTGTCGAACAGACCATTGTCCGTTCGACAAGTATTTGTCGTGCTTGTCGCAGATTTTTTTTTTTGTGGGGTGTTCTTAGAAAGCCTTGGGGGTATATTGGTCTTTTAACATGACATTTAAGTTATGTGGGATGTCCTTAGCAAGTCATGGGATGTGTATAGCCGGCCCCTTTTATTATATGTACAAAATACGTGTATTTACTAGTGGATTTATAACGCTTGTGCCACCGTTATTTTCGTGTGTATTGTTGATACCCAAGCTTAAGTTCCGGTGCCAAAATGATGATGATGATTGTTACGACACATAGCTTCGTATTAAAATGTAGATGTAATGTTTGGTATCACTTCTGATAGTTGATCTGATGCACGTTACACAGTTTGATAGATGTCTTTCTAGCATAATTTTATTTATCGTGTAATTAATTTTCTTGTACAATTTCCCTTTTATACTAAACATTTTGTACAATTTCAAAGTAGTGTTTCAACAAAGACAACTTCACTAGAAGGTCTCCAAATTGAATCATTGGCATAATACTGTAGGATGTCCTCATGCATTTTATATGAAATGCATTATCTAATAACCTATACTTTTTTTATTTTTCATTCACTAACTATAAAATATATAAAGTTAAACCTCTATAAATTAATAACCTTGAGATCAAAAAAAATCTATTAAATAGAAAATATTGAATAATCAATAAACTAATAACTTATTAATTTATTAAGGTTTTTTTTAAATATTGTACATTGTTTTTATTTTCCTGTTTTACAAATTAACAATTCTAGATATTTGTTTAACTAAGAAAAATTCATAAATCTAGTTATTTTTCTCAAAAAATAGATTACATTGTGCAATGTACTACACTACTACATTTTATGAACATTTAACCAAACAATTTTTTACATATATTAATAAAATCCAACGTGACGTCAATTTTAAGAAGAAACAAACATTGATTGAGTCATATTTCAAAAAAGCCTCATTGTCGAATCATAAACAATATGTATATAAGAAAATTAATATTTTATATATAACGTGGGACTTATATAAAAAAATTATAAGCTATCATCTTATAATTTTAGCAAACTATTAATTTAGCATATTATTATAAAGTCGGGACCCAAAAAATATTATTTAACCAATGTTATTAATATACCATGTATTAAATCATCACCAATTTTGTTTTATATGACAATTATGTTGGAGTTATCCAATAATTAGGGGCCACAAATGTAAAATTAATTGTATTATGCTATCTAAATAATTAAGTCATATTAAAGTGGTCTAATTGAAAAATAGGCTTAAGAGTACAATTGTCATGGAGATGATGTGTAGATACCTAAGAGAGAAATCTAATTTGATGATGGGTCAAATTAGAAATATATATATATATATATATATATATATATATATATATATATATATATATATATATATATATATATTAGGGGTTATGTCAATACTTATACGGCCACAAAAGAGGGTTTTATCTTTTCTCTTCTGCATCCCCCTCAACAAAAAGATGGACAAAGGAGTCATATTTGTCATTAAGGATCGTATCAAGTTGAAAGATTGAACCGCATAAAGAGACGTTCGCTATAATATCTATAAAGCCAAACAAGGGATTCGGGTATACTTCTGCAATTATTTATCATCTTCATCTCATGAATCAACGGATAAATTCTAACAATTGGTGTCAATGCCTCCATGTTCGATTTATGAGGTCGAAGTTTCATAATCAATTTTTGTTATTGTTTAGGAATCATATATCGTTCCATCTAATTTAATTTAGGGTTCCAAATATTCGATCAAAGTTAATAATGAGCCCTTTAGTTCCTATCTTAATTTGATTAATTTTTTTCAAAGATCTATAACTATTTTGGAAATATGGCTGATGCGCTCATATTGATGTCAAATCACAATTGCCTACTGTTATGTAGATTACAGTTTATGATTGGATTTTTTAATAATGGATGTTATGTATTTAAAAAAAAAATGATCGGTGCTTGATGTTGATCTGTTTGGTGTTCGAGTTTGATCACTTTGTTGTTCAAACATTGTTATTTAATTATGCAGCAATGTTGAAGGAGTAAGAGAGTTTATTAGTCATTGTTGTGATCATATGGATAGAAATTATATATGTATTTCGTGGAACTCCTTGCAACATTATTTTTTTAAAAGTATCAGAACATTGTAAGAGAAACTTTTGGTAAACTTTTCGTTTAAGAGAGCAATGCACCTATGGATTTTGGTGGTCTAATGATGATTTCTTTTCCTATATTTGTATGAATAATAAAAACTGGAGATGGTTGAAAGATCTTATATTCTAGTAACTAATAGACATATTTACTTAGAAAATGAATATTTCGACACATAAGTTTTGTAGTGCCTTATGGCTTATAAGCCATTATTTTACTTTCCTTATGAAATTGGCACAAATAATTGGCACATAATTGGTAAAATATTCAGTGAATAACATAATTCACGTGAGAGTCGTCTCACAGTATCTGTATTTTGTTCGAATTATTCAATAATTAAGGGGCTACATATGTAAAATTAATTATGTTTGGGCTATCTAAATAATTAAGCCAAATTAAAGTGGTCTATTTGAAAAAAATAAAGTGGTCTATTTGAAAATTGGCTTAAGGGTATAATTGTCATGGAATTAATGTGTAGATACCGGAGATAATTCTAATTTGATGAGGGGCCAAATTAGAAATATCAACACACACACACACACACACACACACACACACACACACACACACACACACACATATATATATATATATATATATATATATATATATATACCGGAGATAATTCTAATTTGATGAGGGGCCAAATTAGAAATATCAACACACACACACACACACACACACACACACACATATATATATATATATATATATATATATATATATATATATATATATATTCATTAGGGTTATGGTCCCCAACTTATACGGCCACCAAAAGAGAGGTTCTCTCTTTTTTCTCTTCTGCATCCCCATCAACAGAAAGAGAGCGACAAAGGATTCGGATTCACCTTTGTCATTAAGGGTCGTAGCAAGTTGGAAGATCGAACCCAATAAAGAGACGATCGCTTCAAGATCCATCAAGCCTAGCAATGGATTCAGGTACGCTTCCGCAATTTAATTTATGTTCTTCATCTCATGAATCGACATGGTACAATAAAGACCGACAAGTGGTATCAGAGCCTCCATATTTGATTTATGAGATCGAAATTTCAGAATAATTTTTTTAGTATTTTTCAGGAACCCTAGATCGTTTCATCTAATTTGATTTAGGGTTACGATTGTTCAAACAATTTTTTTTATGATGATCCATTCAATTTAGAACATATACATCTAATGTTGCTTTAGAAATCGTGCATTCATTATGGAGATTCATACTTATGTTGAATAAGTACGAATATGGGTGACTTCAACTTTGAAGATTTATTTAATGTGTCAATTTAGTTCAAATGGATTTTTTTTTTTTTTAACTAATGGTGAATATGAGATGGCTTGGGTTTAGTATTTGGTTTTAATATTCGTTGTTTGGATCCCAGCACAGTAGATGCGGTTTACTAAGCAACGATGGACTAATAAAAAAAATAAAAATAAATAAATCTAGTAAGCTATCGTTTATTCGGCTATACGTTTTCTGTAGATGCACATCTTCAGTAAATTATTATATGAATTTCATGTTGTTGATCGGTCGATCGGTATTTGTCGATCCGATCTTCCAATTCGGATGAATTTATAACAAAGTGCAGAAATGTATATATGTACCTTCTTGTTCCCATGTACAACATATATTTGTTTTGTGGATTTCGGAATTCAAGAATTTTTCAGATACGGTACACTTTGTTGACTAAATATTTTGAGGTTTATATGCACACTTTGAGAGTTAGAATCACAATTTAACTAATTGGATTAACATGGTCTTCTTTTATATGATAAATTCATCACAATATTTTCATGAAATTTTTTAAGATGTGAGCATGATGCTTTAAGCCATTAGTCTAAATTTATATCGTATTGAGGTCTGATCTAGAATATTGTAATATCGGGACCATCAATTTTTAGTACATATACATGTGATGACATGGAAATAATATTTTTAAATTATGCAAAAAAGATTCACATGTTTATGAGATAGTAGATAAATTTTGGTACAATCTTTATGGATTTTTTGAAGTAATATTTTGATTGATGGATTCGGTTATTAAATAATTAGTCTCCAAATTGGTCTAAAGTTTGCTTGTTCTTCTTTTAAAAAGATTGTCTTTAGATATTTGGATATTTAAAGAGGAAAGAGGTGATGATAATGCTCAGTTTAGACCAAATATGTTCATTTTTGGATATATATTTTGGAGTTATTATTTTCAGTTAATGTCTATGAATTTTTCTTTGGATGCATATCCTCCGTAGATTATTTCATGAAGTTTGTTATAGTGATAATATCCAATTTTGTCAAATTAAAATTCATGATTATGCTTTTGATTACTTTATTTGAGTAATAATCTTATGAATATGTATGTATATAAAGTTTTGGACATGATTCAGTTTTGTAAAATTTAGTCAACATTCAATTTTTTTTTTGGTGCCTTTTATGACTAGCAATAGTTGTCCAATATTCTAAGTAGACTCATTGAAACAAGATGTCGCCAAAGTGACCTCTCTTGCGTAGATAGTCTACGAGGGATGTCGGATGTTTGTGTGTGTATATTCATACGGGTATTAGCCGGCCCAAAGGAAGGTTAATACTTGGTCGAATTGCACACATACTTGTGGTGATAAATGTGTGACAATTATATGGTTTACATGTGAATAATAACCCGATCCAAAGATAGGCTTACTATTTGACATGACTTATTGTCAACATTTGATCACTACACCAAGAGTACCACTTGCAGTTAATATCATTGTCCAAAAACTTGATATTAATGATGCACTAGGTATCTTGAGATGGGGTTCACCATTATTTGAATTTGTTTGACTATCTTTTATTCTTTGGTTATTAATTAGAGCATATTTGTTTATTTATTTTTTGTTCTCTTTTCAGCTAGTGTTGCTACAGTATCTGCTAATCTCACTACCAAAATAAGTCATATTAGCGACGAAATTAGCGACGCCAACTTAAAACGTCGCTAATATTTTTGGATTTAGCGACTCCTAAAGAATGCGTCACAATACGCCGCTGATAGCGACAAACAGCGACATATTGCGACTACCTTTAGTGTAATAAAAATCAACGTCGTTGATTTGTCAGAAAACGTCGCTAGTTTTATTAGTTCAGCGATGTTTAGCGTCGCAACGATTAATAAGTCGCCGAATATTAAACGCTTACCGACGCTTTGCGACGTATTTTTGGACGGCGCTAATTTCTGATAAAAAGGGTTTCCTCGGTTCGACTTTTCATTTCTCCCTCTCCCCCAATTTTATTTTCCCGCCCCTCTTCCCCGACCTCGACGACAGCCAACCCCTTTCCTCCGGCGCCGCTCATCCTCCTCCTCCACCGCGAGCCCCTTCTCCTCCCTCCGGCGAGCCCGTTCTCCTCCTCCTCCTCCACCGCGAGCCCCTTCTCCTTCTCCACCGCGAGATCCTCCTCCTCCTCCTCCTCCACCACCGCGAGGAGACTGAAGGTAAACCCTAACCCTAATTGAGGTGTTTTTCGTGTCCAAAATGGACACGGAGACACATTACGACCATGTGTTCACTGATACAGTGTGTTCGTGAGGTTTTGGACACTTTGTGTCCATTTGTTGGACACGTGGACACCCCCAAGCTTGCATATATATGTATTTCACCTCTGTACACTAAATCCCCTCCTCCACAATCGAACTTGTCCTCCTCCTCCTCCTCCACCACCGCGAGGAGACTGAAGGTAAACCCTAACCTAATTGAGGTGTTTTTCGTGTCCAAAATGGACACGGAGACACATTACGACCATGTGTTCACTGATACAGTGTGTTCGTGAGGTTTTGGACACTTTGTGTCCATTTGTTGGACACGTGGACACCCCCAAGCTTGCATATATATGTATTTCACCTCTGTACATTTAATCCCCTACATACACTTGTGTATTTTCGTATTAATTTGGATTTGCATATTGGGTTTGGGTTTCGATATAGTGTTTGATACATTGTTTCACCTTGCAACATTCCTACACTTATTTTAGACAACAAGTATATGAACCAATTAGTCAACATCTATTTGTTGAAGTATGGTACTCCATTCTTCGTAAGTTCTAGCTATATATGTCTCTCAAGATCCAATACTCAAAAATCCCAAAAAGAAGAAGAAGAAAAGAATAAAATGGCATCGCTCAACACCCTATGACAACTCTTTGTAGAATTGTGTTAAAGTGTGAGTTCTACAGTATGAGTTCTACAATATGGTTCTCTTTGTAGAATAAAATGACATCGCTCAACCCTATCGATCCTCCATACAAGTCTTCCTTCATCTATTGTCTTAAAGTGTGAGTTCTACAGTATGGTTCTGTTTGGTGAATTGTGTCTTTGTCACTCCCCGTTTTCGGAATGCGTATTTTTATACATGTACAACTCATGAGTATTTATTTAGTATCCATCATGTATTATCCTGTATTTAAATTTCTTTAATTTCCTGTTAATTAATTATCTGCTCTTTGAATTTTCCTGTTAATTTATTTCCTGCAATCTTATTATGTGTATTTTAATTCCTGCATTTTAACCCCTGCTTTAGTCTTATTGTGGTTGGGCTTCTTGGGTTCATGGTGCAACCCGGCCCATTAGCTCCCACCTACCACCCCCTTGCTATTTAAGGCTTCCATCTCTTCTCTCTCCTCATAACTTCATTCTCACCATTACTTCTTCTTCTTTCTCCCATTACTCTCCACCACCTACCAGCAGCAGGAGAAGACAAGTGCAAACTTGCTTCTCAATCATCCATTTTTATGGATCATTACTCTTCCTCTCATGATCCTGAGAGAGTTTAGTGCTTGGCATATGTGATTTCTGTGGCTGGTTTTCTCTAGATCTAAGTTTGTATTTTCGGCTGTTCATGGGTTTTAAATCCACCAACTTAGCGTGTTTTCGGATCAGAGAGTTCATGTGGTAGAACTGCTCGTTAGTCACGCACACGTCTCTACGTGTTTGCGTGTATTTCTTAGTCACGCTCGTGTTTGCGTGCGTGTATTTCTTAGTCACGCTCGTGTTTGCGTGCGTGTATTTCTTAGTCACGCTCGTGTTTGTGTGCGTGTATTTCTTAGTCACGCTCGCGTTTGCGTGCGTGTATTTCTTAGTCACGCTCGCGTTTGCGTGCGTGTATTTCTCAGTCACGCTCGCGTTTGCGTGCGTGTATTTCTTAGTCACGCTCGCGTTTGCGTGCGTGTATTTCTTAGTCACGCTCGCGTTTGCGTGCGTGTATTTCTTAGTCACGCTCGTGTTTGCGTGCGTGTATTTTTTAGTCACGTTCGCGTTTGCGTACGTGTATTTCTGAGTCACGCTCGCGTTTGCGTGCGTGTATTTCTCAGTCACGCTCGCGTTTGCGTGCGTGTATTTCTCAGTCACGCTCGTGTTTGCGTGCGTGTATTTCTCAGTCACGCTCGTGTTTGCGTGCGTGTATTTCTTAGTCACGCTCGTGTTTGCGTGCGTGTATTTCTTAGTCACGCTCGCGTTTGCGTGCGTGTATTTCTCAGTCACGCTCGTGTTTGCGTGCGTGTATTTCTCAGTCACGCTCGTGTTTGCGTGCGTGTATTTCTCAGTCACGCTCGTGTTTGCGTGCGTGTATTTCTCAGTCACGCTCGTGTTTGCGTGCGTGTATTTCTTAGTCACGCTCGTGTTTGCGTGCGTGTATTTCTTAGTCACGCTCGTGTTTGCGTGCGTGTATTTCTTAGTCACGCTCGTGTTTGCGTGCGTATATTTTAGTTACGCACACTTCTTGGAGCGCGTGCGTGAATTTACCCCTCACACTCACGCTGTGCGTGCTAGCTTGAACCATTTATCACGCTCACACTCGCCAGCATGGATCACCCTCCATGATTCACGCTTGCCAGCGTGAACCACTTTTCCCGCATGAACCACTTTCACGCTCACTCCTACTAGTCTTGGCGTGACTTTTGGCCTTAGTATAGACTTGTTGGCGTGACTTTCTAACCTGGGTGTTTTATTTGTTCTATAACTTATTCATTTAAGGATGGCATGATAATTCTCCTATTATATCCTTACGCCTTTTTGCATGAACTTGATAAATCATGATATGTGAATATCATTAATACAGATTGTTATGTGGGATGTGTCATGTGTCTTGATTGATCCATGGATACCCAGTATGACTAGAAGTTAAACCCTGAGAGTTATAGGCTCGACCCCATGTAATACTAATTGATTTTCATGCCTTGCCACCATTGATAATGATTGTGACATTGACTAATAATTAATCATGCGTTCCTAGTTGGAACTAAGAGACTGACTAGTCGTCTTATTGAATTGAATGAATGAGACACGTTCATGTAATGAACTATTGTAATCGACTGGCTGATCCCGAATATTGGCATATGGGCACATGCATATTTCAAATTATTTATTTATTTATTTAGTATTTATTTATCTTACAAAAACAGCATGTGTACTTTATGGTCAAGGCATGATTACTCCGTGGTTAGATTTGATTGTTGCATTACGCTATGTAAGACCTACAACATAGCCGCACGGGTATCGTTGTAGAGTTGCGCATATCGTACCCCGTACAAAGTACTCATTTGAATGACCATGATCTACGGCATGGGATTTCGCTCAACATAGAGGCTTTAAGTTAAATAAAATAATGATGGCATGGAGAGAATGGATTTCCGAGTTCTTACATGGCAGCCCTCTTGGGACTAGTAGTGTCCGACAGGCCGGCTGGTTCCCACGGATACCGTAAATCTGTCACACGGGCAGGGAACAGTATCTGCTTATATTATTGTACATGCTATATTAACGGCGGGCGTCCCGCTGGGACTCGTCTAATTACATGATTGGCGCAATTGATTGATTGGATAGACTAGCCTTGCTCGCACATAGTAAGAACTGAGGAATCCCTATTTGTATAATTCCAGGATAACTTGGGACTCACAATAGCAAGCCGTAGTAGTTGATTGGCCGTTCAAGATGATTTATTTGTGTACTGTACCTACTCTGTTGCCTAACTGAGATGATCAGAATGTCAGAACATGACGGGCCAACTTCTGTCCTTGTTTGGTTGGGAGGTTGGTTCGAAGTGTCGTGATGTTATGTGAATCCTAGTGGAAAGCAGAGATCTATTATTATATTCTCTTACTTACTGGTTTAATCCTTTATATCGTCCTTCCTTGTGGTACATGCTATTAGAGGTCTAACCTCTCTGGTTTTGTATGGCCAGATTTAGAGCCGGTCCCCGAGGATCCAGCTTACTTCTACCTCCAAGATGGTCAACACTAGAGGGATGATCGCAGGAGGACTCGAGTGGGTTCCTTACTTCACTACTCGTTTTGTTACTTACTTTATACTTAGCCATTTGGCACCGACATGTTAGTCGGATTATCTTGCACTTACTTTTGCATAATTGTAATTAAGTCAGACTGTAGCTGATAACAATTGTGTACACCTTGCTATACCATCTGGCTATGTTTTGTAAAGCTAGATCTCAAGAACATTTTGACTGAGCGTTTGGGATGCCTTACTGCTTTTTCTTACATGTTCTCTATTTCTGTTTCTTACTTGAATGATTGAGACAATAGATGTGAAGTGACCATAGTAAGACTTTCATGTAGTATGCACCCACTCGTCTGGTTAGACAGCATTGATCGTATTATACGGTATTCATCTACCCGTAATACGTAGCTGGCTGAGTCATTCCCCCGCTCTCCAGTATTCTGGTTCTGGGGCGTGACAGGTTTTAGTGGTGGCCTATGCAGGTCTGATTTCAGACTTGTGGGGTGTTTTGATTTATAGGATGTCTCAATCATACATGTTCCCCTTGATCTCATGATTCGTTACTCTCGACTCCAGCTTGACATTCCGGTATCCTTTGACTTCATTAATCCTTCATGTCCGATTGATTGATTGTTCTCTTGTCCCTTTTCTTAGGGGCACTTTGTCCGCACCTGCCAGGACTGGACAACAGCAACAAGAGCAACATGGACAACCTGACCCTGTTGGTCAGCAACAAGGGTCGGTACTAACTCAAGAGGCTACCCTGGAAGAAGTGATAGTGGAACCAGCGGCTGGATCGCAGTATCCGGATGTTCCACCACCACCGACAGTTCCACCTACCCAAGTGGACACACCAGCCCTTCTGGAGATCATGAGAGGAATGATGGCCACTCAGCAACATCAGATGTTGGCCCAGTAACGCCTGTACACTCAGCTACAAGAGCAGAATGTGCTACTCAACCAAGGATTGCAGACGACATTGGAAAGAGGAGTGAGGACTGATTCAGGAGCATCAGCCAAGTTTTGCAAGTACAACCCCCGCCGTTTCGAGGGCACGGAAGATGCCATGTCAGCAGATGCATGGCTTAAGGATATGGAGGCTATTCTGACAGCAGCTAAGGTACCGGCAGAAGAACGTGTGGATCTAGTGAAGTTGTTACTTCAGGATCTCGCACGTGATTGGTGGGAATCAGAGGAAGTGGGCATTAGACGTCCTGTAGCTTGGGACGATTTCACGACAAGATTCAAGACCAAGTACTATGGAGTTGTGGCACGGTTTGAGCTACAACAGAAGTTTATCAGCCTCAGGCAGGCTGGCAAGACTGTAGATGCTTATGCAGCAAAATTCTGCAGATTGAGTAGATTCGCCCCAGAGATGGTAGCAACAGAGAGCCAGAGGGCTATGAGGTTTCAGCAGGGGTTTCATCTTAAACTCTTGCAATTGATAGAGGGGCACAATTACCAGACTTTTGATAAGATATTGACGGCAACTCGAAGGCATGAGATCACCATACAGAGGCTTGCAGCAAGGACTGGGGGTCAGAAGAGATCCCACAGTCAGATTGAAGGAGGAGGGGGAGCAGCGCCCCGAACAACAGCACCATCTACTGGCATTCGTATCCACGATGTGGCGATACGAGGACCAGCACTACCCAGGCAGCAGCAACAGCAGCAGAGAAAGAACCAGCAAACCCCGGCAGGCTGCACTTATTGTAGGAAGATGGGGCACACTAGAGATGTGTGTCGGACATTGAATGGACTGTGTCTGATATATGGAAATCCAGACCATCGGGTTACCACATGTCCCATGAATTCGAGGTCAGGAGGACCAGGGCAGCAGTTTCCTGCTCTGCCAGCACCAGGGACAGGCCAGTATCGAGGACCAGCGGTGGCAGTTAGGCCGTTGGCGCAGCGACCGTTAGTACAGCAGGCTCAGATGTTTCGGCAGCAGGGACCGCCGATGCAGCAACACCAGCATAGACCACCCCAGCATCATCAAGACAGGGGCCAGCAACAACATCAGGTTAGGCCGCAGCATGGAACCCAGCAAGGAGGTCGAGGGCAAGCATTCACTCTGTCCTTGGAGGAGGCATTGGCATCGGAAGATGTTGTGGCAGGTAACATTTTCGTCGCCTCATATCCCGCAGTAGCATTGTTTGATTCGGGAGCATCCCATTCATTTATATCTGCACAATTTGCGACACGACTAGGAATGGAGTTCGAGGCATTGCCAGGGAGGTTGAATATACTCATTGGTAATGGGCTCGTAGGAGTTAGTAGAGTTATTTTAGCCTGTAGCGTTGTAGTTTGCGGGCATTCCTTACCCGCCCGGTTGATAGAATTTCCTGTTGGAAATTTCGACGTTATCTTAGGCATAGACTGGCTGAAAGACCGTCATGCGACAATAGATTGTCGTAGAGGGAGTGTATCTTTTGATATTCCAGGCAGGGAGAGATTCACCTTAGTCAGATCAGAGGCAACTCAACCAGAGCAGGGAATAGTAGCGGCAATGGAAGAAGTTCAGATCCCGAAGGTAGTTGAAGAATTTCTAGACGTATTTCCTGAAGAACTTCCAGGTCTACCACCAGTTAGAGATATTGAGTTGTAGCACCCAGTTTCTAAAATGAGGGTAATTTTAAAATTTTATAATTATAATCATTTAATAATGATATTTAAACCATGTTATGATTTTTGGTGTTTTTTAGTTAATTTTAAACTATTTAAAATTACGACTTGTGATTTTGGTGATTGGCTAGTGTAACTCTAGAGTTTGCTGAGCCTAGAGACTAACCATGACTAAGGGAGCCTAGTCATGTGATTAGGATAACTAATTATAACTTTTTAGCCTAGGGGTATTTTGGTCATTTTGACAATTTTGTAAAATTGTAAATTGTATTAATTAAATATTGTGCTAATATATTTGTTAAGATTTGACCTAGAAATTGAGCCTAATCTAGATGATAGTCATGACCATAGAGACTAAGTTAGATGGTTACAACTAAGTAATTAAATTAGGTTAATATCTAGATATTTTGTTAGTAAGATATTTAGGCTAAAGGTTAAGAAGGGTTACTTTAATTGTGAGCCTTTAGATTGGCTAGGAATTGTTGGAGAAGCCTTGACCACTCATCCTAAACCCTAACCCTAACCTAATGGCAGCCATCAAACATCCCCCCCTCCCCTCTATAAATACAACCCATTAATCATTAGCATTATTTTTAATCATTTTATTTGCCTCTTTTAGTGTTCTTCCTCAACTCCTCCCCAAATATCCAAAACAAGTCCAAATTGAGCCTAGTCTTTTGCATTGGACTCCCCTACAGTAGAGGGTACTATTTGTGGGTAGCTAGCAAGGATTCGGAGGCTCGGGATCGTCGCAAGATCGAAGGAAGCCCTCATTCAAATAGCTCTAATTTGAGGTTTCACCCTCAATAGGTAAAACCCTACAAACCCTATTAAATTCTAGTTTTCTTCCCATGGATGCATTCATTTAGGTTCCCCTAGGTGTAGCCCAAGTTTGGTAGGAATTCGTGTCCATTTCGTGTCCGTATCGGACACGTATCGGTGTTTTAAATAGGGTGTTCGATGAAATGTTTGAATGGAATAAATTTAACTAATTTTGAAAACTAATTAAACAAAATTGTAGCCCTATGCATGTACTTTAGATTTCATGTAGACTGAGCCAACTTTTGTGTCGTGTCCGTGTCCAAAATGGACACGAACTCACAGCACGAGACTGTGTCTCGATGTCCTGCTGCTCGACACCGAGTTCTACCTACACAGGACACGTGGACACGAGATTTTTGAGGTGAATGTTAGGGCAATGTCTGACATTGACCTCCCAAAGTTTGGGATTAAATGATTTAGTATTCGAGGAGTTCTTCCTCTCGTACTGGTCACACACACACACGTACACGCTGAATTTTCCCCACTGATACGGGTTAAGAAATCGGACACAACACGTCTTTGACTCATTTCAGGGTACTAGACACGAAGCCCTAGACCTACCCTAGCTACTGACACGTGCACGAGATCCCACGTGCTTTGTGTCGTGTCCAGTTCGATTCGAACTCGCCGCACGAGCCTGTGCACGACACTGTGCACTGTGCAGTGTACTCGTGTGTGTTCGAGTGTGCTGGACACACTTGTGTCCACTTGGATGGACACGCATGAAGTGTTAGACACGTGCACATGTGTATAATGTTTTACCAACCTCTAATTTATCATATTAACTTGATTTTGATACATGAATTGGGTTTTTCCCTAAATTCCTGATACTAAGTTCCTGCTGTAAATTTCTGAGTTTTGATGCAAGGTTAAACTGATTCCTTGATGTTTGTTCACCACATTATCTCATTCACATGTGTGTTAGATCACCACCTGTTGATTTATTGGTTAGTATTAGGCCTTTTTTGGTTTTCGAAATCAGTTTTGAACACTGAACTGACACATCCTGAGATTTATTACACTGTTAAGTAATCCTGAACTTTTATCCTTTTTAAACTGATCTTGATGTTGGTTAACATGTTTAATCCCTATTATCATGTGGGTTATGACTGATCCTAGGTTCTCAGATTTCGAAATTTGTTTTGGGAGTTTGAACTGGTATGTATGCATTCACTGATGCATATGCAGTCTCCAAATTCTGAATTATTTTTCCCTTTTCCAAAAACCAATTGGTGATTTAAATTGTCATGTTAAGATTCATGTATATGGGTGTAAGTTGCTGTCAAGATGAACTTGTTGATTTGGTGTTAGAGAATGAGTTAGCATTGAAAACTGAGTTTTGAAATATAAAATCTGATTTTAGGATAGAATAGAAAACTGAAATTGTTTTGGACTAGGTTTGTCTTGACATTGGTGTTTAGTTCAAATTGCATGTTGATATAAAACTGAATTCTGGGACCCCTTGTCTTGACATTTCACTCTTGACACTAACACCCTAATGACTCTACACTCCTTCACACATTAGGACACCCCTGTGCATAAAAACACTAAAGTTAGACTCTCTCTTTCCCTCACTCTCTTTCACCACACACACACACACACATGTTCTTCCTTTTTCCCTCTCTCTAAATTTGTGTTTGATTGGTATATATATATATAGGATTGGTATATGTAGGCTTTCCTTTGGGCTTGCCTGTATACACTAGTAATGTATATATATAGATATGATAACTACATAGATTGTTGAATGTAAAGTCTTGGTAGTATATATGATATTGATATATGGTATAGGCTTGGTTTGGTGTTGACCTAGATTGGACTAGTAGACTTAGTTTAACCTAGACAGTTGACCAAGAGTTGATTTTGACCTAGTTGACTTAGAATCATGTAGCTTGCACTGCAGATTTCCATTATTACATATTGAACACATCTTAACCTGTTTTACTCTAAATAGGACTCTGTGACACCAGTTCGGACATCTATTCATATCAGTCATTCAGGGTGACAGGCGAGTACATTCTCTGATCATTTCATACTTGTTAGGATTTATATTCTTGCTCTAGATTACTTTACATGATGCTGTCACGTTGTTATCACGGATTGGTACTATATGGATCTTGTTATGCGATGTTATCTCCCTCGGGGTGCATCAGATACAGCTGTCATGTGCTTTTCACGAACATCTTGTATTTCATGTACACCGCTTTCATGTATACTCTTGTGCAATCTTGTACTCTCATGATCACGTGAGCAAACATGATAAAAACCTCTTGTACAAGGTAACGTAACTTGACTGGATCCTTGTGTATTGATTGGGGAGGGTGAGTAGGAATGGTTATGTGATTAAATCCCATCTTGTGCAATCTTGTGCACATCTATTGTACACTCACGTATGATGGAGCTACCTATTGTTATTGTTTGACCTAAGCCATTTACATAACCATATTGTGCTCTAAATCACTAGTATTGCAGTTTTACTTATCCTATATAAATATGTTTCAGTTATAAATTCTCTTTCGTTTTCATATACTTTTCTTACAGTTCATGTATCTTACTCTTTGTATGTTTTACTTTTCCCAACATGATATGAACTGCGTGAGATGTATTGTGCTCGCTCCTGTCCTGACTGGACATGTTAAAAATATTACAGATGATGATGATGACTGCCCTACCTTCTATGGGGCACAAGAGGGTGACCTTCAGGAGTCCGAGGAGCATCTAGCTCAGTAGGGGGTGCCTAGTCTAGTCTAGTATTTACAGCTTTCAGTTTGTATCGGATTGTTCCGATTGTTAGTTGAGACTTAGTTATATTTCAGGACTTGTATTTATTTGTGTTGGACATCTACTTGTGTGGTGTGATAACTCTATTTATATTTCAGTTCCTTTCTTTTATCTGATTCCATATCGTGCTCTATCTTTCCTAGACTTGTGATTGAGATAGAGTTGAGATGTTATATTATACCTCCGTGCGGAGATGATATGTTTATATCACATTATTGTTAGATGTTAGATGTTATAGACGAACTCTACAGCGTTCTACCGCCGACACTGCGGCGTAGGCTGGACGTACCCACGTTCTCGTGCCCTTCCTCAGGGTGCGGGTCGTGACACGTTTTTGTGGTGGCCCATGCAGGTCTGAGTCGCAACTAGTACGATTTCGTAGTGGTGCTCGACTTAGAGTGCTGCTACGAGCCTGCTGTTAGGATATCGGATTAGGCAGTATATAGGAGTTACTCAATCACATTTTAGGAAAAACTCTGATCTTTTGATTACCCTGACAACTCTTCTTGTAACTTAATTTAATTGTCCTTCCTTGATTTTCCTTATCATGTGCCATATTGATCTCCTTGTTTCAATCTGTCCTCAGGATGCCGCTTACTCGTTTTCAGGCAGCAGGGCCTAGTACAGTTCCAGAGTGGTCAGATCCGGGAGGTCTTCCACCTTCGGCTACGGGAGTAGCAGCCGAGGGAGCTGCCACCTCAGTTCCTGCCCTTCAAGCAGGAGTAGCAGCGACTGTTCCCGGAGGTCTTCCACCTCCAATAGCGGGACCATCCATAGTTACTCCCGAGACTTTTCTATCGCCACCTCCGCTACCGACAAATACGCAGCAGATGATGGCCCTTATACTGCAGACGATGCAGACTCAGAGGGCCCAGGCAGAGGCACAGCAGCATCAGGCTGACGCATCCCACCGTCAGACAGAGGTTCTACGACAGAGTATGGAGAACTCCTACCAGCTGGCGATGACAGCAGTTGAGAGGGTAGTCCCGGGTACAGATCGGGGTGCCCCAGTTCAGCAGCAGCAGAGTCAGAGGAGGCCTGGTACTTGTTTGGATTTCAGGAAGATGAATCCGAGGGACTTCAAGGGTACCGAGGGTATCCTGTATGCTGACGACTGGTTGGAGGACGTCCAGAGGAGCCTAGAGTTAGCAGAGGTTCCGAAGGAACTTTGGGTGACATCTGCGGCCAGCCAGTTCTTTGACATCGCTTTGACATGGTTCCGGACAGACCCTCAGGTGTCAGTGAAGGGTATATCATGGGAGAACTTCAGGCGGCTCTTCAAAGAGAAGTTCTTCCACGAAGTGGCTCTTACAGCGTTGGAGGGCCAGTTTGTGGGTCTAGTACAGGGGAACTCGTCGGTTGACGAGTATGCAGCAGAATTTTTCCGCCTTAGCAGGTTCGCTCCCGATCTGATCCAGGATAAGGGGCAGAAGGCTCGTAAGTTCCGTAGGGGACTTATTCATGCAGTGCGCACCCGCACCTCAGGTCGCCGTGACGCGACGTTCGATCAGATATTGATGGACGCGCAGATTGCAGAGGAGGACTTCGGCCTCAAGCCGAAGAGGGGCAGTGATACCTTAGGGACTAGTTCTAGTGCAGGGCCAGCCAAGCGCCCTCACATACAGCAGAAGCCAGTTCAGCAGCCGTTTCAGGGCCAGGGACATGTACTTCACCAGCAGGCACCCAGGCAGCAAAAACACACTACGTATGACTTCTGTAAGAAGCAAGGTCACGGATGGGGCGACTGCAGGAAGAGGCAGGGCCTGTGTTTACTTTGTGGTTCGGCAGAGCATCAGTTGAGGGTGTGTCCCAAGAACTTGGCACGATTGACTCAGACAGTAGCAGGAGCTAGAGCTCCGACAGGGCAGCAGACAGGACCACCGTTGCAGACCCAGCAGCAGAGGTTTGCCCAGCATCAACAACAGGCCAAGGGAGGCCAGCAGGGGCGAGCTTTCGCCATGGCAGTCGAGGATGCACAGGCAGAGGGAGAGCTGATTGCAGGTTCCAATCTTTTCGATTCTATTTCCGCATTTGCTCCCTTATAACTGTCATGAAATTCGATTCTATCCGTACCTGGTAGTTGATAAATTTTGTTCAGATGTTTCATTGTGATTTATTTCTTCTAAGATAGTCGTATGGGCTAGGTCGTCTCGATTATGGGATCTAGAGTCTTCTATAGTCATGATAGCTGGCATAGTGAGGACACATAGTCAGATTTTGGACGTACTTCTCGAGTGTGGGAATTTAAGGTTTTCGCGGCCAAGCATGCGGCAATGCGAAAATTTTAAATACCATGATTCTAGAGGTATGTACCATAGTCAAGGACTCTGTGAATATCGTAGCCTTGCTCACTAGCATGACGAAGATTCCGAGTATCATGATTTTTGACAGACGCATATGATTATCGGACTGTATGTTGAGACTGTGATTTTGTTGGGGGTTTGACCTAGAAGGAATACGACCATCTAAATTTCGAGGACGAAATTCTTCTAAGGAGGGTAGACTTGTAGCACCCAGTTTCTAAAATAAGGGTAATTTTAAAGTTTTATAATTATAATCATTTAATAATGATATTTAAACCATGTTATGATTTTTGGTGATTTTTAGTTAATTTTAAACTATTTAAAATCACGACTTGTGATTTTGGTGATTGGCTAGTGTAACTCTAGAGTTTGCTGAGCCTAGAGACTAACCATGACCAAGGGAGCCTAGTCATGTGATTAGGATGACTAATTATAACTTTTTAGCCTAGGGGTATTTTGGTCATTTTGACAATTTTGTAAAATTGTAAATTGTATTAATTAAATATTGTGCTAATATATTTGTTAAGATTTGACCTAGAAATTGAGCCTAATCTAGATGATAGTCATGACCATAGAGACTAAGTTAGATGGTTACAACTAAGTAATTAAATTAGGTTAATATCTAGATATTTTGTTAGTAAGATATTTAGGCTAAAGGTTAAGAAGGGTTACTTTAATTGTGAGCCTTTAGATTGGCTAGGAATTGTTGGAGAAGCCTTGACCACTCATCCTAAACCCTAACCCTAACCCTAACATAATGGCAGCCATCAAACATCCCCCCCTCTATAAATACAACCCATTAATCATTAGCATTATTTTTAATCATTTTATTTGCCTCTTTTAGTGTTCTTCCTCAACTCCTCCCCAAATATCCAAAACAAGTCCAAATTGAGCCTAGTCTTTTGCATTGGACTCCCCTACAGTAGAGGGTACTATTTGTGGGTAGCTAGCAAGGATTCGGAGGCTCGGGATCGTCGCAAGATCGAAGGAAGCCCTCATTCAAATAGCTCTAATTTGAGGTTTCACCCTCAATAGGTAAAACCCTACAAACCCTATTAAATTCTAGTTTTCTTCCCATGGATGCATTCATTTAGGGTTCCCCTAGGTGTAGCCCAAGTTTGGTAGGAATTCGTGTCCATTTCGTGTCCGTATCGGACACGTATCGGTGTTTTAAATAGGGTGTTCGATGAAATGTTTGAATGGAATAAATTTAACTAATTTTGAAAACTAATTAAACAAAATTGTAGCCCTATGCATGTACTTTAGATTTCATGTAGACTGAGCCAACTTTCGTGTCGTGTCCGTGTCCAAAATGGACACGAACTCGCAGCACGAGACTGTGTCTCGATGCCCTGCTGCTCGACACCGAGTTCTACCTACACAGGACACGTGGACACGAGATTTTTGAGGTGAATGTTAGGGCAATGTCTGACATTGACCTCCCAAAGTTTGGGATTAAATGATTCAGTATTCGAGGAGTTCTTCCTCTCGTACTGGTCGCACACACACACGTACACGCTGAATTTTCCCCACTGATACGGGTTAAGAAATCGGACACGACATGTCTTTGACTCATTTCACTAGACACGAAGCCCTAGACCTACCCTAGCTACTGACACGTGCACGAGATCCCACGTGCTTTGTGTCGTGTCCAGTTCGATTCGAACTCGCCGCACGAGCCTGTGCACGACACTGTGCACTGTGCAGTGTACTCGTGTGTGTTCGAGTGTGCTGGACACACTTGTGTCCACTTGGATGGACATGCATGAAGTGTTAGACACGTGCACATGTGTATAATGTTTTACCAACCTCTAATTTATCATATTAACTTGATTTTGATACATGAATTGGGTTTTTCCCTAAATTCCTGATACTAAGTTCCTGCTGTAAATTTCTGAGTTTTGATGCAAGGTTAAACTGATTCCTTGATGTTTGTTCACCACATTATCTCATTCACATGTGTGTTAGATCACCACCTGTTGATTTATTGGTTAGTATTAGGCCTTTTTTGGTTTTCGAAATCAGTTTTGAACACTGAACTGACACATCCTGAGATTTATTACACTGTTAAGTAATCCTGAACTTTCATCCTTTTTAAACTGATCTTGATGTTGGTTAACATGTTTAATCCCTATTATCATGTGGGTTATGACTGATCCTAGGTTCTCAGATTTCGAAATTTGTTTTGGGAGTTTGAACTGGTATGTATGCATTCACTGATGCATATGCAGTCTCCAAATTCTGAATTATTTTTCCCTTTTCCAAAAACCAATTGGTGATTTAAATTGTCATGTTAAGATTCATGTATATGGGTGTAAGTTGCTGTCAAGATGAACTTGTTGATTTGGTGTTAGAGAATGAGTTAGCATTGAAAATTGAGTTTTGAAATGTAAAATCTGATTTTAGGATAGAATAGAAAACTGAAATTGTTTTGGACTAGGTTTGTCTTGACATTGGTGTTTAGTTCAAATTGCATGTTGATATAAAACTGAATTCTGGGACCCCTTGTCTTGACATTTCACTCTTGACACTAACACCCTAATGACTCTACACTCCTTCACACATTAGGACACCCCTGTGCATAAAAACACTAAAGTTAGACTCTCTCTTTCCCTCACTCTCTTTCACCACACACACACACACACACACACATGTTCTTCCTTTTTCCCTCTCTCTAAATTTGTATTTGATTGGTATATATATATATATATATAGGATTGGTATATGTAGGCTTTCCTTTGGGCTTGCCTGTATACACTAGTAATGTATATATATAGATATGATAACTACATAGATTGTTGAATGTAAAGTCTTGGTAGTATATGATATTGATATGGTATAGGCTTGGTTTGGTGTTGACCTAGATTGGACTAGTAGACTTAGTTTAACCTAGACAGTTGACCAAGAGTTGATTTTGACCTAGTTGACTTAGAATCATGTAGCTTGCACTGCAGATTTCCATTATTACATATTGAACACATCTTAACCTGTTTTACTCTAAATAGGACTCTGTGACACCAGTTCGGACATCTATTCATATCAATCATTCAGGGTGACAGGCGAGTACATTCTCTGATCATTTCATACTTGTTAGGATTTATATTCTTGCTCTAGATTACTTTACATGATGCTGTCACGTTGTTATCACGGATTGGTACTATATGGATCTTGTTATGCGATGTTATCTCCCTCGGGGTGCATCAGATACAGCTGTCATGTGCTTTTCACGAACATCTTGTATTTCATGTACACCGCTTTCATGTATACTCTTGTGCAATCTTGTACTCTCATGATCACGTGAGCAAACATGATAAAAACCTCTTGTACAAGGTAACGTAACTTGACTGGATCCTTGTGTATTGATTGGAGAGGGTGAGTAGGAATGGTTATGTGATTAAATCCCATCTTGTGCAATCTTGTGCGCATCTATTGTACACTCACGTATGATGGAGCTACCTATTGTTATTGTTTGACCTAAGCCATTTACATAACCATATTGTGCTCTAAATCACTAGTATTGCAGTTTTACTTATCCTATATAAATATGTTTCAGTTATAAATTCTCTCTTGTTTTCATATACTTTTCTTACAGTTCATGTATCTTACTCTTTGCATGTTTTACATTGCCCAACATGATATGAACTGCGTGAGATGTATTGTGCTCGCTCCTGTCCTGACTGGACCTGTTGAAAATATTACAGATGATGATGATGACTGCCCTACCTTCTATGGGGCACAAGAGGGTGACCTTCAGGAGTCCGAGGAGCATCTAGCTCAGTAGGGGGTGCCTAGTCTAGTCTAGTATTTACAGCTTTCAGTTTGTATCGGATTGTTCCGATTGTTAGTTGAGACTTAGTTATATTTCAGGACTTGTATTTATTTGTGTTGGACATCTACTTGTGTGGTGTGATAACTCTATTTATATTTTAGTTCCTTTCTTTTATCTGATTCCATATCGTGCTCTATCTTTCCTAGACTTGTGATTGAGATAGAGTTGAGATATTATATTATACCTCCGTGCGGAGATGATATGTTTATATCACATTATTGTTAGATGTTAGATGTTATAGACGAACTCTACAGCGTTCTACCGTCGACACTGCGGCGTAGGCTGGACGTACCCACGTTCTCGTGCTCTTCCTCAGGGTACGGGTCGTGACATGAGTTCAGTATAGAATTGGCACCAGGAACTAAACCGATATCAGATCGGGTTTACAGAATAGCGGATTCAGAGCAGGCCAAGGTATATCAGCATATTGAGGAACTGAAGGAAAAGAAGTTTATCCAAGCTAGTGTATCACCGTGGGCAGCACCAGTGGTACTTGTGGGAAAGAAGGATGGGTCATCCAGGTTATGCATTGACTACAGGAAGCTTAACGCGGCAACAGTGAAGAACAAGTACCCATTACCCAGGATCGACGACTTATTTGACCAGTTGAGCAAAGCTTGAGTTTTCTCTAAGATAGATCTTCGTTCAGGGTACCATCAGGTGAGGGTTCGGAAGGAAGACATTCCTAAGACAGCATTCAGGTCAAAGTATGGGCATTATGAATTCTTAGTAATGCCGTTTGGTTTGACCAATGCTCCAGCAATATTCATGGATTTGATGAATCGTATCTTTATGCCATACTTAGACCAGTTTGTCGTTGTGTTTCTCGACGACATCCTCGTATACTCTGCTAGTGAAGAGGAGCATGAAGACCACCTCAGGAAAGTGTTGCAGATTCTGAGAGGGAACCAGTTGTATGCCAAGCTCAGCAAGTGTGGGTTTTGGTCGGATCACATTTCCTTTTTGGGTCACATCATATCAGGAGCTGGAGTAGCAGTAGATCCCAAGAAAATAGAAGCAGTAAAAAGTTGGCCAGTACCCAAGATCGTAGCAGATGTGCGGAGTTTCTTAGGATTAGCACGTGTCACGACCCGCACCCACTGTGAGGGTACGAGTACGTAACAGCGCCCAGCCTACGCCGCAGTGTCGGCGGTAGAACGCTGTTCTAAGTCTCTAACTAACCATCAACTCATGCAGTATATAATGTACTCATCATGATCAACTCCGAACGGAGGATAAGTATAAGATATGGTGTATCTCAATCACAGTCTAAGCACGATAAGATAACACAGAATTGTAACTAAGAATTTGATGACAAAAATAAATACTGAAATAATAACATCTGAATAATCTCAAATACATCTCAAGTCTCAATTCTATACAACAAGCTCTAGATGAAACTAAATGCAAGTCTACTAGACTAAATCCCGATCACTCCTGAGTGTCGGGGCCATAGGTAGCTAAGCCATCTCCTCAGTAAAATGTAGGGCATGTGTCCTCAGGGCAATCATCTGTAAAATTTTTAACAGGTCCAGTCAGGACAGGAACGAGCACATCTCATCTAGAAAACCCAAGTAAATGACAGAGAACTATAAAGCAGTTATAGACAGTTGTATTGATGAATATGGCAGTTGTACGAGTAATGATGTAGAGAGCAGTTAAGGTACAAGAAAAGTAAGGTAACTAAACAAGAAGAGAAACATAGCAAAGAAGACTGTAAAATAAAATCTAGCTGAACTAGAATAATATAATGAGTTCAGATGGTACAATATAAGCCGAGTGTAATCCCAATGTGAGTCTAATATAAGATGAGTCGAATGTAATTCTAATCATTATTCTAATAAGGTGAATCGAATAAGGTGATACGAATAAGGTGATTCACATGATGTTCTAATAATGATTCAAATAAATTCTCCAAGTGTGTTTTAAAATACTTAGTTAGACATGTAAACGGCTAAGGGTAAATCCGACACATCACACACCTGGCCGGGTGTGGAATGGCTATCGTTCGAATATATTCACAGGGGGTGGTTCGAATAGTGGGAATGTTCACATGTCTAATCAAGTATTTCCCCGCCCATCTAATACAAATGAATCCAAAGTCTGACACATCAATCGAATAAAAGTCCAACCAACATATGAAGATACGAATAGGGTGATTCGAATAGTGATTCGTATGGTGATTCGAATAGTAGAGGTAAGACGAGTAAGTATGTGTGTCGTATACATAGATTCAGAAATAGAAATACGTGTTTGTAACAGAGAATCACATACAGCTAACTAGAACTGAAGTACAGTAATTGATAAATAAATGAGAGAACTATCAGAGAATGTACTCGCCTGCTACTCTGAAAAGAGTAGTGAAATATCAGATGTCTGCACCGGAGTCACAATGTCCTAAATAGAGCAGTACAGGTTATAATATGCTTAAAATAAGACAAATAAAGTTTATGATGCAATCTACATGATTCTAAGTCAAATCTAGGTCAAAGTCAACTCTAAGTCAAACATGGTCAACTGTCTAGGTCAAACTAGGTCCAAGTAGAACTTGGTCAACTCTGGGTCAACCCAAGTCAATATCTAGTCAATCCTGAACCATTGGGTCAAACCTTGGTCAATATCTAGGTCAACTATAGCTAAACCATGCCAAGGCTCAAAACCAGAACATTAACCAAGCTACCATGATCCCAAAATCCCTTATCAACTACCAGCCTACTAGGCTATATAGCCACTAGTCTAAAGGCATTTACTACTACTAACCAACTCATATATACATAATATATAACATATATACATATACATATCATCTACATGCTACTATACTAACCCCTCTTTTGGTTAACACAACAATCCCCCTCTATCTATATGACACATTATCCATGATTGCCCCATTTCCCCACATAGAGTCTGACACAAGTGTTAATATAAATTGACATACAAATATCAATTCTATATAGCAGTTACACATGTTCATACATATATAGATATTTGTAGGTCATTGGTTGATACCACACAAGGCCTATATCATATTTATATACATATCACATATCTACATGGTATCACACTTATCCACAACAGAAACACAAGCTAATTCCTAACACATATCACAGCCTTCTATAACCAGGTATCAATACATATACATACCTCAAATATAATGCAAGTAGACAATATAAAAATAAAGGAAATAAGGGAAGGGAAAGGAGCTAAAAACAGAGTGTAAAATCTGAGAACATCAAAACAAATTGAAACTGATTTAACATATCACAAGCCCAATGAGATATGAGACTGATATCAATCAAAAAACCAATCTGAAAACAAGTTAAACCAATCTAAGAACTACAACTCGAACCCAAATAGGAAATGAGGATAACCTGGGTTCACAGTAAAAAAGATAACTGGATACCAAAGTAAAAATCAACTAACAACAGGAAAAACCAAATCTCAGGAATCGGTTCAGTTTAGACAAGCATATATCTACCATCTCAGTTCAGAATTTGTGTGTACCTGTGTGTGTGAATACTCAGCAATAGCAAAAGGCTGTGAGAGTGTGGAGATGTGTCCATACTCAGTGATAGCTGTGACAGTGTGTTCTCAGGAAAATCCTGAGAACAAAGGCTAAAGTGAAAACAGTGGTGATGAAATAACATAGCAATATTGACATGAAGATCAGTTTTGAGAAGGAAAGAACTCAGAAATGTGGTTCAGGCTTGGCCTGTGGGTGTGTGAGTGATATACAAAACAGTACAAGGAAAAGAAGTGTGTCAGTCCAGTTGTGTGTGTGTGTGACAGTGATAGGAATTCTCAGGTTGTGTATAATGACACATAGAAATGGAGAAAATGAAATGTGTGTGTATATGAATGATGGGAAAAGTGTGTGTGGTGAGCAATTGTGTGTGAGAGTGATTTGTGAGGAAAAAGTGTCAATGAGAAATGTGTGGAACCTGGGAAAATCAGTGGGGGTGACATGTGCATCAAACAGTGTGTGGGTATGTGAATCATGTTTGTATTATTTCAAACATTAACCAATATATGTCTTGCACATATTTAATTACCTGAGTTATCTCAGGAAATGGCAGTTATTTAACAAACCAAAATTCGAATCCTAACATCCCATTGATACCAATCCATAAAATCCCAACATCTCAGCTCTCAGGATTTATAATAGGATAGTGTAGATGTGAATGTGTGTGTATATTAAACAGGAATCAGTATACAATGGGACAGCAATATGCAACTCAGGTTGGATGTGTGTGTACATGTTTTCAAGTTTCAACAGTTCAGTGTGTGTGTGTTATTAAACACAGTGTGAAAGGTTTCAGGAATTGTGCATTTGAATCCAATTCCCATGCCAATATGTAAACTACCATGAGACTAATACTCAGACATATATAGGTAAACTAACATTGCAATAATCATTAGGGAAAAATAGTTTAAAGATTACATTAAACTCAGAATTAACAAACATATGAACTGGTATCAGAACATTGGGGATTCACCCTAAATTTGAGTCACAATTCAATGAAAACCCAGCTAAATGCCAAAATTAAGTGCACACACATGTGTCTGGTATGAATGTGCGTCAATAGAAGTGATTTCGTGTCCACACAAGTGGACACGACGTGTCCAAATGCTGAGAACCAAGTATCAGAGAAAAGCAGTGTCGTGCGGCGAGGACCGTGCCTCGTGCTCATGACACAGAGGGACACGCGTCTCGTGCTCGTGTCTGTGGGTTCGCCTAGGATAGGGCTACACCCCAGACACAGCACGACGTGTCCTAGTTGCGTCACGCGTGGACACGAACCCCGTATCAGAGGGGATTCTCCGCGCGTGCACAGCTAGTGCAAAATCCGTGCGTGAGTCCTCGCACCCTCGACACGACACGAGGGCAGCTCAAACATGACATGTGTGGTGTCAGACACTGCCCCGAGGTGGGTGCCAAGTATCGTGTCCATAGGTGCTGTGTCGTGTCCTACAGGACACTCGAGCAGCAGGGCAGCCGCACGAGCCCCGTGCGGTGTCTCGTGCTGCGTGTCCAAGGGCTAAAAAAGTGTCCAAAGTGTACTAAAATTGACTCAGTCGATTAGGGTTGAAATATACACCTATTAGGCTATAAGTACATGTAATTTGTTTTGAAAAATAACAACATTCATTTCATTCAAGTATTTCATCAAACACCTAGGAGACACTATGACACGTATCCGATACGGACACCAAACGGACACGAATCCCACCCAAATTTCAGGGACACCTAGGGGACTCCTAGATCTAGCCCTACATGCAAAGAAAACTGAAATTTAAATCAATTTGAAGGGTTTTACCTATGTGTGCAAAAAGCTTGGAAAAGCTCCAAATGGGGGATTCTTCCTCTTGGTACCAAAAGCCCCAAATTGACCCAAGGCTGTGATTAAACTCAAAAATCAAAAAATAGGAGAGTGTTAGGTTCTAATGCAAGAAACTAGGATCAAAAAGGAATTAAAATAGATTTATGGGGATTTTTGCAAGAGGGACAATACCTTTCCTTCTCCAATGTTGAAATGAATGAAAGAAGGAGGCAAGCCCTAAAGAATAAGTGTTTATATAGGGTGGGGATCCCTATGGCTGGTCATAAAGGAAGGAATTAGGGTTAGGGTTTCCTAAATTGGCCCATGGGCTTAAGTTATGGTTAATCAAGTCATGAAGTCATAAGCCATTTCATGAAACTATAAACCATGACTCAAATCCACTAAACCAAGTCCTCTCATTCTAAAATTAGTTTCTAATGACTAAATGTAGGTTAACCTAAGTTAGACTTGGGTCACCATGGCTAGGGTTAGCTTCTAGGCTAGCTCACTAGGTCTCAACAAGTCAAGTCAACCAGAAATTCACCAATTCAACAAATCACCAAATAAATCAATTAAGTCAAAATAACCAAAATACTCCTAGGCTAAAAATAACAATTAAATCATCCTAATGACGTGGTTAGGCTCTAGGTCATGCAGTCTCTCAGATTTTACTAGCAGCACATCAAAATCACAAGTCATGACTTAAAACAGTTTTAAATAGTTTAAAAATTACCAAAAATTATAATGTGAAATAAATATCAATGAATAATAATTATAATTACAAAATTTCAAAAATACCCTCATCTGGAAAACTGGGTGTTACAGCAGGATATTACAGAAGATTTGTTTCAGACTTTGCAAGACTTTCAGCGCCCATGACCCGCTTGACCCGGAAGGATGTACCATTCGTTTGGTCGGCAGAATGTCAGGCATCATTCGAGACTTTGAAGCAGAAGTTGATATCAGCACCTATTCTTACATTGCCGGTTGGACCCGAAGGTTTTACAGTATATTGCGATGCGTCAGGTAAAGGACTAGGATGTGTCCTTATGCCGCATGGGAAGGTGATAGCATATGCATCTAGGCAGCTTCGGGACCACGAGAAAAATTACCCAACTCATGATTTAGAGTTGGCGGCAGTAGTGTTTGCTCTGAAGCTATGGAGACATTATTTATATGGTGACCGAGTGGAGATGTACACAGACCACAAAAGTCTGAAGTACATCTTTACTCAGAAGGAGCTAAACATGAGGCAGAGAAGGTGGCTGGAGTTGATCAAGGATTATGACGTGGAGCTTCAGTATCATCCAGGCAAGGCTAATGTAGTGGCGGACACTCTTAGCAGGAGAGACGACGCATTTATGTTGACAACGCAGAGGCATATCTTAGAAGACCTTCAGGAGATGGGCATCGAAGTTATACTTCCTAGTGAAGTAGGAGTTCTAACAAGTCTGCAAGTTCAATCTGACTTGGTAGGCAGGATCAAGGCAGCTCAGGCACAAGACCCAAGGATTCAGAAGCTTAGGACAGAATGTGAGTCAGGGCTCAGGAAGGAGATAAGAATTCATGAAGATGGTACACTTAGGTTTGGATCACGTCTATGTGTGCCTAGTGGAAATATTAGACAGGAGGTCATGGCAGAAGCTCACAGTTCTCAGTATTCTATTCATCCTGGAGGGACCAAGATGTACCAAGATATCAAGCAGCATTTCTGGTGGAACGGGATGAAGAGGGAGATAGCTAGATTTATTTTCCGTTGCTTGGTATGTCAGCAAGTGAAGGCAGAACAGCAGAGGCCAGCTGGGTTATTGCAACCGCTTCCTATTTCGGAATGGAAATAGGAGCATATTACAATGGACTTTGTGACCGGTTTACCAAGATCACCAAGTGGTAAGGACGCTATTTGGGTAATAGTGGACCGACATACGAAGGTAGCACATTTTCTTCCTTTCAGAGTAGGGCAATCTACAGAAAAGTTGGCAGAGTTATATATGCAACAGATAGTCAGGCAGCATGGAGTCCCTGTCAGTATTGTGTCGGATCGAGATACCCGCTTTACATCTCATTTTTGGAAGAGTTTACATCATAGTCTGGGTACCAAGTTAAGATTTAGCACGGCCTACCATCCGCAGACGGATGGGTAATCAGAAAGAACGATTCAGACTTTAGAAGACATGTTGCGAGCTTGCACTTTAGATTTTGGAGGATCTTGGGAGAGCCACCTGCACTTGGTCGAGTTTTCATATAACAATGGTTATTAAGCCAGTATCCAGATGGCACCATTTGAAGCACTATATGGTAAGAAGTGCAGGTCACCGCTTGCATGGGATGATATCGGAGAGAGGAAGATGTTAGGCCCAGAAATAATTGTTCAGACGGTTGAAGTGGTTAGGGAATTAGAGAGCGACTTCGAGTTGCGCAGGATCGGCATCGTCATTGGGCGGATCAGCATCGTAGGCCGTTAGAATTCTCTGTTGGGGACCACGTATTCTTGCGGATCTCACCTACTCGTGGGGTCATTAGATTTGGCGTTCGCGGGAAATTGAGTCCGCGGTACGTGGGCCCATTTGTTATCCTTGATCGGATAGGCGATGTTGCTTATCGTTTATCCCTTCTATCTTCGTTACGAGAGGTACATGACATGTTTCATGTATCTCAATTACGTAGGTATGTATCGGACCCAAGTCATGTCCTCGATCACTCTGAGCTGGTTGTTGGTACTAACCTGTCTTACGAGGAACAGCCTGTGTCCATTTTGGACCGAAGAGAGAAGATACTCAAGAACCGAATAATTAGTCTTGTCCGTGTTGCTTGGGGTCATCACTCCTTGGGAGAGTCAACGTGGGAACATGAGGATGATATCCGATCACGGTATCCACACCTGTTTGACTCGCAAGGTATATCTCTTTTTGTATACCTTGATTGTCCTGATTCTTCATGCTTATCACCCTATGGATAGGATTACTTAATATCGTAGATTGATAGATTTACATATATAGTACTTGCTTTTGATATGGTAATAATTATTGCTTGCTCGCTAGAATTACTTATATTGGTTTAGCTCCGATATTTCTACCTGCTTGGATTTGAAATTTCGAGGACGGAATTTTTTAAGGTGGGCAGAGATGTCACTCCTCGTTCCCGGAATCCGTATTTTTATACATGTACAACTCATGAGTATTTATTTAGTATCTATCATGTATTATCCTGTATTTAAATTTCTTTAATTTCCTGTTAATTAATTATCTGCTCTTTGAATTTTCCTGTTAATTTATTTCCTGCAATCTTATTATGTGTATTTTAATTCCTGCATTTTAACCCCTGCTTTAGTCTTATTGTGGTTAGGCTTCTTGGGTTCATGGTGCAACCCGGCCCATTAGCTCCCACCTACCACCCCCTTGCTATTTAAGGCTTCCATCTCTTCTCTCTCCTCATAACTTCATTCTCACCATTACTTCTTCTTCTTCCTCCCATTACTCTCCACCACCTACCAGCAGCAGGAGAAGGCAAGTGCAAACTTGCTTCTCAATCATCCATTTTTATGGATCATTACTCTTTCTCTCATGATCCTGAGAGAGTTTAGTGCTTGGCATATATGATTTTTGTGGCTGGTTTTCTCTAGATCTAAGTTTGTATTTTCGGCTGTTCATGGGTTTTAAATCCACCAACTTAGCGTGTTTTCGGATCAGAGAGTTCATGTGGTAGAACTGCTCGTTAGTCACGCACACGTCTCTACGTATTTGCGTGTATTTCTTAGTCACGCTCGTGTTTGCGTACGTGTATTTCTTAGTCACGCTCATGTTTGCGTGCGTGTATTTCTCAGTCACGCTCGCGTTTGTGTGAGTGTATTTCTTAGTCAAGCTCGCGTTTGCGTGCGTGTATTTCTCAGTCACGCTCGTATTTACGTGCGTGTATTTCTTAGTCACGCTCGCGTTTGCGTGCGTGTATTTCTTAGTCACGCTCGTGTTTGCGTGCGTGTATTTCTTAGTCACGCTCGCGTTTGCGTGCGTGTATTTCTCAGTCACGCTCGTGTATTTCTCAGCCACGCTTGTGTTTGCGTGCGTGTATTTCTTAGTCACGCTCGTGTTTGCGTGCGTGTATTTCTTAGTCACGCTCGTGTTTGCGTGCGTGTATTTCTCAGTCACGCTCGTGTTTGCGTGCGTGTATTTCTCAGTCACGCTCGTGTTTGCGTGCGTGTATTTCTTAGTCACGCTCGTGTTTGCGTGCGTGTATTTCTTAGTCACGCTCGTGTTTGCCTGCGTGTATTTCTTAGTCACGCTCGTGTTTGCGTACGTGTATTTTAGTTACGCACACTTCTTGGAGCGCGTGCGTGAATTTACCCCTCACACTCACGCTGTGCGTGCTAGCTTGAACCATTTATCACGCTCACGCTCGCCAGCATGGATCACCCTCCATGATTCACGCTTGCCAGCGTGAACCACTTTTCCCGTATGAACCACTTTCATGCTCACTCCTACTAGTCTTGGCGTGACTTTTGGCCTTAGTATAGACTTGTTGGCGTGACTTTCTAACCTGGGTGTTTTATTTGTTCTATAACTTATTCATTTAAGGATGGCATGATAATTTTTCTATTATATCCTTACGCCTTTTTGCATGAACTTGATAAATCATGATATGTGAATATCATTAATACAGATTGTTATGTAGGATGTGTCATGTGTCTTGATTGATCCATGGATACCCAGTATGACTAGAAGTTAAATCCTGAGAGTTATAGGCTCGACCCCATGTAATACTAATTGATTTTCATGCCTTGCCACCATTGATAATGATTGTGACATTGACTAATAATTGATCATACGTTCCTAGTTGGAACTAAAAGACTGGCTAGTCGTCTTATTGAATTGAATGAATGAGACACATTCATGTAATGAACTATTGTAATCGACTGGCTGATCCCGAATATTGGCATACGGGCACATGCAGATTTCAAATTATTTATTTATTTATTTAGTATTTATTTATCTTACAAAAACAGCATGTGTACTTTATGGTCAAGGCATGATTACTCCGTGGTTAGATTTGATTGTTGCATTACGCTATGTAAGACCTACAACATAGCCGTACGGGTATCGTTGTAGAGTTGCGCATATCGTACCCCGTACAAAGTACTCATTTGAATGACCATGATCCACGGCATAAGATTTCGCTCAACATAGAGGCTTTAAGTTAAATAAAATAATGATGGCATGGAGAGAATGGATTCCCGAGTTCTTACATGGCAGCCCTCTTGGGACTAGTAGTGCCCGACAGGCCGGCTGGTTCCCACGGATACCGTAAATCTGTCACACGGGCAGGGAACAGTATCTGCTTATATTATTGTACATGCTATATTAACGGCGGGCGTCCCGCTGGGACTCGTCTAATTACATGATTGGCGCAATTGATTGATTGGATAGACTAGCCTTGCTCGCACATAGTAAGAACTGAGGAATCCCTATTTGCATAATTCCAGGATAACTTGGGACTCACAATAGCAAGCCGTAGTAGTTGATTGGCCGTTCAAGATGATTTGTTTGTGTATTGTACCTACTCTGTTGCCTAACTGAGATGATCAGAATGTCAGGACATGACGGACCAACTTCTGTCCTTGTTTGGTTGGGAGGTTGGTTCGAAGTGTCGTGATGTTATGTGAATCCTAGTGGAAAGCAGAGATCTATTATTATATTCTCTTACTTACTGGTTTAATCCTTTATATCGTCCTTCCTTGTGGTACTTGCTATTAGAGGTCTAACCTCTCTGGTTTTGCATGGCCAGATTTAGAGCCGGTCCCCGAGGATCCAGCTTACTTCTACCTCCAAGATGGTCAACACTAGAGGGATGATCGCAGGAGGACTCGAGTGGGTTCCTTATTTCACCACTCGTTTTGTTACTTTCTTTATACTTAGCCGTTTGGCACCGACATGTTAGTCGGATTGTCTTGCACTTACTTTTGTATAATTGTAATTAAGTCAGACTGCAGCTGATAACAATTGTGTACACCTTGCTATACCATCTGGCTATGTTTTGTAAAACCAGATCTCAAGAACATTTTGACTGAGCGTTTGGGACGCCTTACTGCTTTTTCTTACATGTTTTCTATTTCTGTTTCTTACTTGAATGATTGAGACAATAGATGTGAAGTGACCATAGTAAGACTTTCATGTAGTATGCACCCCCTCGTCTGGTTAGACAGCATTGATCGTATTATACGGTATTCATCTACCCGTAATACGTAGCTGGCTGAATCATTCCCCCGCTCTCCAGTATTCTGGTTCTGGGGCGTGACAGTCTTATTATAGTCCCTGCAGCTATTCGACTAGCGAGACAAAAACTATGTAGTCGTAGATAAAGTTGACTGTCATCCGACCCTCATCCCTCGGCAATGATGATACGACAACCAACCGGAGAGGCAAGGACATAGTCCCTGTATCCATTTGGATTAGTAAATGTGAATATGGGGTTTGGATTCATGGTGTATATGTTCACTGTCTCAAGGACATAGTCCCTGCAGCCATTCGACTAGTGAGACAGAAACTATGTAACCGTAGATAAAGTTGACTGTCCTCCGACCCTCATCCCTCGACAATGATGATACGACAACCAACCGGAGAGGTAAGGACATAGTCCCTGCATCCATTTGGATTAGTAAATGTGAATATGGGGTTTGGATTCATGGTGTATATGTTCACTGTCTCAAGGACATAGTCTCTGCAGCCATTCGACTGGCGAGGCAGAAACTATGTAACCGTAAATAAAGTTGACTGTTCTCCGACCCTCATCCCTCGGCAATGATGATACGACAACCTATCACTATATCTTATATAGTAGTAGATGATGTCTTAGTATTACATTATGTGAGTTCATCTTGATTCTGTTACATTCTTCAGATACTAGATACGATAAGAACATATACTACACCATATATAAAGAACATAGATGATTCACACTAATGTATGCTTGAATGAATCTTGGGTTGTGTTCTGAGCCATCCGTTCTCACACTTGGCAAAAAATCGAATTTCTCATACTTTATCGGCTTTCAAAAATGTACTCAAATTATATAATGGTTCCTTTAGTTAGCTTGCTTATGTTACAATTATATTATTTGTGACTATCGATCTTACCAGATGGCACCCATGACCCGAAAAACGGTACGTCGTTTGAAGAAAACAGTGAATGCTGAGGTGGCTCCTCCTACAGTTGAGGAGAAAGTGGCACCGGTTGCTAGTGAGACCGGGAGTTCTATTCATCCAGCACCGGTAGCTAGTGAGACCGAGAGTTCTCTTCATGCAGTCCTTGTAAGGGACGACATCTCTCCTCGCGCCAAAAATCTCGCTTTTTCGAGGTGGTTGCGTGAACGTATCACTGAGCGTTTGCGTGAGCAGCGTGGTTCTCATTAGCTATTAGTACTTATTTGTATTGGACTATTTGTATTGGGTTGTTTTTGTATTAGACTATTTGTATTGGACTACATATATGAATTAGAACTGTGTCAATCTCTGGATTATATTGGACTACGACATTAGAACGTCATTATTTGTCGCAGGACGTCAGTAAATGTCGGTAAACGTCGCTAATTATTCCCAGAAATTCCCAGGATTTATCGACGTCTAGCGACTTCGTATATGTCACTAAATCACCGACGACTCGACGGTAATTCGTCGGTAAATTTACCAACTTGTAGCGACACTAAATATTACGTCGCAAAGAGCGATGACACGACGGTGGACGTCGGCATTATACCGACGTATTAATACGTCGACGAACGTCGGTAATTGCGACGTTTGGCGACGTTTATATGATCAGCGACTTACATTTCCGCGACCAGCCCGAAACGTCGGTAATTTCGTCGCGAATTATTTTTAGCGACAAAAATTGTTGTTTTAGCGACGTCTTTAGGCGTCGCTAAAACGACTTATTCTGGTAGTGTCTGAACTCAATTCCAATGCTTAACGGGACAAACTTCAAGGACTGGAAAGAGAACATATATATTATTCTCGACTGTATGGATCTAGACATTGCACTTAGGATTGAGCGTCCCACTACTCCTAAGGATGACAGTTCATCTGGTGACAGAGCGAACTTCGAGAAGTGGGAACGCTCAAACCGCATGAGTCTAATGATCATAAAGCGCGGTATTCCAGAGGCATTCAGGGGTGCAGTATCTGATGAGGTTACTAATGCCAAACAATTCCTTGCTGAAATCGAGAAACGATATGCAAAGAATGATAAGACGGAAACAAGCACACTTTTGTTGCGCTTGATTACCATGAAGTATAAAGGCAAAGGTAACATAAGGGAGTACATCATGGAGATGTCTCATATTGCTTCAAAACTTAAGGTACTTAAGCTTGACTTGTCGGATGACTTGCTCGTTTATTTGGTATTGCTCTCACTTCCTACACAGTACAATCAGTTCAAGGTCAATTACAACTGCCAAAAGGAAAAAATGGACTCTAAATGAGCTCATTTTGTACTGTGTACAAGAAGAAGAGAGATTGAAGCAAGATAAAACTAAAAGTGCTAATTTGGCTACCACCCCTAAAGACAAGTATAAGGGCACTAAGCGAAAGAATACAGAAGCTACTAAGGGTCCAGTACAAAAGAAACAACAAACTGAGGCTAATGGTTGTTTCTTTTGTGGCAAGCCGGGACACGTAAAGAAGGAATGTACAAAGTACCACGCATGGCGTGTAAAGAAAGGTACATTTCTTAATTTAGTATGATGTTAATTTAGCTTCAATATCAAGAAACACATGGTGATTAGATTTTGGTGCAACTACTCACATCAGTATTTCTATGCAGGGTTGCCAGATGTACCCAAAGCCAATTGATGGTGAAAGACACATCTATGTGGGAGACGGCAAGTCGGTAGAAGTGGATGCAATAGGACAAATTTTGGATATTAGTTATTATTGAATTTGATAGACAATTTTATCTAAAGCTTTTATTGTACCGTCTTGTAGACGAAATTTAGTTTCAGTTTTCTTGTTTGACAATCTTATTTATCATTGTTCATTTGGGAACAATAAAATTTGATCTATCTTTAAATTCAAAATAATGTTGGTATTATTATTTTTTTTAAAATGTTCGTGACATGCTATTATCACTTGAAACTATTGCGTCCTATAAAGAAACCTTGCATATGGAACCACGTGGTACTAAACACAAAATTAAAGTTTTTTTAGACGAAAAATGTAATATTTTTTGAGGATGTTGAGTTTGGGGGAGAAATAAAGTCAATGACATTGTCTTTGAGGAGGAATCAATTGCGATTCCTACTATCACTTTTGATAATGTGCAAGATTCTGCACCTGTCATTGATCAAGAAGTGAATTCGGAGCCTCAATAAGACAATGTCGAATTACCTCTATAAGTCAATGTTGAGCTACCTCAACAAGACAACATAAAGGCACCCCCATTCAAGATAAGGTAATTGTTCCTGAGGAACAAACTCAACAACCTCAAGAGAGGAGGAAATGATTGTTTTTTTAAAGAGACTTTCTCTTCGGTTCCTTTGAAAGACTCTTTTAAACCAATCATAGTACTTGTTGTACATTTTAATATTGAGTTACATCAAATGGATGTCAAAACGGTATTTCTCAATGGTAACATTGACGAAATAATTTATATGGTGCAACCAGAAAATTTTGTGTCAGAAAACTCAAAAAATATGGTTCGCAAACTGACAGAATCTATTTATAGACTCAAGCAGGCTTCTCGTCAAAGATACTTTAAGTTTTAACAAGTGACTATCTCGTTTGGTTTTGAGATGAACACAGTTGAAGATTGCGTGTATCACAAGCTCAGTGGAAGTAGAAATAATTTTCTGGTTTTGTATATTGATTGAAGTATTCAATGCAAACCAGGTGACACCTCTCGTTAAAGGAGACAAATTCGGTCTCAATCAAGTGCCCTAAGGTTAGCCTTAAAATTAAAAAAATACAATAGATTTTTTCTTCATGATCAGTTGTAGGGAGTCTAATGTATGCTCAAGTATGTACGCGTCAGGATATTGCGTACATATTAGGATGTTAGGCAGATATTTAAACAAATATGGATGGATCATTGGGTAGCAGCCAAACTACTTAAGTAATTAATAGAGAACAAGAAATTATATGCTCTTTGTAGGAGATGGAATAATTCTGGAGATCATAAAGTATTCCGACTCCGATTTTGTTGGATGCCAACACAGCAGGAGATCCACATCAGGTTATGCTTACTAATGGAGATATAATTTGGATGAGCGTCAAACATGCACTCATAAATTTTTTTTCCACCATGACAGCAAGGTTTATAGCATGTTGTGAGGCATCTATTCATGGAATATAGTTGCGAAATCTTGTCATAAGGCTGCGCCTACAGGAGAGGGTGTTGAAAGACCACTCAAATTATGGTGTGACAATGAATCAGCAATACTGTATTCCAATAACAACAGAAACTTGTACAAGTCAAAGGATATTGACATAAAGTTTCTAGTTGTTAAGGAAAGAATTCAGAATGGTTTAAATAGCACATTAGGACAAACTTCATGTTAGCGGATCCGCTCACAAAAGTATTATCACCCAGGATCTTTCATGAGCATACTGCTCATATGGGTGTTATCTTAATTAAGAATATAGCAATACAGTGGGAGTTTGTATTTTATGTATTTGGGTGCTATTTGGTTTTGAACACATTTATGTATTAAAGTATTTTGGATATTTATCTGATCAGATATATGGAAATTCAGTTCATTCTGTTTTTATTATGTTAAAGTATTGATCTCATTAAAGTTAAGGAGGATCAGTTGGAAATAGACATGTATTGATCACATTGCGTGTAATTTTCATGCTACGCATCCATGATTGATCTATGTCATTTAGCTATATTGGTATATGTGACCATTGATGGTTTAGTTATGCTATATGTTGTCACGCCCCACTCCCGTAGGAGCGATCGTCCTCGCTAAGGCGTGATGCCGCACGAGCCTAGATTGCGCTCGTGCAAGGCGGGTTCCATAACGGCCGATTCTAACGGCTGCAACGGGGTCATCGCACAGAAGTCCCAAGCAGAGACATTGAATAATAACAGCGGAATTTAGAACAAAATACAAGTCATTGCAAAACACTCTTTTATTGATATTGAAATAAGGTTACAATGGGGCGCAAGGCAAGATTACAAGTCTCTCATACTCACTCAAGCTCACATTACAAGTCACTCAGCTCTCTTTCTCATCTCTCAATACGTTTGTCGATCCAGCGGAAGCTTCGGAAGTCGATGTCCATACATTATGTACCGTATAAGTCTATACTCCATGCGGCCGCACGCTTCGAATCGCCAAGAAACTCCGTGCCTCGACGCATCCAAGCGAGCTCTGCGCCACGAGTTTCTACCTGTACCTGCACATATAAACTATGTGGATGTCAGTACTCAACTCTACTGGTGGAATGATCTCATTGCCCACCCATACAAACCTGACACGTTTGATTTACTTTTATGCAACTTAGTCCCCTTTATGATTTTCTTTCTACTCTTGCCTTAGGATCAGTTTTAGGACTGACGCCTTGGCCTATTCCGTGTCTCTAGACCATCTCATGCTTACAACGACAATGTTAACTCATACCTTGCCTCAAGACCCTTCTCGTGCCAACAACGTTAACCTATCGAGTCGTGTTTGCCTTACGGCTTAAAATTGGAGACGCAACTACGTGATAAGGCTCCATTTTGGTATGACCGTGCTACGAACCCTTGCTGAGACCGTGCCTCGCAACTCAATGAGACTCAATCATATCGTTGCCTTGCGGCCCTTGCCGCCTCGCGACCCTTGCCGCCTCGCGGCCCTTTGCTACTAAATCATCAACTGACCCATCCAACTTGTGAACTAAGGGTTACTGTTTGCCATTAAAATTGTTTGATTATAAATTTCAATACAAACAGAACAGTGTTACAATATAGGACTTAGATGTAGTCCTAGGAGTACACTTTTGTTTATCTGGATCCCTTGTGCCGATAGAGCGAGTGGTAATACGTTGACTCCGTTGACGAGCTGACGACGGTTATCGGTTCTCTGAAGGTTTAGATTGCTCTGGGCACTGGAGCTTGCTGAGAGGAGGAAGACGTTGAGTGTCTGTATCTGTCTCTCTGATGATATGTTCCTTCGTTGGGTATTCTCTGTGTTGTCCGTGGGTGAGAAGGAAATGATCCCTCTATTTATAGCTGGACAGGTTGGCTGCTCATGTGCGCATATGTAGGATGCGCCGATGCGTGGGGACGCCACGTGGAGATTGCTGATGGAGGCGCATAGATGATGTGCCCTGATCGAGGGGTTGAATTTTTCATACTGCTGTTGTGAGCCGGCACATAGCAGAGAAGAGGATCTTTCTGTTGCTGAGATCTTGGGTGAGTTGAGTCAAAGGACACGTGTCGTCGACTCAAAGCTCGAAGATCTCGGATTTGATGGGGAATGATCTGGTGGGATGCGCCTAGGACTGGGCGCATGAGGAGACTTTGGCTCGTAACCTTTATGAGTCACGAACCATTCTGGGCGCATAGCTTTTGAGGCGCATGCAGGAGACTTTCCTTCTGTCTTCAGAGAACAGTCTGGGGCGCATGGCTTTTGAGGTGTATACAAATTTGGATGCATGGCTGCAGAGGCGCATGCGGGTGGTTGAGTGGCCACGTGGCAGTAGCCGTCGGAGTAAAGTCATGATGATGCTGACGTTGCCGACGCTTTATTTTCTGAAAAAGCTGTCAATTGTTCAGACTTTGGGAGGTGTGCTGCCAATTTTGTCAGTTCAGCATTTAATGTTTCTGACATTCGATGGACAGTTGAGGGGGCGCGTCGATTGGCGTTCCACTGGGTATGGAGACGCATGGGGGCGCATCCTCTGTGATGCGCTTGGTACTGAAGGGCGCGTCTGTGTGATGCGCCTGAAGTCGAAGGGGGCGTGCGGCTGTTTCGTTCCTCGAGTGCTTTAAATAGCCGTTTGGCTGAATTCGAGGCGTCCGGTTCATCCATTAAATGTAAGTTCATTGCACGGAATTCGGAGAGCCATCCACCTGGCGCGTGGGTTTGATCTGCCCGGCCTATAAATAGTGGCATGGAGAGAAGGTTTGCTTCTCGTTCTCTCACGTACTTCCAACATGAACTTGGGTACTCGAGTGCATTCTGTTGACAAAATGCTCCCGAGGGTGAAGATAAGACGCCATGTCGTCATTGATGCACTTGAAGGTGACTATTACATCCAAAAAACGGAGTCGAGGGCTTCCGAGGCAGGCGAAAGGTGCCTGTTGCATCCAAAGATAGGGATGCTCGGGCCTCGTCTTCGTTGTGCAGGAAGAGCCGTAGATCGGAATTGCGGGGCTAGGCTCTTTCTTCCTTCAAAGTGGGTGTTGCCCACTCTGGTTGTGTTGAAAGCTGCTCCTTTAGCCGTATTTCGATTACGGTCTCCCTTGGTCTTTGGAGGCTCTTTCGAAGCCTCCCCTGGCCACAGACTTGCGGTGCTCTTCTCTTTCTTGGTTTGAGGAGACCTGCCTCCAGCCAGAGGGTTAAATGCTTTATTAGTCATAGCATTTATCAGGTGAGCCTGGCTGGAAGAGCGGCACATAACTGGGCTGCTGAAGGGATGCACATAACTGGGGATGCACATAACTGAGCTGCTGAAGAGATGCGTCCTGCTGAGTACGCATGGCAGGATGCACCCGGTTGAAGGCGCATGGTGACTGCTGCGCCTGTCTGGAGGCGCATGGTGACTGCTGCGCCTGTCTTGAGGCGCATGGTGGCTGCTGGCCGTAGACTTAGGATCTTTTCTTTGTAGAAATTCTCCTTTGTACAACCTTCTCTAGACATGTAATAGACTTTTATGTATAAATAAAAAATCCTCTTTCAAATGTCTATATTTGTTGATTTTGCTGTGAAGTATTTTGTCCGAGCTCTGGCGTATGTAGTGTCTGGCGCATGGGCTTTCTGGTTGTGAAATTCCATGCTTCTACAAGACCCCCTTCAAAGTTTTCAAAACTTTTGGATAAGTTTTGGAATACTTTGAATAAGAAGCATGGAGGTCAGGGCACATGAATGTTGGGGCGCATGCCTGTTCGGGCGCATGCTCCTCTCAGTTAATGCATATGATGATGCCTCGATAACCGAAAAGATTAATGATGATCTTTTGGTTTTATTTGCTGTTATCTCTTCACAGAACTCGAGGCGACGGCTGAGATCACTCGTCATCGGTTCACGCGTGCGACCAAGCCCTATAAATAGGTGAGAGATGGAGAGAGAGAGTTCTTTTTCTCTGTGCCTTTGCTTTCTTTAGAGTCCTTCTTCAAAACCCTAACTTTTCCTTTTTGAGAGAATGGCTCCCAAGACTCCTCGCGGTGGTGCTGGCAAGGGAAAGGAGAAAGGAAAGGAGCCTGTGAAAGTTGTGGCGGCTGACGTCCCCCGTCGACCTGTCGAAGTTCGGCCGGAGGTGGTTGGTGAGTCTCATTTTACGTACACCAACGCACATAGACCTTGAGTCTTTTCTGATGTGCCGCGGTCTTTGCCCGCCGACGCGCATGGGTTTAAACCGTGATGATGCGCTGAGGCTCTACCGCTGACGCGCTTGGGTTTAGACCCTGATGATGCGCCGAAGCACTGCTAACATGCATGGGTTTAAACCCTGATGATGCGCCGAAGCACTGCTAACGCGCATGGGTTTAAACCCTGATGATGCGCCGAAGCTCCTTTTTCAGACACTCTATGTGCTTCTGATGGGTCTTAGACTCTCTTGTTACTTCTAACATTTTTGAATCTTTGCTAGTGTCAATGACTATCCCGTCTTTGAATGAAGTGCTTTTGGAGGTTGCCCTCAGTCAGACGGGGGTAGATTATGACGAGGAAGTGGTAAACCCTGCTCAAGATGTTCTTATGCTGGATCAGCATCCCGAGAGAATGACTCAAATCCGGGAACAATAGTATGGGTTCCTCAAACGGATGATGGAGCGTGGAGTTTTAAAATCTACCACATCTGATAAAGTGACCTTCTTGAAGCCTGAGTTCCTATTCGGGGACCGCCTCACTTCCACTGAAGCGACGGTGTTGAAGGTCAAGGAGGACTGGTTCTTTGCAGCAAATGGGGTACATATGACTGTTAAGCAACTTGAACGTCAATGGCCTTTGACGTCCTTCTGTCGTCTTGCTTCCAAGAGGAGGATGTCTTGGGATCTTACCCCCTCTCAGGGAGGAGCGGTGATTGGCATCATCCAAATTGATTCTACCTCCGACCAAAGGGATACTCTGACCGCCGTACGGTCTGGGTCTTCTTTCACCTGACGGACTCTACGTCCTGGGAGCCTTTACAGTGATGTTCCCATTGATACATTTGCTTATAGTGCTTCGACTTTTACACACCGTATGCTGTTGATGGAACGCTCATACCCGAAAGGAGAGTTTCGGGTGGAGGGTTGGTGCCATTACGTTTCCAAATGGGATAAACTGACACTCTGGATCTTGCTGCAGTTTCGGACTGAGCTCCGAGAGATTGGGTTGACTGCCGCGATCCGTGCTACCCAGGCGGGTGTTGACATCAATAGGCATATGTTCCTCGCACTCTTGGAGATGTTTGATATCCATACCGGGACCTTTTTTACTCCGGTGGGGGAATTAGGGCTCGTACTTCATGAGATGTATGAGGTGTCAAAGCTCCCTTGGGGGTCGGAACCCTATGAAGAGTACTTTCCAACCAACGAAGAGCTTCAGGTCCTGGGGGACAGAGCTGAGAAAATGACGGCCGTTTTCAAGGAAGTGGCGAGTCATCATTACTACAAGCAGAAAAGGGATAAAAGCGGATCGCAGCCCCATGTGACCGCTTGGAGAGATTATGTCTTTAGACAAGACAAAGAGGATCCCTCGCAGTTTTCTACTCCGCCAGCGCTCTCTCGTAGCGAAGTGCTCTCCGAAATGAGCAGGTTAGGTGAGAAGAATCCCCGAGGGAATGAAGACCAGCAGTCGGACGAACGCTCCTACAGCTGCTTCTGGCATCTTGCTTATCAGATGTCTTCGAAAGCAGTATTGGTCGCATACCTTATGGTTTGGCTTCGAGATTACGTCTTCTCAGGTGGATCAGGCTATGTAGAGAGGGTGACGCGGAACTTAATCCTGCCAGCCGTGAAGTTGGTCTTTGGCCGGCGTTTGGCTCTACTTCCCGCAATGGTATGCAACCTGCAGCGAGGTTTGCGAGAGTTTGCGGGAAATATGATTCATGATCGAGGTAGAAACAATAACTTCCCGCGTGCCGAACTGCCGTTTCACTACTTGATGGGGTGATTAATTTTACACCATCCCAATGTGATGAGTCCAGGTTCAGAAGAAGACTACAGGGCCGGAGATGCATTTCTTGGCTGTTTTTACCGGAGGAGCTGGTCGCACACTGGCGTCCCTGTTTGTAGAAAGGTTTTATCCCGTCTTCAGGGTTGGGAGATCACCAAAGTTAGTCCAATCTTCTTGGGTTTTGAGGCCAACGAGAACTTAAAGGATTCGGGCGAAGGCGCCACCACTCTGCCTCCATGGGGATTCCGCTGGTTACAAAGTATCCGGCCATCCCATCTGGTGTACCGGAACAAAAATCAGTGCTACCTGGAACCGTATTTACCAAGCCGCTTTGTATGGCAATTCGGTTATGCTCAGCTGATGTTGGATAACCCCAGTATCACTCTGGGGTATGCTGGAAGTTTGTTGGATGGTGCACGAGCTTGGCATTACTATAATGTCGGATGTACCGGGGCTCGTTTCACGTTGCTCGTCCCAGATCTGCGGCCGCCCATTCTTTACTCGGCCGCCAAATTTTACTGTGTTATGGCTGTCGCGCCTTCCGGATATGATAGGGAGACCAGTCTTATCGCAGGCACTCAGTTAGCAGTGACCGGGGACATGCCAGCGAAAGCCCGATCGCATCGTCCGCCTGGGGTGGGTTATCGGGGTGCCTCTTCCGTGTCCACAGGGGGTCAGGCAGAACCCTCGGTCGATCAATCAAAACGACGTGTAGATACAGGGGCTGGATCTCCTGTGCCGAAGAAGCAGAAGAAGGCATCGTCACCGACGGTGTCATCGAATTCGACATCCGCGGAGGTAAGGATGTCCCATATAGTCTGGTTTAGGTTCCATATTTCATGTAACCGATGTTTTCCTTTTTTGTAGGAGCCGCTAAAAAGAAAGCCTCGTACTCCAAAAACGGGTAGGAGTAGGCCAAAAGAGATGGCGGGCTCGTCTGGAGTGCGCATCCCGCCAACTATGATGTCTCCCATGGAGGAGAATTTGGAGGATGCCGTCGTTATGGAGATTCCAGTATCTCCAGATTACGTCAGGAAGGAAGCTGAGGGTGTAGCAGCTTCCGAGGTAATGAAGGCCACAATGGGGGCTTCGAATGCCGAGGGTTTAGCAGGCACGCGGCTTCCTGGTGGTAAAGTGGAATGGAGTTTGTCGTCTTCGGATGACGTTGCTCCAGAGTTGCAGGAGTCTGTTGCGAGGACAACAGAGGTGGTTGGAACAGAGGAGAGGGTTGATTCCCCTCCTTGTCATGATGAGGGGAGGTCGGCTGTATCATTGCCGAGTCCTACCCCAGCCTCACCCGTGGAAGTTGAGGTGGCTACCGATCAGGAGGTAGCGACAGATCCTGTCCCTGTAGAGGGACTTAAGAAGGATGAGACTCATCTGCCAGTCCTGTCTCCCGGGGCGGGCCAGGAGATGAGTGTTGATCTTCCCGTTTTGCCAGAGGAGGTACTGACCGCTGATAGGACGTTGGAGGCAGAAGAGGTGGCTGTTGACGTCGGTGGTTCCTCCAAACTTGACAAGGGTAAGGGTGTGGGACCCTCTATTGCTCCTCCTACTTGGGGTACTATCTCGACGCCTGTGCCGGCTTCCTCTGTTCCTTCGGCTCCTCGGGCTAGCAGTCCGGCCCATGTTGATGAAGAGCCTATTGATACCGAGGTTCCAGTCTCGCAGGTTGAGGTTGGCGGATCTTCTTCCGGTCCGCTAACTACAGTAGCTCCTCCAACTCCTGCTATGACGCCGCAGGTGCTGGCGGACGCAGATGAATATGTGAAATTCATCGTCGAGGGGGTGTATAAAATGCTGCAGAGGGGTGTATCTGTGGTGATGGATGCCAATGGGACCTTTGCGATGGCAAGAACTCTGGCAATGCCTTATATCGAGCTGGTCCGCGTTCACCAAGGCCACGACCATATGGCCGAGATCCTGGAGGCTTCGGTGATCGAACTGGACCAGCGGCTCACGGAACTTCAGCGCATCCAGCGAAATGACCTTTCCGTCTTGATAGATGCGGAGAAGGGGAAGTTGATCGCCGAGATTGAGTCTTTCTACCAGGCCACTGTGAGCATCTGGGAGCGCGAGGTGGCTGAGACTGAGGCTGCGGTAGAGCAGTTGTCTCAGTCCATGAAGGAGACAATAGAAACGCGAGCTGCGTTGGACGCTAATATCGCGGAGATCAACGCCCAGATGTGCCGCCTTGAGGACCAACGGGCTCGACTCCAGTTAGATGCCGAACGTGTCCAGGCTGAACACATAGCATTCAAGAAGGAGGAAGCAACTTTCACTCACCGGGCTCTTGTCCTGGCTCGGCAGCGACAACAGCTTGATAAGAAGCATGAGAATGATACTTCCGTCGAGGCTGTTGAATTGATGCGTCAAGAAGTTGAGCGTCGAGTCCTGGCGACTGTAGAGACTCATGCAACCGACTTGAGACGTCGAGTTAGAGAGCTCTCAGCCAACCCTGGAGATGTTTAGGGACTGTAGCCTCTCCTTTTTATGTTTTTGCAACTCTTGCTGGGGGATAGTGTAGTTCTGTACTCTCTCTTTTTTAGAAAATAAAGAAGTACGCAACTTTCTTATGATGTGTTCATTTTTGTTATCATGAACTTGATGATTTGTATGGACCTATTATCTTTTGCGCACCTTGGCTTTTAGGTACAGATAATAAGTTTGAAGGAACCAACATGTTTGCTCAGAGGTAATATGGACGTGGAAATCATTGGGGTTCAAATGATAGAATCTTCCTACTCAGAGGTATTATGGACGTGGTAGGAATGATCCTGGGGGATACGCTGAACAACTCAGAGGTGATGTGGACGTGGAAGTTCTGCGATCAATGTACGACAACGCAGGGGTTGTCTGTACGAGATGTTTACTCAGAGGTAATGTGGACGTGGTAAACATGAAGGATAGCGTAGGCTTACGAAGTGTAAGATTCCACTTTGTAGGGTGTAGAGGGACAACTCAGAGGTGATGTGGACGTGGTTGTCTTTCTACTAGAGGATGCTACGAAACAGCTGGATTCCGGAAGCGTATGGTTTTGTTGGAAGGGAATTGTCTGTGAATCCTGATGATTGGGTCCATAGATCCCCTTGTGGAAGCACATATCTGAAAGATGTCAAGAGTAGTACTTCTTCAGGAACTTGCCATTGATGGACATCATGAACAAGTCCCCATTGGATTTGGCGAGGCGGTAAGCACCGTTTGAGTATACCGTCTCAATGATGAAAGGTCCTTCCCACTTGGGCTCGAACTTTCCTGGTGTCTTGTGAGTTAACACCATCGGCCTCCTGACTGCCAGAACCAGGTCGCCAACTTGAAAAGTTCTCTGTTTGACCTTCTTGTTGAAAGCCTGTGATATACGGGCTTGGTAGAGTTCGATACGTTGTTGAGCTAGGAGACGCTTTTCGTCAAGTGCCTCCAGCTCCCGCAGACGACGACATTGATTGTCCTTTTCTGTGAGTTTATTTGTGATTGCTACGCGGATGAGGGTATCTGGATCTCGAGAGGCAGTACCGCTTCACTCTCGTAGACCAGGGAGAATGGTGTGTTGCCTGTTGGGATTCGTACCGTTGTGCGGTAGGCCCAAAGACATTCGCCAAGTTTTTCGTTCCAGTCGCGTTTGTTGGATGACACGACCTTTTTGAGCAGCCTAACGATAGTTTTGTTGAACGCCTCGGCCAATCCGTTTGCTGCCGGATTGTAGGCGGTTGAGGCCACGTTCTGAATGCGACTCTTGTCACAGAATCTGCTGAAAATATGGCTGATGAACTGAGGACCATTATCATGGATGATCCGCCTGGGTACTCCGAAACGGTAAATGACATGGTGTTTGATAAAGCTGACCACCCTGGAGCTCTTTACTTCCGCCAATGGGACTGCTTCTGCCCACTTGGAGAAGTAATCGGTAATGGCCAGGATGAAGCGGTGCCCCCTTGATGAAGGAGGGGTGATCGGTCCTACAATGTCCATGCCCCAGGCTTCGAAGGGCCAGGAGGCGACTGTAGGATGTAGTGGTTCTGACGGCGTATGAATGAAGTCTGCGTGAAGTTGGCACGCATGGCACTTCTTAGCATAGTCGACAGCATCAGCGGCCATGGTTGGCCAATAGTAGCCCATGCGTCGCAGTCGATCCTGCAACTTAGGACCAGGTTGATGAGCTCCGCAAGTTCCGTCATGAGCTTCTCGAAGAGCTTCGGTCGCCTTTTCGTTGGACATGCATCGAAGGAGAAGCCCATCGTAGGAGCGTCGGTACAGCATTTTAGTGGCTGTATCATAATAGAATCGAAGAGAACGTCTCCTGACTGAGACGGCTTCCTTCGGGTCCTCTGGAAGAATTCCGTAGACAGGGAAGTCGATGAACGGGAACCTCCAGTCTCGGACATTAACACCAGTACTTGTCGGCATGGCGTAGGCCACTCGTAAGCATAGGTTGTTTCTAGGACAAACCAAGTCTCGGCCAACTACCGTGACGTAGTGTTGAGTCCCAAGGGGTGCTGCTAATGATGCCGCGAGGCCAGCCAGAGCATCAGCCTCTAGGTTTTGTAGACGAGGTACGTGTTCGATGAAGAACCCGGTGAAGGTTAAAATGATGTTCAATGCAACTTCATGGTAAGGGATCAGATCTTCATGGCGAACCTCGTATTGCCCTCGGATCTGGTTTACGACGAGTTTCGAGTCGTCGTAGGCTTCCAGATGATCCACCCCCAGTTGTTGTGCCAGCTGGAGTCCCATAATGAGCGCGTTGTACTCGGCAACATTGTTGGAGCACGGCTTCGAAAGAGAGTAAGCACGTTGGATAACCAGCTGATCGGGAGAGACTAAGACTACCCCCACTCCTGCGACGATCTGGCCTTTGGGGCCTGTTCTTGAAGCGCCATCGAAAAACATCTGCCAAACGGAGCTTCCTTCGGTGACGTTTGATTCTTGAACCTCATCCGAGATGTCTTCATAGAGTCTTGATAACTCTGGGATGGGGTGTGCAGCTAAAAAGTTGGCCAGGGCCTGACCCTTAACGGCTTTTTGTGGCACAAACACCATGTTGTATGGTGTTAGCAGGATCGTCCATGTAGCCAGCCGGGAGTTTAATGACCCTGGCTTCGTCATGAGGACTCTGAGTGGATTGACTCGGGAGATGACATGAATTGTCTGGCCCGAGACATAATGGCGAGTCTTCTGGATGGCAAATACCAAGGCCAAGCACTCCTTTTCAACGGGGTTGTACCGGTGTTCGGCCCCGATGAGCGTTCGACTGAAGTAGTAGATCGTTTGCTCGTAGCCCGTATCGCTATTTTGAGCCAGCAGAGCGCCAAGGGAATGATCTATGGCACGAACGTAGAGGAGAAATGGTTTGCCGGCGACAGGTGCTACCAGGACTGGCGGGCTTGTCAAGTAAGCCTTGATGTCGTCGAAAGCCTTTTGGCACTCCTCTGTCCAGACGTAAGAGACTCCCTTCTTCATGAGCTGAGTAAAGGGTTGACATTTACCGGAAAGGTTTGCTATGAACCTCCGGATGTATGCCAGATGTCCCTGTAAGCCCCGAAGTTCTCGAAGATTCTTCGGAGGGTCCATGTTGAGGATGGCTTTGGTCTTCTCGAGATCAACATGAATGCCTTTCGCCGTGATGACAAAGCCCAAGAATTTTCCGCTAGAAACCCCCAGGAAGGATTTAGCGGGGTTCATCTTGAGTTGATGTGCCCGTATGAGATCGAAGACTGTCTTCAGGTCCTGTAGGTGATCTCCTTTGAGGTGGCTCTTGACTGCGATGTCGTCAACATAGCATTCGACTGTCTTGCAAAGATGTTGGCGGAAGATGGTGCTCATAGATCGTTGGTATGTCGTACCGGCGTTCTTCAAGCCGAAAGGCATCACTGTGTAGCAGAAAACACCCTTTGGAGTCCTGAATGACGTGTGTTTTGCGTCATCGGGGAACATCTTGATTTGATTGTAGCCTGAATACCCGTCCATGAAAGACATACGTTCGAAGCCACACGTGTTGTCGATCATCACGTCAGTGATTGGAAGCGGGAATTCGTCCTTCGGGCAGGCAGAGTTGAGATCCCTGAAGTCGATACAGACTCGTATCTTCCTATTCTTTTTTGTGACAGGTACGACGTTGGCTACCCAATCTGGGTGTTGTTCCTCACGGATGAAGCCGCTGGTCAAGAGCTTGTCCACCTCTTGATCGATGGCATTCATGATGTACGGCTGGAAGCGTCGCTGTTATTGTTTAATAGGTTTGGCATCGGGTAAGATGTTCAACCTATGCATTGCGATCTGTGGATCGAGTCCCGGCATGTCTTCGTAGCTCCAGGCGAAGACGTCGATATACTCCTTAGCCAGTTGGATTAAAGACTCTCGGTCTTCTCCTTCTAGGCTTTTGCTGATGAAGATGGGTTTGGAAGAAGACCCGTCCCCAAGGTCGATCTGCTCGACTTCGTCTTCGGTAGGAGGTTCACGTAACTCGAAACGAGACTCCCATTGTTCTCCTAGGCGTTGAACCCAGGGTTCTTCTTCGAAGGGTTCCGGCGCTTGGTCTTCGCCTTCATCTTTTTGAGGTTGTGCTGATGTCATGTTAGCTGATAGCACTTTTCTGAAGACTGATCCGATACTAGTATCGAAATCCCAAGTCGATGCTTCAGACGAGTGGGAATGTTCTACGTCTTCTGCGTCTGAACTCTCTGGAGTTGATGGTGGCGTGACATAGCCTACCCCCCGTCGAGTCCGATTGTAATAGTCCTGCGGCTTTCCTTTAGGTGTTGGAAGCCGGAGAGGGAGACGTCGACCCTTGCCGTAGTTTAGGCCTTTGTTGCTTTTCAGGTCGTAGCCCATCTTTTGGATGATGTGCTTTGCCGTATCCGTGTACCGATAGACTTGTATTCTGCCGGTATCAGGTTCTGGCTCGAGTGGCGGAAGGTCTTGATGACGCTCGACTTTACCAAAGATGATGGATCCTTCGTCTCGACTTCGTAGAGGGACTATGTAACAGACTCCTTGAGATGGGACTACTCGATTTACATGATGGACGATCGTTATTTGTGTTTACAATGACCGTAGAGCGTCATCTAATGTATACATGGCATTCCAATGTGGAAGACAAGAATAATTAAAAGATACTCTATTATTGATGAAATACGAAATTTTATTCCGTGGAATTATATTGTCTAAGGAGGGTGCATCTACATCAGCAGAGATATATTCGCCAAGCTCCTCATCTGTAAGCACTGGGGTTGGATTAGAAGAGTCCACCACGGCTTTGATTTTGGGGTCCGAGAGGGTTATGTGAGCCCTCCCTGGCATCTTGGATGACTGCGGCGGCTTGTCCTTAAGACGCACCTTGAGAGGTGCCTCAACTGTGCCTCCAGTGATTGGTACCTTCCCCTGTAATTTTGCCACCAGGGGAGCCGATGTTTGAGGCGGCTTTCCTTTGAGGCGTATCTTCAGGGGAGCTTCAGGAGTTGGTGCTTTTCCTGGTAGCTTGATGCTCATTGGAGGCACCTTCTGGGGCGGTTTGCCCTTGAGTCGGATCTTCAAAGGGGCATCGAGAGTCATCTCAGGCTCCATGTCCGGCTCAGCTGCCGTCTCTGCCTCGTCACCAGCATCGTTGGCTTCCTCCTCGTCAAGTGACTTGTATAAGTCGGAATCGGTGAAGTAGGCTTCAATCCCTTTGAAAGGATCGATGTCTGCGAACTCCGTCCGGATGACGCCGTTGGTGGATACATATTTCATGCATTGGTGGAGCGTGGATGGCACCACCATGTACTCATGTAGCCATAGTCGACCGAGCAGGATATTGTAGTTGACCTCGGCATCCACAACATAATAGGTCACCTCAGTTCTGAGGTTACCGATGTGACACTTCAGTCGAATTTTGCCCAGTAGCTCGCTTTTGCTAGTGTTGAAGCCACTGATGGTTGTGTTGGAGGGCGCTGGCCGGTACATTGGGATCCCCAGTGTTGATAGTAGCGCCTTCGGAATGATGCTGAGAGAAGACCCCGAATCGATCTGAATCCGGTTCACCTTGACTGAACCGATATACCCTATATAATACAGCGGCCGGTTATGTCGGTGGTGCTTGAGCAGCATGTCTTGTTGGGTGAAAGTTATGTTTGGGATAACTTCATCCGCACAATGACAGTGCGCACAAGTAGTTGGGAGGTCTTCAGGCTGTTTGACCTGATTGAGAAAGGATTCGGCATCCTTCAGAGCTTTACAGAGAGCTTCTCGGGAGTCTTTGGAAAGACGCAGGAGCTCGAACAAAGATAGGCGGGCAGGAGTACTGGCCAGTTGTTCCAGTATGTCGAAGTTGTGGGGCTTGGCTAGCCCTGAAGCATTCTCCTTTCGTAGAGGTCTGTCGAAACGAGCCTCTACCTGCTTCTGCTTATTTGCTGCTGAGGGCGTAGACGGGCCCTCTTCCTGGACAGCAGGGACGGTGCAAGGAGACACCACCTCGGCGGCAGCTTCGTCGGGTTGGGCGTTCTGTTGTGCATGCGTCTGCACAGGGAGTGCCTCTTCCGTTGAAGAAGAGACCATACGGCAAGACTTGATCTTTCTGCCTTTGGATTTGGAGGTAGGACGTACCTCCGGTTGAGTCACCTCGGAGACGAGGTCGGGGTGGACCCATAGGACCTCTCCTCGAGATGTGGTGAGTGGGATGAGTCCACTCACATTGTCACGGGTAGGTGGTAAGTTAACCACCTCCATTGTCACCTTAGGGATGGGGACGACGCCATCTTGTGTGGTAGTTGGCGGCAAGGTGCCGAACTGGAGTGACACCATATTGGCTGACACCGTCTTCTCCTCGTAGTCGACGAAGATTACATCCGCATTGATCATGCGCTGGATGTAATTTTTGAGGACATAACAGTCCTTGGTCGGGTGTCCAAAAAATCGATGGTAGTGACAGTACCTCGGGTTGTCCACTTTCCCAACTTCATCGGGCCGCTTTGGGTCCGGTAGCTTGATCTTGTCACCCTGCTTCAGTATTTTAAAAAGTTACAGGGTATCTTCGTCGTTGAACGAATAAACCTCCTTGGGCCTTGGTGCAAGTGGAGGCTTCTGAGTAGGCACAGATGTGCCTTTTGAGGCATTAACAGTCAATACCTGCTTCCCCTTTGTCTCTCGTCCGGGGTTGTTGGCTGCAGACCTTTTCCCCTTGTCATCAAAGGCAGGGAAGCTGACCCCAAAAAGACGTGCATTGGCCGCCTTCTTTTCTGCGGCTTCTGCTTCGATGATCAGGGAGCTCCAGTCGGGAGGAGGAGTAGAGTTGAGCCAGAGCTTGACTGCAGGCAGCATGTTCATGCTGCAAGAGGAGAGGAGCGCATGTTCCGGCATGCCTGGAGGTAGTCTGAAGCAGGCCTGTCGGAAGCGTTCGATGAACACCCGAACCGTTTCCTTCTCCTTCTGGCGTATCGCTATAAGGGACGCCATCGTCATGTCCTTCCGCCGTCGTAGAAGCGGTCGAGGAAGAGGCACGTCAAGTCGTCGAAGGATGATATGGAATTGTCGGAGAGGCTGCAGTACCAGTCATATGCCACTCCCTTCAATGCTCCGACAAATATGCTAGTGAGGTGCGCGTCCTCCTTCGGGAGATGTCCCGTTTGGGACTGAAAGTACGTCAGGTAGCGGCACGGAGAGTCCTTCCCGTCGTATGGCATCAGTATTTGTGGTTTATACTTTGGAGGATAAATCACCTTGTTCCACTCGAGGGGATAGGGTTGGGGGATGCCCATCTTCTGGCGCTCCTCTTGCCTGTTCTTGGACTCAAAGCGCTCCCGCAAGTCCTTGATCATTTCGACCACATCCTCCGTGGAGCTGGGAGTCGGGGAAGGTGGTACCACCTGGAGTTGAGCGTTTGAGGGCTCAGACGTCCGGGGTACTTCTCGACGATCTGTGTCTGAGGATACCCGTTGAAGGGGTACACTCGATTCCCCATTGGCCCCTGGGTCGGGACCGGTCGAAGGTGTTCGGGTCAAGGCCGACCGTATTTCAAACACCGCCTGAGTCAGTATTTGTATAGAAGCAGAGAGGGTTTTGAGTCCTCCCTCTAATGTGTCTATGCGCTGGACGATGTCCTGCGGCGGCGCATCAGACTCGGAATCACCCCCAGCCATGTATACTGTCATGACACGGCCGGGAGTGGATGGATTGGTTGAGGCTTCGCTCTCGGCCTCACTCTCATGTAGGGGAGTCGCCTCTCCTGGAGTTTCATCTTGGCCACCCCCAGCCACGTTCTGGAGGTCATTCTCGACGGGCGCATCTGCAAGGGTCTGATTACCCTCAGCTCCGTCTTGAAGGGCCTCTTCGTCTCCGGAACTACCCCCAGCTGTGTTCTGGGGGACATCCTCATTTTGAGGGGCTTCTGGGAGGCTGACTTCGCCTCGAGGATGAAGATCCGCCGCAGCTGTGCTTTGGACATCTTCGTCTTCGGAAGGAGGCTCAACAAGGGTCTGACTACCCCCAGCTTCCTCCAAGAACTTCTTCCTCGACCGAGTGCCTTCGAACACTCCGGAGGACGAGACAACTGCCTTGGTTTTCCTCGGCTGGCTTTTGGATGAGGACGAGGAATTGCCAGTCGTCTTTCGGACTGACGAGGAGTTGGAGATCACGTTGCATGAAGCAACCCTTGGCTCCTCTTCTGTTGACACCTTCATCCCAAGGCGATGTCGGAGGGGTGTCGATGATTGCAGCCGCTGGAAGACTGACTGCCTTGGTGGTACTGCCGCCTTGCAACAGCAGTTGATGGTGACCACCGTACAAGTATGCCCCGTGAGAGGCGTATCGTGCTTGTTGGTCGACTCTCCTGACCGGCGCTTGTGAGTGATCATGTTACGCAGGTCGTTGGAGGAGAGTGCTACCTTCATACCCCCTTCAGGCGCATGGCAAGGCCAAACGCCAGGGTGGTCAGGTGAGTGCTGTGCCCCCTGATCTAATACCAAACAGGCATCCCGATCAGTAGTGGAGGAACCACAACATTTGAAGTGACTTGAACGGACCTCAGACACACAACCAGAGGAGACGCGGGAGTTCAAGACCACTGAGTTTGCCTCACTCGACTTGGTTGTGCACGCAGTAGATGTGCCCAAGTGAGTTGAGGGCTTTGAAGGGCGGCTCGTTTTTGGTGCAGAAGCACCTGAGTCGACCTTGTACAGCTTGCCATCAGCAGCACGCATGATTGTGAGCGCATGCTTTTGGCTTGCTGCTGGCATAGCACGTTTGTGGCGCATGGCCCGTGCCGTCTTGGATTTCTTCGTACTAGCCCGCTGGGGCGTATAGTACTCAGCATCCAAATTCTCCTCGCCATTATAGCGAGTGAGTCTGTCAAAGACAGAGACTTTTTGTGGCACATCAGAGGTGATGCGCGGGGCATTGGCTGCGCCCCTGCTCCGTCGACGCATCTTCCTCGCCTGAGAGGAAGATGGCTGGGGAATTTGGTCAGCCGTACGCTTCTCCGAGAGATACGTTGCATCAGCGGGCGCACCTTGGTTGCTGAGGACGTCAACAGGAAGGGAAGGCTGGATTAGCGCATCCCCTTCAGTGGTGGTGCCCGAGACGTCGACCTTGCGCACCCAGACTTGGCGGGTCTTCTTCGGCTTCGGCAGCCGCTTCGAAGGACTCACACTTCCTTCAGAAATAAACTCCTCGTATGCATGTTGATTGAGGCGCACGACCAACGTCTTGTGGAAGGAGCCCACCTTCACGTCGTCGGCTTGCGACACGACTTTCTCGGTGGAGGAGAAAGAGGTCTCCAGCAGAGTCGCCAGCTTGTTTGCCATTAAAATTGTTTGATTACAAATTTCAATACAAACAGAACAGTGTTACAATATAGGACTTAGATGTAGTCCTAGAAGTACACTTTTGTTTATCTGGGTCCCTTGTGCCGATGGAGCGAGTGGTAATGCGTTGACTCCGTTGACGAGCTGACGACGGTTATCGGTTCTCTGAAGGTTTAGATTGCTCTGGGTGCTGGAGCTTGCTGAGAGAAGGAAGACATTGAGTGTCTGTATCTGCCTCTCTGATGATATGTTCCTTCGTTGGGTATTCTCTGTGTTGTCCGTGGGTAAGAAGGAAATGATCCCTCTATTTATAGCTGGGCAGGTTGGCTGCTCATGCGCGCATATGTAGGATGCGCCGGTGCGTGGAGACGCCACGTAGAGATTGCTGATGGAGGCGCATGGATGATGCGCCCTGATCGAGGGGTTGAATTCTTCATACTGCTGTTGTAAGCCGACACGTAGCAGAGAAGAGGATCTTTCTGTTGCTGAGATCTTGGGTGAGTTGAGTCAAAGGACACGTGTCGTCGACTCAAAGCTTGGAGATCTCGGATTTGATGGAGAATGATCTGGTGGGATGCGCCTAGGACTGGGCGCATGAGGAGACTTTGGCTCGTAACCTTTATGAGTCACGAACCATTCTGGGCGCATGGCTTTTGAGGCGCATGCAGGCGACTTTCCTTCTGTCTTCAGAGAGCAGTCTGGGGCGCCTGGCTTTTGAGGTGCATGCAGATTTGGACGCATGGCTGCAGAGGCGCATGCGGGTGGTTGAGTGGCCACGTGGCAGTAGCCGTCGGAGTAAAGTCATGATGATGCTGACGTTACCGACGCTTCGTTTTCTGAAAAAGCTGTCAATTGTTCAGACTTTGGAAGGTGTGCTGCCAACTCTGTCAGTTCAGCATTTAATGTTTCTGACATTCGATGGACAACTGAGGGGACGCGTCGATTGGCATTCCACTGGGTATGAGGACACATGGGGGCGCATCCTCTGTGATGCGCTTGGTACTGAAGGGTGCGTCTGTGTGATGCCCCTGAGGTCGAAGGGCGCGTGCGGCTGTTTCGTTCCTCGAGTGCTTTAAATAGCCGTTTGGCTGAATTCGAGGCGTCCGGTTCATCCATTAAATACAAGTTTATTGCACGGAATTCGGAGAGCCATCCACCTGGCGTGTGGGTTTGATCTACCCGACCTGTAAATAGTGGCATGGAGAGAATGTTTGCTTCTCATTCTCTCACGTACTTCCAACATGAACTTGGGTACTCGAGTGCATTCTGTTGACGAAATGCTCCCGAGGGTGAAGATGAGACGCCATGTCGTCATTGATGCACTTAAAGGTGACTGTTACATCCAAAAGACGGAGTCGAGGGCTTCCGAGGCAGGCGGAAGGTGCCTGTTGCATCCAAAGATAGGGATGCTCGGGCCTCGTCTTCGTTGTGCAAGAAGAGCCGTAGATCGGAATTGCGGGGCTAGGCTCTTTCTTCCTTCAAAGTGGGTATTGTCCACTCTGGTTGTGTTGAAAGCTGCTCATTTAGCCGTATTTCGATTACGGTCTCCCTTGGTCTTTGGAGGCTCTTTCGAAGCCTCCCCTGGCCACAGACTTGCGGTGCTCTTCTCTTCCTTGGTTCCTTTTTTGGCCGAAACGGTCCCATGGCCCTGGGTTGCCGTTACGGGGAAACTTTACCTTGTCGACCAGTTGTCCAATGACCATGCAAGACCCTTCACTCAAACTGACGTCTCACACAGTCATTGTATTCTCAGTGTTATCATCTCTTTCCACAACCAAGTTCAAGTCTTCTTTCCTTGAGACCCATCAAGGACCCCTCGACGACCCACGGTCGCGAGCATTCTTTCCATGTTACCATATCAATTCATTCAACTCAATGCCTATTCGATAGTCATTTCTCAAAAAAACCTATTAAATCAACCGTGGTTCATGCCTTAACACTAAGTCCGTGCATCGTGCCTTAGGCCCATCGTGCTCTACGCGACACTATCGCCCAACTCATACTCCACACGACTAGCTTTGAAACCGTAGGACTTCATGGCTATACTCAGCCGTAGAACTCATAGGACCGTGCTTGGAATGACTTAGGTCGACCGCCATCACTTTGCCTAACTTCACCAAGCCTACAACTTAACTCAAGGGACGAGCAAAGGCTATGCCAAGCCTTGCATCATGGAAGCGTGCATGCTTTATCGAGCATTTACGCGGGCGACGCCTATGACTTAGGCTACGTACATACTTTGCCTACTCAACCAACTGTCCTTCTTCCAAGCCACGGGACGAAGGACCGAGTGTCATTTTCAAAGCACGTCGTGCACCAACTCTAAGCCGACCGTTGGACCTTTCCATATTCTAACTCAATTCGACCCGTCGGAATTATTTCCTTTAGCTATGTGGATTCATCTCTTTTATTATTAAGCCTACTTGTGCAAGTTGAAAACATGCGAATTATTATGTGAAGGCTAAGATGAGGCAAGTTCACCGAAACTACCCCACCTGAGCGTGCGATCGCCTCGACCGAGCGATGTCTTCGAGCAGCCGTTGCAAGGCTAAGTCCGAACGCCGTCGGTGTTTCGATTCCTCCGATTGACTGAGCGGGACGGGGCACTACATCATACACCACTTAGAAAAAATTTCGTCCTCGAAACTAACTGAGTACACTTATTGACTTATCACTCGACTCAACATCATACGTTTCTCGCACACATTTCTCCTTTGCGTTCCCTCAATCCGAGCCACGTTCGTGCTACCCTCAATCCTTTCTTCAAAACTCACGATCTTAAAATTCTTGACACTTTTCCATTCCTCAAGTCTCACTTGAATTCAACATATCACTTAGTATGGATCGTGCACATATTTTAGGCATCCCCAAAATACATATATTTCAACCAAGCCTAGTGATAGCGAATCCTGCCATCACCACCCGAGTCGGATCGTACATATATTCAAGCGTCCCTGATATACATGCATGTCAACCGATACTCGCGAGTGGTGCCTCCACAAATCCTACCACTTCACACTCGCACGTCTGTCTAACCGCTAGGCTATGTCTTTCCGTCAGTATTGGAATCATAGTTCCCAAACAACAATATCAACACTGACCCCATCCTAAGGTCAAACCAAATTGATAGTACGGGGTTTTCTACTCAAGCTCGCATCACTCTGATTTCTAAACATCGAGCATCGATTTTCTACACACATCCCAATATTCGTCGCACGGGGTCCGCGTCATTCAGCAAAGCCATCCTACGATAACTCACATTTCAACCAATTCCTTGACGTATCGACATCACTCGTTCATCAAGCCATTTCATATAGTCTATCTTCTTTGAACACGTTTGACGTAATCTGCCTATCAATCCTTCCAAGTCAAGCACGCTACGACACAATTCATCGCTAAACCATAATTCATATTTCACATTCCATACTTCCGAAGTCAACTATTCCAATTCACATAATCGATCACTAGGTCGTCTGACTTAACAATACGTTGTGCTTCGATCTCACGCGAGTAAGATTATCCACGGTGGGCATGAATCACCATGCACGCTCCCGCGAGATAATCATTCTCATCAGAACGTAACTCTTGTTTGTGTCTAGACTAGTTCATTATCGATGCACGGATTGGACCTACTCAATCCTCAAGTTTCATTCAATCACCAATCGTAAGTCCTAACATCCTCAAATTTTCCTTCGTATCAAACCGACAAATCGAGACAATCAAAGTTGCCGCATCCTGATTTTTTCGAGTTCGATCATTCCCGCGACATGAATCACCATGTCAGCGCTCACGCGGAACGATCGCCCCAAATCCGACACAACGCATGTACGAGGCTAGAATTGCACTCGCGCAAGACAAGATCGTCGACGTTATGGTTATCCGCGTAACCATCAAGACACAATCATTTTCATCCAACATTCATCTCGATCAAAATCCTAAGTATAGCATCCAACCGAACAATAACACTTGCACGATCGTCATTCATCGAGTTAGAGTACCCCCGAGTTATCGCATAGCGATCTTTGATGTGCCTCAATACCATCGACGATATGCGTAACCTGACGATCTTTCTTTGCAACCAAATTTCGAGTCGTGCGAACGATGCTATCGTCCGACTGGACAATCTCCTCGACATTCAAATTCTAGTTCGATTCTTTATCTTTCGAATCATTCACAACATCAATTTTCCTCAATCGATCGATCGACATCCCTGAGGCTATCGCATACACCACTCAGGGATGAAGTCATTTATCAAATCCTCAACTATCATTCGAATCAAAATCCACTTCTTCAAATTTTTCGTTCGAACCATTCCTCAATTTCCAAGCACGCTTACCTATATCGCACCGACGTTGTCATCGCTCGATAGTACCCATATCGATAGTCATCCCATTTACTCAATCAAGTCTAACTTATTCTCGTTCGACACAATTCGAATCCCGCACTCGACTTTTCTAAGGTCGATGCAACTTTGGTGTATATGCCCAGCCCGACTTAGCCAACCGTGCTTACGCAAACCATCTTTTTGTTTTATAAAAAACCGTTCTCCTATATTTTGCAAAATAGATAGACTTATTATCTGGACATCCCATGGGACATTTGAGAGAGAGCGCACCAACGATATCAACTTTGCGGAAGCAACGATTCAGAGTTTGCGGAAACAACGGAGTTAAAGAATTCAATCGGTAGTCCAAGGACGTAAAGCCGTGCTCTGATACCATTATGTCATGCCCTGCTCCCGTAGGAGCGATCGTCCTTGCTAAGGCGTGATATCGCACGAGCCTAGATTGCGCTCGTGCAAGACGGGTTCCATAACGGCCGATTCCAACGGCTGCGACGGGATCGTCGCACAGAAGTCCCAAGCAGAGACATTGAATAATAGCAGCAAAATTTAGAACAAAATATAAGTCATTGCAAAACACTCTTTTATTGATATTAAAATAAGGTTACAATGGGGCGCAAGGCCAAGATTACAAGTCTCTCATACTCACTCAAGCTCATATTACAAGTCACTCAGCTCTCTCTCTCATCTCTCAATACGTTTTTCGATCCAGCGGAAGCTTCGGAAGGCGATGTCCATACATTATGTCCCGTATAATTCTTTACTCCATGCGGCCGTATGCTTCGAATCGCCAAGGAACTCCGTATCTCTACGCATCCAAGCGAGCTCCGTGCCACGACTTTCTACCTGTGCCTGCACATGTAAACTATGTGGGTGTCAGTACTCAACTGTACTGGTGGAATGAGCTCCTCGTCCACCCATACAAACCCGACACGTTTGATTTTTGTGCAACTTAGTCCCCTTTATGATTGTCTTTCTACTCTTGTCTTAGGATCAGTTTTAGGACCGATGCCTTGGCCTATTCCGTGTCTCTAGACCATCTCGTGCTTGCAACGACAACGTTAACTCATACCTTGCCTCAAGACCCTTCTCGTGCCAACAACGTTAACCTATCGAGTCGTGTTTGACTTACGACTTAAAATCAGAGACGCAACTACGCGATAAGGCTCCATTTCCGTGTGACCGTGCTACGAACCCTTACTGAGGCCATGCCTCGCAACTCAATGAGACTCAATCATATCGCCGCCTCGCGGCCCTTTGCTACTAAATCATCAACTGACCCATCCAATTTGTGAATTAAGGGTTACTCGACCAACTTTTCCTTGCGGCATCTCCTGACTTAAACTCATGACAACTCAAACCATAACTATGCAACTTATATGCCGACAACATAGGACTCGACGCCACATCTCGTGTCGAAGCACGGTGTCTTCGTTGCAGCCAAATCTTAGGCCCAAACATTGTCTTCAAACTATACACACGCATTCAACTCGACTTCTTGATATAGTGTACTCAATACTCGACTCAATCCAAAGGCACACTCGCGGATTGCCGCCCGTGCCGACTCATCTATATGAGGTCACTAGCATGACAAGCTATTATGGAGACATAGCTTGCGGTTGGCCGGGACCCTTCCAGCACAAGGTAGCTAGCCCCCTGGAAGTCCTCGACTAACCCGGTGCTATCGAGTCAGCACAGCTATCACCGTGTTTCCTTTCTTGGCCGAAACGGTCCCATGGCCCTGGGTTGCCGTTACGGGAAAACTCTACCTTGTCGACAAGTTGTCCAATGACCATGCAAGACCCTTCACTCAAACTGACGTCTCACACAGTCATTGTATTCTCAGTGTTATCATCTCTTTCCACAACCAAGTTCAAGTCTTCTTTCCTTGAGACCCCTCAAGGACCCCTCGACGACCCACGGTCGCGAGCATTCTTTCCATGTTACCATATCATTTCATTCAACTCAATGCCTATTCGATAGTCCTTTCTCCAAAAAACCCATTAAATCAACCGTGGTTCATGCCTTAACACTAAGTCCGTGCATCGTGTCTTAGGCCCATCGTGCTCTACGCGACACTATCGCCCAACTCATACTCCATACGACTAGTTTTGAAATCGAAGGACTTCGTGGCTATACTCAGCCGTAGAACTCATAGGACCGTGCTTGGAATGACTTAGGTCGACCGCCATCACTTTGCCTAACTTTACCAAGCCTACAACTTAACTCAAGGGACGAGCAAAGGCTATGCCAAGCCTTGCATCATGGAAGCGTGCATGCTTTATCGAGCATTTACGCGGGCGACGCCTATAACTTAGGCTACGTACATACTTCGCCTACTCAACCAACTGTCCTTCTCCCAAGCCACGGGACGAAGGACCGAGTGTCATTTTCAAAGCACGCCGTGCACCAACTCTCAGCCGACCGTTGGACCTTTCCATATTCTAACTCAATTCGACCCGTCGGGATTATTCCCTTTAGCTATGTGGATTCATCTCTTTTATTATTAAGCCTACTTGTGCAAGTTGAAAATATGCGAATTATTATGTGAAGGCTAAGATGAGGCAAGTTCACCGAAACTACCCCACCTGAGCGTACGATCGCCTCGACCGAGCGATGTCTTCGAGCAGCCGTTGCAAGGCTAAGTCCGAACGTCGTCGGCATTTCGATTCCTCCGATTGACTGAGCGGGACGGGGCACTACATATGTGACGAATGCCGCTTTGATCCTATGTTGATATGGTTAATGGACAGATTGTTCGGATATATCCTAAGAATTAAGATAGCAATTTATGAGCTCATTAACGTTAACACACACTACCAAAATAACCAACTTTAGCGACGGCCACATCCGTCGCTCATCCGTCGGTAACATAAATTACCGACGGAATAGCGACGGATATTTGATGAAAATGGCCGTCGGGAAATACGTCGTCGCTAAAATTTGTTCGTCGCTAAGCCGTCGGACAAATGATTAACCGACGGACTAGCGACTGATTACCGACGGTTGCCTTTCAATGGTTTAGCGACGGATTAGCGACTTGTTCCCGTCGGTTTACATGCCATATAATATTAAAATATCCGTCGCTAAGCCGTCGTAAATAGGTCGATAAAAGCGTATCAGAGAGGTTCCTGATACGCAAAATCAGTCGCTATTCCGTCGCCATTCCGTCGTTAACCTCGACGTTATAGCGATGGATTAGCGACGGGTAGGGCGTCGGCCTGGTTCTGGAAAGCTTCCATATTTCCAGAACCATGTCGACGGATAATGGGTCGCTAAGCCGTCGCTAGTCCGTCGTCATCCTCGACAGATTAGCGACGGATTAGCGACCCACTATCCGTCGCTAAGTCTCTGGAAACCTACCATATTTCCAGAACCATGTCGACGGATTTGCCGTCGCTAGGTAGTCGATATTCCGTCGCTAATATTCCAGTTAGCGACGGAAGTTCCGTCGCTAGTTCGTCGCTAGCTCGTCGCTACCTGCAAATTTATTTCAACCAGTTAGCGACGGATTCGCCGTCGCTAGGTAGTCGCTAGGTGGTCGCTAACTGCAAAATATTTATATCACCCAGTTAGCGACGGATATTCCGTCGCTCGTCCGTCGGTAACTGCAAATATTTATATAACCCAGTTAGCGACGGATTTGCCGTCGCTAGTTAGTCGCTCATCGGTCGCTAAAAGATATATCCGTCGCTAGTTAGTCGCTAGTCCGTCGCTAAATGCAACATTAATTAAAAAAAATTACAGAAACATTCTATTTCCTTTTCGTAAATATTACACATATTCATAATATCCAATATCCAAACATCCATGTACGATCAACAAATATCCAAATATCCAAATTCATAATATCCAATATCAAACAGAAATATCCAAACATCTATGTACAAATATCCAAACACAAATACACAAATTCATAATATCCAAACATTCATGTACGCTTCCAAAATATCCAGAATTCAAAATCCAAAAACAGTACAAATATCCAAAAACAGTACAAATATCATTGAGATGGATCGCGTCGTCGTCTCGGCGCCGCCTCGGCTCTGCGGATGTACTCTTCCACCATGTATGCCGGCACCTGGGACAACACATGCTCTGGAAGCGTGCGAAGCTGCTCTGGCGACATCAAGTCCATGAGCCTAATGAGCGCAGTATCCGGTACCAGACGGACCTCGGCAGAACGGTCAAATGAATAACGTCCAGGGTCGGAAGGACCGGCAACCGCACTAGACGTACCGGGAGCAGACGGATCTGGACCGGGAGCAGAAGAAGGACGCGGAAGGCGCTCCAGCACATCCGACATTAGACTCCGTATTTCCGACATATCGGAGGTGAGAGTCGCAAGCTGCGCCCTCATATCGTCCGACGGGGGCGCGGGAGGAGGCGGGGGCGGTGGATATCTCGGAGTCACGCCCTGCAACGACGTCGCCATGGAACCTACGCCGTAGACGCGCCCTTTATTAAAGCCGCCGACAGACTCTACGAACACGTCGTCGTAGCGAGCGGCCATAGAAGAGGGCGTCTGGGTGGGCGTTGTTTCGCCGACAACCTCGGCAGGGGGCTCAATCTGACTAAGGGCCTCACGATATGCAGCCTATCCAATGAATGTGTTTATACTATAAGTTTTCCTAAATTATAATCTAAATCCTATGTTTTCCTAAGTTATAATTTGAATCCTACGTTCACCTAATTAAGTTAACAATAATTATATTTCTAATATAAATCTCATAAACGTAATTACTTACATCAGTCGCCTGGGCCCTCGCGTCGACGAAGCTCCCGTCTGCCCGCCTCTTGTGTGTATGCAGGAATACATCGTAGGCGGTGACCGACTCCGGCTCTCTCCCTTCCTTTACCGCCCGTTGTGCCTGCATACGAAATATACGTCGAATTTAATTAACTATGTATATTAATAGTACCGAATTTAATAGTGAAATGAATTTGCGGTATCTCACCAAATCTGTACGGAGGACTCTATATCCGGGGAATGTGGAAGGCGACCACGACCGCTACCACCACGACCGCTACCACCACGTCCACGGCCAGTGCCGCTACCACCACGCCCACCACGGCCAGTACCGCCACCACCAGCACCACCACGGCCACGGCCACTGCCGCTACCAGCAGCACGAGTGGTAGTGACCATGACCTGTAAATAGAACACATAAATATAATTAACAATATAGAAGTATAAATGAATATAAAACTGAACTAAAATATATATACCAGCAGCAGGGCGGCGAGTGCCATCAAGACAATGAGAACTAAGAGTGCCATCTGTAAAAAGAAAATCATACAATAAGTAGATGATCGAACGACAAAAACATAAACTGAAATAAGAATGTGTCCATCTAAACTGAATTCACTACGTTAGTTGTAAGTGCTTCTAATATATACCGATATTTAATCTAATCATCGTTATCGTCCTCGTCCTCATCGTCATCGTCATCGTTCTCATCCTCATTCTCTTCGTCGACTTCATCTATATCATCATCCTCATCGTCGACTTCATCTGTATCATCATCCTCATCCTCATCCTCATCCTCTTCTTCTTCTTCTTCTTCTTCTTCTTCTTCTTCTTCTTCTTCTTCTTCTTCTTCTACTTCTTCTTCAGGCTCAATACTTGGGACAAGACGCCTCTTTCTCCCCTGGTTGACAGCTAAGTCTTGTATATCAACCTCTTCCTCCCTTCTATTTTCCTCAGCATGAGGTATATCGACATCTTCCACGTCCATGGTATCCGACTGTTGTCCCATGTATTGGGGCTTCTCGATCTGGTCCTCTTGGTATGCTGGGTCTCCAACGTTGAATGTATTTCCAGATTTAATCTTGCATACTGCCCACCAGTCAAATCGATCTCTACGACGCCTTGGGTAGCTTGTATAGTAGACTTGAACAGCCTGACTTGCTATCGCAAACGTGTCGGACCCTCTATACCTCCTGCGATAATTTATATCGACGAATCCAAATTGTTTATCGATTCTCCAACCGATATTTGGTCTCGTATCGAACCACTCACATTTGAACATCACAATATGCATATCATATGGGGCACTATATTGTAAATCTATAATCTCCCGAAGCACTCCATAATAGTCAAAGTCCGGCTCGTCGTCATAGATGGTGCCTCTTATGCAAACACCAGAATTCTTGGTATCGACAATCTTCTCCTCAAGTTGTACCATATGTTGCACCGTCAGCTTAGTTGAACAGATATCCCTGAAGAATGTAGACAGCTCGGCCAACGGAACCCATACAGCAGAAGGCAACAACTCTCTCAAAGCAATGGGCAGTAATCTTTCCATAAACACGTGGCGGTCGTGACTCTTCATTCCCGTTAGCTTGCGTTCATTGAGATCAACGCATCTAGACAAATTCGAAACATAGCCGTCGGGAAATCTTAAATTAGATATCCACTTGCAGATTATTAATCTATCTTCCTTGCTCAATGTGTATGGCGCTATAGGCTTACTTAATTGTCCACCAGCACCCCTTTGTATCAAGTTCAGATGAGGATGCTTGCATATCTCGGCTATGTTTTGTCTTGTTTTTGGATTGTCCTTCGTCTTTCCTTTAATATCTATGACGGTATTGAAGACATTATCGAACACGTTCTTTTCGATATGCATGACATCAAGATTATGCCTTATAAGATTATCTTTCCAATAAGGCAAGTCCCAGAAGATACTCCGTTTGGTCCAGTTATGGCTTTGTCCGAACCCCTCGACACGATGGTTCGATGGATCTTCCATTGCGGTGGGCAATTCCTTTACAGCTTCCCAAATATCGTATCCCGAAAATCTGGCAGGAGGTTGAGAAAATTCTTGTTTTCCATATCTGAACGCGTCCTTATTCTTTCTCCAAGGATGGATCGCGGGCAGAAATTGACGGTGACAGTCAAAGAAAGAAGTTTTTCCTCCATGCCTAAGGCGGAACGCCTTACTATTTTCCATGCATATCGGACAAGACATGTTGCCGTGCGTACTCCATCCCGACAGCATACCGTATGCTGGAAAATCATTGATTGTCCACATGAGTGAAGCTCTCATCTGAAAGTTCTGTTTCCTGGAAATATCATAGGTCGTGACGCCGATCTCCCACAGCTGTTTCAGCTCATCCACCAACGGCTGTAAATATATATCGATGTTCTTCGTCGGATTTTTAGGACCGGGTATGATAGCTGTCAGAAACATATAAGGAGTCTTCACAATTCTCTTTGTAGTACAACATGCATCCGTTGCGACAATAATCTATCTTCTCGTACCCCAGTCCCAGTTGTCGGACCATCATCTTTGACTTGTAGAAGTTTTTTGGTAGCTCTTTTGATTCCTTCGGTAACACCTCCTTGATTACTTCTGTGATCCGATTATAGCAAGCTTGTGGCAAGTTAAAATCAGACTTTATGTTCAACAACCGCATCGTCACTGACAGTGCGGAATGAGTCTCACAACCAGGATATAGAGAAGTATCTGCGTCCTGAAACATGTCATAGAACTCCTTCGCCTCGGGATTAGGATCCTCCGGATCAAAATTAGGCCCTGCCGCATCATACACCATATCTCGTGCAAGGTTCTGCAGATCTCCATAATCAACAGTACCGTCCATGTACTGAGCTTTGCTCATTGCATAATTAAGAAATACTTCCACGCCTGCCTGAAAATCGTCACTCACACCAATTCTACTCTCGTGTTGCCGTTTGTACATCCATGTACGATCAACAAAATAACGACTCATCCTCAATTTGGATGTGAAAATCTGTATCGTAAGACAAACTAAACATAAGAATAGCCCGATACCAATACTCATAAATTTGGATTAGGGTTAGGATGTTAGATATAAGTGAACTAGGTGATGTAGAGTACAATATAGGGAACTGTGAATGGACTGAAAGTTGCACATGAGAAGGTTCAATGAAGGGCCCATAAATGGGTTCACATGATAAGTTAGTAAGAATCCACATCACTATACATACTCCCCCGTCTCAGGAGTGTGTCTGGCTCCTATTTAGAACAGCACAGGTCACAACATGTCCAGAATAGCAAAACAGAGCTCTACAATGTATATCGGTATCGGACTATTCCTACGAGTATTGGTATCAGCGATATCAATACTCGTGTGAATAGGAGATTGCAATATAAGTCTAAGCTATCTAGCTAACATGTATACTTGCATTTACATTGTATCATAACTTGTATCTAGTTACCTTGCTAATCATGTATATACTCTTAACATATATGTGAAGACACTATACTAACATGTATTTAAATCAAGGTTCAAAGTATCGGTATCGGAATCGGTATCGGACTATATATTCCTACGAGTATTGGCATCGGCGATATCAATACTCGTGTGAATAGGAGATTGCAATATAAGTCTAAGCTATCTAGCTAACATGTATACTTGCATTTACATTGTATCATAACTTGTATCTAGTTACCTTGCTAATCATGTATATACTCTTAACATATATGTGAAGACACTATACTAACATGTATTTAAATCAAGGTTCAAAGTATCGGTATCGGAATCGGTATCGGACTATATATTCCTACGAGTATTGGCATCGGCGATATCAATACTCGTGTGAATAGGAGATTACAATATAAGTCTAAGCTATCTAGCTAACATGTATACTTGCATTTACATTGTATCATAACTTGTATCTAGTTACCTTGCTAATCATGTATATACTCTTAACATATATGTGAAGATACTATACTAACATGTATTTAAATCAAGGTTCAAAGTATCGGTATCGGAATCGGTATCGGACTATATATTCCTACGAGTATTGGCATCGGCGATATCAATACTCGTGTGAATAGGAGATTGCAATATAAGTCTAAGCTATCTAGCTAACATGTATACTTGCATTTACATTGTATCATAACTTGTATCTAGTTACCTTGCAATATAAGTCTAATCAATCTAGTATTGGTATCGGCGATATCGGTAGTATCGGCGGTATCGGATCGAAGTATCAGATTTTTTTGGTATTGGAAAACAAATAATTATTAATAAATTATTTACATTTAAAAACATATAATTTATACATTTAGGCATAATTTTAAGTGTTTTAAGTATTATTTCTTAGTAGTTTTGAAATTAAATGAAATTAAATTAAATGAAATAGTATTATTTCTTAGGATCGGGACATGCCAAACCGTATCCGTATCGGGGAATGCAACCCATTCCCCACCCCTCCGACCCCCCTGCCCCCATTCAACACCCCCCCCCCCGACCCCCCTGCCCTCTCCATTACCCACCCCCCCCGACCCCCCTGCCCCCATTCCCCACCCCCTCCGACCCCCCTGCCCCCATTCAACACCCCCCCCGACCCCCCTGCCCTCTCCACCCCCCACCCCCCGACCCCCCTGCCCCCATTCCCCACCCCCCCGACCCCCCGACCCTCATTCCCCACCCCCCCACCCCCCTGCCCCCATTCCCCACACCCCCCCGACCCCCTGACCCCATTCACCACCCCCCCCGCCCTCTCCACCCCCCGCGAAGCCGACCCCCCCCCACTCCCCCCCCCGGCCCCAAAACCCAAAATTAGAGAAAGAGAGAGAGAGAGAGAGAGAGAGAGAGAGAGAGATACCTGGTAGAGAGAGAGAGAGAGCCGTGAGAGAGAGAGAGAGCCGCGCGCGAGAGAGAGAGAGCCGCGAGAGAGAGAGAGAGTTTTGGGGGGAATGAAAAATTCCCCCCCGTCGGTTCAATTTAAGTTAGGGCACAGAACCTAGCGACGGAATAGCGACGGAATAAATTAGTCGCTAAACCGTCGCCAATTAAAAGGTGTTTTTCGACGGATATATCCGTCGCCAGTTAGTCGCTAAAGTTTCCGCCAATGTTTTAAAGATTTTGCCGCCAACATTTGCGACGAATAAGCGACGAAAAAGAATCCGTCGCTAACGTTCGTCCACTTAGCGACGGAAACCCGACAAATTTTTACATTTAAAATTGGAAAAAATTATGTTATGTTGTCTGTCGCTAATCCGTCGCTAAGATGTCGGAAACTGGTCGCTATTAGCGACGAAATCCGTCCGTCGCTAAACTTCCGTCGGTAAAGTGGGGTATTTTAGTAGTGACAATTATAAGGTTGTATATGTGGCCCAGTGGGAGATTGTTCGAATTATTCAATAATTAAGGGGCCACACATGTAAAATTAATTGTGCTTGGGCTATCTAAATAATGAAGCCTAATTAAAGTGGTCTATTTGAAAATTGGCTTAAGGGTATAATTGTCATGGAATTAATGTGTAGATACCGGAGATAATTCTAATTTGATGAGGGGCCAAATTAGAAATATCAACACACACACAAACACACACACACACACATACACACACACACACACACATATATATATATGTATGTGCGTGTGTGTGTGTGTGTGTGTGTGTGTGTGTGTGTGTGTGTGTGTGTGTGTGTGTGTGTGTGTGTGTGTGTATTCATTAGGATTATGGTCCCCAACTTATACGGCCACCAAAAGAGAGGTTCTCTCTTTTTTCTCTTCTGCATCCCCATCAACAGAAAGAGAGGGACAAAGGATTCGGATTCACCTTTGTCATTAAGGGTCGTAGCAAGTTGGAAGATCGAACCCAATAAATAGATGATCGCTTCAAGATCCATCAAGCCTAGCAATGGATTCAGGTACGCTTCTGCAATTTAATTTATGTTCTTCATCTCATGAGTCGACATGGTACAATAAAGACCGACATATCTGTATACGGATACATATTGTATATTGTATTATGTATTTTTTTTAACTTTCGGAGAAACTTAGAAAAACTTGATTTTGAGACTTTATTACTTGACCGGCATACCATCGGTATACCGATGTGTGCCGATGGTATACTGCCTGGGAGATATTTTCACTTTTAGATATTTTAGATTTCATATATTTTCGTGAATAGTATTATAATAATTTCGTAAATAGTGTTTATATATTTTCATGAATAGTAAAGATGCATTCTATTATCCATTGGTTTCTTGATTTTCTTCTGAATGGTCGAGATCGATTCAAATCGAGTCGTGGATCGCGATCGGACGGTCACGATTAATTCACCTTCTCTATATATACCCTTTCATTTCTTTTCAAAATTTCTTTTTACAATCTCTCTCTAGTCTTCTTCTCTTCTCGTTTCCTCTCCATTTTTCTCATGAGCTAGGAGCTTGGTTTCGAGGCCTCGGAGTATGGTTTTCGAACCCTTCTTGGTGGTGGAGTTGAAGAGTTAGGCTTGGAGATACATTAGGCAAGTACATCTTGCCAAACTACTAGACGAATATTATTTTTACTGCTATTTTGTTTTTTATTGTCTTGATAGTCCAATATTATCTAGGACTTGCTTTACCAAAAATGTTTCTCTCGAGATTCTCGTCATTTTGATCGTCTCGGAACTTAGTCTGAGTCAGGTTTTGCTTTCCTGTAAAATCCTGATATCTTTTTAGTAGGAAAATTTTGTATTGGGAATGATACCGGAGTACTTGCCATGAGACTTAGTATATGTGTTGTGCATGGTCTTCCTCTAGTATTGTTTTCATAGTTATTCTTGAATTCTACAACTTTCGGGACGAGATTTGATTTTCGGAACTTGTTTCAAGTCCTTAGTGTTATTTTTCAGACACAAATGGCATACCATCAGTGTACCGGTGTATACCGATGGCATACCGGTTTGTAGGTCCTTTTCAAGTTGAAAACCTACTGTTACAATTAACGGTATATCGTCGGTATATTGGTCGGTACCGCTAGTATACTGATCATGTACATTATATTTTCTAGCAAGTTTTGTGTCCCAATCGGAGCATACTGTTGGTATACAGCCATGGTACCCAAGTTTGATAATTCTTGATTTTGTTTTGATTTTTTGATTTGGAATATTTATACTTGGGTCACAAATAAGTTTTGAAATTAGTGTTTGGGTCTCCATAATATACATAATTAGTGTTTGGGTCTCAAAAATGTCACCAAAAATAATTAGTGACACTTTTGGTACACTTTTGATGACACTTTTGAGACATTAGTGACACTTTTGAGACCCAAACAATAATTATGTATAATATGGAGATCTAAACACTAATTTTAAAACTTATTTGAGACCCAAAGTCTAAATATCCTTTTTGATTTCTTCCTGCTTATTGCTTTCCGGTATAGGCTATGTCATGTTTCTTGCTATATACCACCATACATGTCCGTATTTCTCGTACAAGTCTAGCTTAAGTTGTTTGTCGTAGCACACTCTTGATTCTTGTCCTGTCTAGCTTGATATAGTAGCCCGTCGTGGTGCACTCTTGATTCTTGTCTTGTCTAGCTTAATATAGTGGCTTGTTGTAGCGTACTCATGTCTTGATACTTGTACTCTTTTTGTGGCTTATTATAGTGCACTCTTGCTTGTCTTGTCCAGTCTTGCATGTCTCATGTCTAGGATAGATTATGCGGAATGCCACACTTGGAATCCTGTCAAAAATGTTAAGGATTAAACAACTAGTTTGATTATCTAGATGTATTGGGAGGAAAGATTTTCCCGATTGCTTGTAAGCCCTTTATTTCGGCCTATACAATGGACTTGTTGCTTTCCGCCGCGAGGGGCACATTTCTAGTACACCGTCGAGTGGGGCTTCCAGTATATCCAGTATATTGTACTTTTATTATCTTGCCGTCGAGCAGGGCTACCTCCTTAGGATACACGTCTCTTACGGCAGTATGTCTACTATATATATCCCCGCAACCGCGGCCTGGATGAGTTAGGTAGTCTGCAGGACTGGCAGCCGAATTGGATTTCTCAAAGTGCATATGTTAGTAATTATAATTGGGCTTAATTGTACTTTGCTACCCTCAACTATTCTGCTTTTTCAACTTGATACCCTAAACTTTTTTTTGTAACAAGTTGATACCCAAAAAATTTTTTGGACGAAAATACCCCTGCTCAAACCTTAAAATTACCCCCTCCCCCCAACCCCCCCCTCCCCTAAACCCCCCCTCCTCCACTCCGGCTACCCCCACCCTCCCGCTCCGACTCCCCTCCGGCCACCCTCCTCTTCCGCGTCCGGCCAACTCCCCTACCCCCACCGCCGCCGGCCGCCGCGGTAGCATCAGCCGCCGCCGCAGCAGCAGCAGCCGCGACGGTAGCGCCGGAAGCGGAAGGGGGGGGGTTGGCCGGACCTGGGAGAGGGGGGAGGGGGAAGGGATAAGGGCATTTTGGGATTTTTTGAAAAATTAGGTATCAAGTTGAAAAAAAAATAATAGTTGAGGTATCAACTTGTTACAAAAAAAAGTTTAGGGTATCAAGTTGAAAAAACGAAATAGTTGCGGGTAGCAAAGTGCAATTAAGCCTTATAATTGTGATAAACGTAGTTAGCTAATGTGTCAAGTCATACTCATTACTTGGCCATGATTGATTGATGGAGTCCATTTCTTGTCTTGCCTAGTCTAGTCTTGCTACAGCTTGTTTTATTTCAATACTTAGATTCCTGTTATTCCCGTACATGTTATTATTACTGCTACATGTCTAGCTTCACTACATGTTTATATGCCTGGTTTCAATACTTGTCTTACATGCTCGGCTATACTTACATGTTTACTTGCTCGGCTTCACCATACATGATCATATGCTTGGTTTCACTTACATGCTCACATGTCCGGCTTTACTACATGTTTCCATTTTTTTTCATATTCCTGTGGTACCTTTGTTGGCCCATTGGTCATAGTCACACCTGGTTTTGATAATAAACATGAACTTTGGTCGATACGCAAATAATAAACAGCTACAGGTATAAAAATAGAATATCTACTTCCAATGTGCTATCACTCATCGTCTTCATCATACAAAAACTTTAGATGCTGATCAATACTTTTTTTTTACATTTTATTCTGTATTTTTCAGTTTATTGAGTCTAAGAAAATATGAGATTGATCGAATTGGCAACTGGCTATTCTACTAAACTCTACTGTCCAATATAGCCTACCTATCTCCTCCACAATTCATACTAAGCCTATACCCAATACCCAATAAAAGAAGCCCAACAATAATGAGCAAATCTTCATGAAAGAACTCTAACCGAGGTTCGGCCAAGTTAGTTCATGTTCGTTTTGTCCTAAAGATCTGCAACCAATTTCCAAATTACGAAAAATGTGGACCCGAACTCTTGTCGAGTTCTGCCCACAAAAATGCTATAAATAGATGAGAAATTTTTATTCCAAATTACTCAATCATTATTCTCTTTTCTATCTATTCAAAAGCATTCCAGAGCTCTACACTTTCATATCTAGCCTTTAGCAACTCCTAGCCAAGCCAAATGTCTTTTCGGTTCGATCTAGAGTTTGGTTTGAGTTGTAAAGAATGTTTTCCGAAAATATTATAGTTTTCAAAGTTTGCCTTATTTGAAGTTGCGAGTCCTTCGGACGAAAACTCATGTTGTAAGGAGCTGCAATCACTCGGTTAAAGCTTGTGCCATAGTGGATTAACATCGAGAAAAAGTACTTGAAACTAGACTAGTCCTCTCAAAGGGATACCAGTATACATCGCTATGTTATGAGTTTGCTTTTCTGATACTCTTTACTTTATGCATTTAATTTTTACAGTTTGCTATCATCTGCCTAGTACTTCATACATGTGACACTGCTTATAATATTTTATTTTGTGATTATCTTTTCGCTATATACACACACACACACACACTCTATTCACCCCCCTCTAAAGGTGCTCAACGTTCCTATAATTGGTATCAAAGCAGGTTATATACAGATATAACACTCTAGAGAGTACACACACACACACACACACACACACACACACACACACACATATATATATATATATATATATATATATATATATATATATATATATGGCAGCTGTGAAATCTATATTCACAGGTGAAGGGAAATCCACAAATAGACCCCCACTATTTGATGGAGCAAACTATAGTTATTGGAAAATACGAATGAGTTTCTTCCTAAAATCTCTTGACTTTGATCTCTGGTCTATAATCATAAATGGCTACAAAAAGCCACCTAGAGTAGTGATTGATGGTAATCTTGTAGATAAGGCACATGACAGATACACATATTTAGAAAAGTCACAAGCCAGTCTTGATGCAAGATCTATCAATGCACTATTCTGTGCCATTGACAAGACTGAGTTTAACAGAGTATCTATATGTGTCACATCATACGACATTTGGAAACTTCTTGAGGTAACTCATGAAGGTAATTCACAAGTGAAGGAATCCAAGATAAGTATATTGACACAAGAGTATGAGGCTTTCAAGATGAAACAAAATGAACCAATCACTCAGATGTTTACATATTTTTTTGATATTACTAATCATTTATCATATATTGGCAAGGATTACACGAATTATGAAAAGATTTGCAAAGTGCTCAGGGGACTAACAAAAAATGGAATCCCAAGGCTACTGCGATTATAGAAGGAAAGGATCTCACCACAATGTCGCTGAAGACACTCATAGTCAAGCTGATGACTCATGAGCTAGACCTACAAGACTTTGAAAAAATAACACCAAAAGAGAAATATATCGCCACTATAGCAGAAATAACAGATCTAACAAGCTCGATGTGTCCGCCAAAAGATAGCTCCTGTGCTTGTCACCCCTCCACCCGTCGTTGTGTATACTCCACCAGGCTTGTACACTCCATTTCTCGTGCGTAGTTTATCGAGAGCGGGATTCCCAGATATTTAACTGGGAGTTCCCTTTTCTCAATTCCTAATACCGCGACCCATTCTTCCTTTAGAGTACAATTTGCATTGAAGAACACTTTGCTCTTGTCTCTATTTAGTTGTAGCCCCGACAGCCGGCCGAACTACGCCATAATATCATATATAACAGCAAGTCCATTCATCGTGGGATTCATAAACACCAGGAGATCGTCAGCATAGATAAGATGGGCCTATGCCCATTCTATTATTTAATAATAATCATAATATTAATTAATTAATTAATAATAATTAATGTAAAATAATAATAATTCTATTAATAGTACCCATATTATTAAAAATATATCTTGTTTATCACGTACCTTTTTTTTACTTATATATTATGCATATATATATACCAATACATGATATTATTATATATACATATATACATGGCTTAAGGCCCAGCCCAAGGGATTAAAAACAATCAAGCCCATAAATCCATAAAACTAAAACAATTAAATTAATTATAATTACTAATGGGCTCTAAGCCCAACCTAATTAAACCAAATCATTTAACAAAAAAAAACCTCAATGGGCTCAAAGCCCAGCCCATACAAAATATTTCATTAAAGAAAAACAAAGGGCTTGGCCCAAAATAATACTCCAGGTGTTCGTTTCAAACAGAGGAGGAGAGAGAGAGAGATTAACAGAGTGAGGGAGAGAGTGAGAGAGTTTGAGAGCTAAAAGAGAGAGAGAGAGAGAGAGGAGAATAAGAACATAGAGTGAGAGAGAGAAATCTCGAGAGTGGAGAGAAAGAGGGGTCGAGAGGGAGAGGGAAGCAGCTCACCAAGGCGGTGCCGGCGAATCGCGGAGCTTGTAAGAGATGCCAGCGGTGAGGGAATGGTTCGTGTAATGTCCCAAATTCGTGATACGTATTTAGTGTACGTATACGTATTTTGGACCCATATTTTATTCAGTTATGATTAGTTATCTTGGTTTATTTTGCATTGACTTGGTTTTATTGGCATTGATAGTTTAAATGGTTTTAATGGTTCATTGGTTTATTTTGGATTAGTGAGGCTTGGTTTATTCCTTGGTTGGTTCGGCATGGCTTGGTTTTGCCTTGGTTCATCATGAACCAATAGGAGAACCACCTAGCTACCACCACCACTACCATTTATTAACCCCCACTTCCTTTCTATCTCTTCATTAATCATCTTCTTCTTCCTCATTTACTTCCTTACCTACCAGAGAGAGGGAGAGAGAGGTCTAGGCAAGTGCATCTTGCTTCATAAAAGAACTCTAATTTTATTGCTTCATTCTCTTCCTTACAGCATTTTAATTTACTTTAGTACTTGGCATTTCCACTTTCTATGGCTAGATTCTTGTAGATCTAAGTTTATACTATTTTTGAATTTCTTGGGTTTTGATCTATTTTATCTTGTTATTTCCGAGTTCTGATGGTTCCATGTTTTAGAGCATTTCATTCTGCCCTATTTTGACCTATGGAAGTTCGGATTTGGACTCTGGATGAAAGGTTCATGGAGCTTGGGAGCCATGGCTAAAGAGTTCTTCTCTTCGGAAGAATGGAGAAGAAGAACTGTTCACAGTCGCATGAACTTAGCCGCATAGTCTTTATGCGGCAAGTTTCCTTCCTGCCGTATAAGCCTTGCTGCACTGTTTAGTCGCATGGCCTATGGCGCAGGGACTAACTCCTCAGTCGCATGAAGGTTTAATCCTCGACCGCATGAACTTTCAATCCCAGCCGCATGACTTGGGACCATTATTTTTAGCCGCATGAGACTTAACCCGGGCCGCATGGACTTGATTGGTTCTTTAGCCGCATGAACCCTTGATTTAATCCAGCCGCATGAAGACTCGCCCATTTCCTGGCCGCATGGGGATTGGCTTCCTGGCCGCATGCGCCATTGCACTTCCAGCCGCATGCGCCCCCTTGTCTTGGCCGCATGGGATCCAGTGACCCTGGCCGCATGCGCTCTCCTAATTGGGCCGCATGTGTCTTACCCTTTCCTGACCGCATATGCCTGAGCCGCATACGCCCTGTTTTGCCTGACCGCATGGGGACTAGTCCTTACCCAGCCGCATGAGTTGATCCTGCCGTATATTGTTCCCCAGCCGCATGAGCTAGTCTCTATTCTGACCGCATGAGAAATTATTTTCTGGCCGTATAAGAGTTCACTCTTGGCCGCATGAGCCTAATCTTCCTGAGCCGCATGGGCTCGATTTCTGACCCGCATTGATTCAGCCGCATGGACCGATCTTCCTGAGCCGCATATACCTGTTCTGCCTGAGCCGCATGGCTCTCCAATAGCCCTGTGTACTATTATTTTATTACTATTTGCCCATGTATTGTAACCCCTTTATTGTATATTTTATGCTTATTTTATATCCTTACGCCTTTTGTCCTGAACTTGATTGACATGATTGAAATGATAACTGACATGACATGATAGTGGCCCGTTGTGGCGCACTCCTGACAGTACACTTGGCATGATAACCTGACATGATATATCTTGATAAGCTGTTACGACGGCTACCTGACATGACCTGACCTGTATAAGTAACCTGGACACCGTGGGCGATTGTGCTTATACAAATAATCTAGTCCTGTCTTGCATCATATCTAGGAGGGGACTCCTGAGTACCACGGTCATGAGTACCTACTGAAACGGACTAAGGTTAATGACTAGTATAATTCACTAGACATGAAGAGATGTTCCCCAGTTACAGGCGATCCCGTTATCCCGGCCGCAAATGTTTGGACTTGTAGCCTGCCGACGAGTAGGGCACATTTCCAGCCCACTGTTATATGGGGCACCCACCATTGTCACTTAAATGATTGAACTCTATTGTCACTCTAATGCATTGTACTCTCTAAATTGTCACTATAATGTTCGCCTGGATAACCTGGATAGCTGTAGGGCATGTGACTACTTGGAGCATCTCATTGCATCTTGCTAGTAACTAGGATTGTGATAACCCTAGTTAGTTAATGTAGAAAGCCGTAGGCAATGATCGGCCGTGATTGATTGGATGGAGTCTAGTCCAGTATAGTATTGTCTAGAAGTGATTGATTGCAAGATTGTACCAGAATGATTGAATTTTTGTCACTCCAGATTGTTACTATAATGATTGTATTCTATTGTCACCCTAGCATATTTTACTCTTCATTTGTCGCTACTATTATTGTACTCTCTCTCATTTTTACTTTAATGGTTGTCACCTTTAGCAATAAATGATCAGAGACTAAGTTCTGTTCAGGCGAAGGATTACAATCTCGGTCCTTGTTTGGTTTAAGGATTGTAATCTGGCTTCCGGAATAGTACCTTCGTTTTCTTTTCATATATTGCCCAGCTATATTTTATTTAGCATGATTCTCCAGTTATGATGCTTCTCTTAATTATTTTCTCTGATTGGGACAAGTGCATTGGTAGTGCACAAACTTCAATCTGTGTTACTTACTGTTGTTTTCTTGCATATTGAATGCTAATGATTTGTTGGTTTTAGTTCTTAAGTGAAGCCTCCTTTGTGGCACTTGCTCTTTCTGGGGTCTGACCTAGCTGGTTTTGTATGGCCAGATACCGGAGCAGCACCAAAGGATCTCCCTGCTTTCCAGCCCGATGGTGGTCACCAGGCGTAACCAGGGCATCGAGTGGGTTTCTTTTGTTCTCCCACTGTAATATTGTAGATTATTCTTTTGAGGCGTTTAGCCGACGAGCAAGTGTTAGCTCGATTGTACTTACTTACTGTCTGCCTACGGGCTGTAACATGATTGACAAGCCCCGGGGGTTGATCATATATGACTGAACTCTTGCTAGTCCTCACATTTTGTAACGACTAGCTTCATGATCATTCCGAATATATAATATATGGGACGCCTTACTATTGTGTATTTGGTGGTCTGACATCTTGTAACTATTAATAGTTGGTTGAGATTGAGACAATAGGCTATCTATGACCTTAAGAGACTGATGGATTGTAGTGAAACCCTCACATATCTAGACAGCCGTGACCGTATAGCGGTGTGGATTCCATTCCGTTATACGTAGCTGGCTATGTCTGCCCCCGTTCTCCAGTATTCTGGTTCTGGGGCGTGACAGTTCGACGCCTGGCGGAGGCAGTACGACGACCGTCGAGGGTGCTTGTTGTGGCACTGGTGCGGTGGAGCAACATATCTGGAATGGCGAAAGCTCACTCGGAGGTGGAGCCATTATGCGCTGGCCGTGGGGATCTGGGGCAGAGCGCCTCGGCGTTGATCTGGGCTGTACGGAGGATCTACGGTGGCTCGGGGTCGCCGGGTGTGGGCGTCGACGGAGGACACAAGTGAGGTCGGTGGTGGTGATTTGTTGTGGCGAGACGATGGTCGAAAATGGTCCGGTGGTTGGGTGAGGCTGGGGTTGAGGCGGTGGGTTATGGAGTTGTGGCAGCGGAAGTGTTGGTCGGGGACGAGGTCGCTAGAGTTGGAGAATGGCTACGTAGTCGGTGTTAGGGTTATATACTAAAAGCATCACTTTTGTATTAACTTTATTTCCTTAAATTTTGAATGAGAATCATATGGACAAATGTTTGCATATTGTATTTGTTGCAAGTGTTAATGCAAGTGTCTGATATTCTATATTGTAGATAATATGTTGTATGGTGTCACACAGAAGATCATATTATCAGTTCCCTATGGAATATATAAATAGTTCACAACCTAGATGGACTTGGACAATCCATTGGAAAGGTTGTAGTGTAATATGGTATTAGTCTATCTTGACTATAGGTTTATACTAGTACACTTTGTGTGTATTGAACAGGAGCACTTGAGGCTGTTCTCTTTATACTGACTACATAAGAGAACAAACACCTCTGTTATTATGAATGCTTGTGCTCTTAATCCGGATATAATAATAGACATGTATATGCAGTGTGCATTACTTTGACTCATAAAAGAGTGAGATTCATTATGGGTCAACAACCTCTATGAATTGGGTAATAATATTGTATATATGATGGGCTGTTGATTATAAAAGGAATCCATGTCCTGATACATCGGGTTGATGATGTCCCCTTAAGGAGCTCATAAGGATTGTCATGTAAACCCTACAGGTGGATTATATCCGACATGACAAATAATATTTAGTAGTACTACTTAAGGATAAAAGATGTCGATCAATATAGTTGTCAGTAACTTAATTTGATCGATGGACATTCGATATCTTAACATGGGGAGCCAAACGAGCATATAATAAAAGGAGCCCACAATCATAATTTAGGATTAGAAAGGTAGTGCAATAATAGCTCTTTATTGGACCGAGCTATTGTTAATGGGCCTGGGTTGTGTGTTCGAACTGAACACGAGATACCCAGATCCGTTGGGAGACCTAACCCTAATTTCTCCTCATGGTCCATGCCGTAGCCTTATATATATATATATATATATATATATATATATATATATATATATATATCCTCTATTCTCTGGCCGTCATATTCATCAGAAATAAGAACCTTTCTCAAAATTCGTGTTTCATGTAAGGAGAGAAAAAGGTGGGCTGCCAAGGAGAAGAAAAGGTTGGGAGATCGCCGCCCACACGACGTCCAACTCGAAGAAGGAATACGTGAAGAAGATCTTGGGGTCGTGACCGTTCGACGTTGTTGGAAACTGTCTTCTTCTTCCCGTCGGAGGTATAATTCGTGAACCGTAGTTCCGCTATGAGGGGTTAGAACACGTCTTAGATCTTCTAAACTTCCATCGATCAATACGCATACCAAACTAAGGGTCCTGGGAATCCCCAGTTCCATCAGTCGGTGGCCGGAAAGACAGAGGTGGTTGATGATTCCGATGGTGATGGCCTGGTCGGCTATGGTGTTAGTGGGGATAGTGTTGCTGGTGGTATGGATTAGGGAGAGACGGAATGGGGAGTTGACCAGAATAGGCTCGGCCAGGTGGTGGAGTGGGGAATTATTGTCGATCGGTGAGGCAGGGACGATCCATCGGAGTCGGGGAGTAGTGGCAGAGCTTGGCTAGGGTAGGAATTTAATGCATTTGTGTAATTATTGTAAATTGTAATGATTGTGTGCTTGTGTGAATGGGAAATATCCCATTATACAGGGTTGGGGTGCTTGGAGGCCAAGTTTAGGCCATTCGGTCTAAGCACATTGAGACTCAGTATCATTGGATACGTGATGTGGTTGAGAAGAAGGACGCGACGCTTGAGATGATTCATACAGATGACAACGGATCAGACATGTTCACAAAGGTTCTTCCAAGGAGAAAATTCGAGTACTGCAGGAGAATCATCGGGATGACGTCCCCCTCCACATAGTTATTTTTCGACATCTCTTGTTCTTTAGAGTTTGCAATCGAATTTTCTTCTTTCAAGTGAGTTGTGGTGATCCGTTTGGATCGGGAGGAGCTTGTAGAAGGTGTATTCTCTTTATTCCATTAGTGGAGGTTCTTCAGGGTTGGACTTTGATCGTCCCGCCATCTGAATTTTCCACGTAAAAATTTCTTTGTCTGCAATTTGTGTTTGACATCTTGGTTTGTGTGCTTTTGCTCGGTTCTCTCGCAGGCTCTCTCATCTGGGGAAATGATTTCTGTGCTTTGTTCCCAACAAAATTTTGGATTAATCAAATAATGGATGCTCTTATGTCTATCTACAACACTACTTATCTTATGCCCTATATATATTCTTAATAAACAAAATTCTAGAGCTAATTCTATTAGGTTATAAATATATTTTTCTTTTCCATTTTATAAAAATAACAACTGGTTTTTTTTTTTTTTGCAACGTGGAGGGTCGTTTTTTTTTTAAAATCTCAATAAGGGTGGTTTTTTTTCTTATTTTTTTTTTGGGGGGGGGGGGGGGGGGGGCTTATTTTGACTTGGCTTCTTTTTCTTGGTAAATTATAAGGGCACAACACATTTTACTCAGGGCTGTCCAATGTTAGTTTTTCATTATTTACAAGTTTGCCACTGAAAAAATTACTCAGGGCTATCCAGGTAGTAGGTATAAAAGATAAGTGTTATAATTTTTGTTTTCTTCCTCTCTCTCTCTCTCCATTCCTCACAAGAAGAAGAAGAAGAACAAGAAGAAGAAAAAAAAAGAACAAGAACATCAATTTTTGCAAACCTAGTTTATTTTGATTTTTTGCTCTCTTCTAATTTCTCAGATCTCTTTCGCCAAATCCTACTTTATTTTTTTTTTCTTGTTTGGGCATTATGGATGAAACCCTAGTTGTAGAAGAAATTGGGTTATCAAATCTATCAAATCTATCAAATCTATTAATCTATTAGTCTATTAACCAATTTTTCTTTATTAATAGAAGAATTATGCATGAAATCCTAGTTGTAGAAGAAAACTATCGAAGAAATCCTAGTTATAGAATAATTGGATTCATATCAGGACTGCCACAATTTCTGACAGTCCTAGAAGTATTGAGGCCTGCCAGAAATTGTGGCAGTCTTGAAATAGACTCGATGTACAACAGGACTGCCACAATTTCTGGCAGTCCTAGAAGTAATGAGGACTGCCAGGAATTGTGGCAGTCTTAAAATAGACTCGATGTATAACAGGACTGCCACAATTTCTGGCAGTCCTAGAAGTAATAAGAACTGCCAGGAATTGTGGCATTCCTGAAAGGGACATGCTCTACAACAGGACTGCCACAATTTCTGGCAGTCCTAGACATATTGAGGACTGCCAGAAATTGAGGCAGTCCTGAAAGATACTTGCTGTACAGCAAGTTCCTTTCAGGACTGCCACAATTTCTGGCAGTCCTAAAGTCGACATTTCCGAATGAAAAAAATATGTTAGAGTTTATTTTAATCTTGATAATAGAGTGAAATATGCATTTTAGGATTTATTTCCATGCATTCTTTGTGAGGAAAGAAGTATTTAACCTTTATTTTCATATATTTTAGGGTTTATTTAATTTTTTGGGTGCCATCGAAATTGGAAAAGAGAAAGAAACTAGGGTTTTGATGGAGATGGTGATGATGGAAATGGTGGAGAAGAAGAAGATGATGATGATGAGAAAAAACTAGGGTTTTGATGAAGATGCTAGAATGGAAATGGTGGAGAAGAAGATGGATAGAAGAAGAAGAAAATTAGGGTTTGTGAAGAGAGAGAGTGAGATTTAGAAATGAGAGTGATTTTTTGGTTTGGGGGGCTGTGGGCTTTGAACAGCCCCCTGAGTGGAATATTTGGATAGCCCTCGTAAAAGTTCCTTCCAACCTGGCTAGCCCTAATCCTGGCTAGCCCCGAGTAAAAAAGCATGTGCCCTTATAATTAGCCTTTTTCTTCTGTATAAGAAAACCAGAGAGAAAAAAGGGTAGAAGACAACAGTCGAGGAACAAAGTTAGAAATCCGATGGCGTCGCTTGGCTGCTGCTTCTCCGGCAACAGTTTGTTCACTTCTCCGGAATCCATCCGTTCCTCCTCCTCCTCGTCTCTTCTTCCTATTCCTAGTATTAGAATAGGGAGCAGGAGGCGAAGAAGAAGTGCTAGCATCTTCTTGTTGGTTAGGGCTTCTTCATCATCCTCCGCCGTCGATTCGTCGGAGAGCTCCTCGTTCGATTTTGTCAAGCGGATGGAGCAGGCGTGGCTCATCTCTCAGGTCTCCCGACCTCAACCCTCTCTTCATCATAATTATTAGTTACATACTCAATTTCTGTATCCTGACTCTTAATAGTAAAAGGCTTCTGGTTGGAATTGATAGATTTTGATCTTAAATAAACTCCAGACTTTTGTTATGGTTGTTAATTTTTTTATATTTTTTTTTACAAATTTCTTGATTAAGTTGTAATGGTTTCTAGCAGTCGGGATGTTTATGAGGGATTGAGCGACTTCACGGATTTGGTTGTTTACATATTTAGACCATATACAATCAAGGAAGACCTAAAGGAAGCTATCTGAAATCAATCCAAAACAAAACAAGTCAAAAGTTCTCTACAATAAATGAGTCTCCTTTGCAACTAACCCAACATGTGGCAGAAATACAACAATTCGATCAAATAATTGATATGTTCACAACTTTAAAGATACAAGTTGACATGATTAATGGGAATTGAATGTATAAGCCTTAATGTGAGAGTCGTTGTTGGGAGTACCGGAGATCTGATTGTGGAGATCTGATTGTGGCGAGGCCTGGACCCTACTATGTGAAGGCAACCCTAGAGAGGGGTGAATAGTTTTTATAAAAAAGTTAAAAGTACAAGTGACGAGATGATAATAAGTAATTAAAAGTAAATGCAAAGGATAAAGTAAGATAACAAACATTCGATGTATCCTGGTATCCTTTGCAAGACACTCCAATCTCGAATATTTTTCGGCCTTAATTCACTATTTAGAAATAGTTACAACACAAGTTTTGATCCAAAGAAATGTCAACTTCTATACACAAGCTTTGGTTTGAATGTTGTGTCTCGTAAAAATTGTAAGAGAATTGACGAGGAAGACATTGTTATATTGATGTAGACAAATTTTTTACAACTCTTCATTGAACTTTACAAAAGTACGACGCTGCACAATTACAGAGAACCTAGAAAACTGTGTCGAGGGAGTCTTGATCATCATGCAATCACCTGCTCCGTTGACGATCCAAACATAGTTTGTTGCGAAGCGTAAGGAAGAAGAAGCTTGCTCGTGCTCTCAAGAGTACTCAATGCTATCTAGAGTATGAAATTGGTCGTCTCTTATAATTGCCAAAGCGCGGGCTATTTATAGCTACATAGGTGAATACCCCTTGGCGGTTAGTGCTTACTGGTCTCGTAGAACTGCTACAGCAGAATAACTGCTTGGGGAGAGGCACATGTTCTCCGTCACTCCCGCATAAACTAGGTCGCGTAGGCTACTAATGGCATTCAAAATACTGAAGAACGTAGTGCGGAATTTGGACAAACCCCGCGACAAAAGAGATATCACACAAAGGCTCGCGAGGCAAAGGAATCCTAGTTTAGGTGCGGCTCCAAGAGATAGTATCCGAAGCTGCGACCAAGATCAACTAGTGAAGTTGTAAAAGGACATCAACAAATCGCGACAGCCTCACGATCAAGGAGGCAACCATGTTGTGGCTCTCAAGACACCAAACAATCAAGTTCAGCGGCTTCAGCCATGGCCCAACTAGCGGAACCGCAAGGTGGGCTACAGAGCCCAAGTCGTAGTTATCCAACTGCTCCGTATCCAACCGTCGGGACACTCTCCAAGAACATCTCACTCCAGTTGCGGCCCAATCCCTCACGAGGCTTTTCCTCAGCCCCGCGAACCGAACTCTAAGGGAAGATGCTCTTGGAAGAAGAAGAAGCTTTTCTTCTGCTCTTAATTTCTTCCTCTCTTTTGTGTCTTTTTCTCTCCTTGGGATTGTCCCTTGAATAGCTCTAACATAGGCTAATTATAGTACTTGTAGGAGATGGCTTTAGCATAGGGGTCGCGTGATTGTAATTGGTTTGCGGTTGCGGCCAAAAAGGCCATGTCCTCCATTGCTCCTGTGGATGTAGGGTTACATAGCCCACGTTTGCGGGAGTCGAGGTCGTCATGGCCCAGATGCCCCTCCCAATGAAGATGGAGTGGGGACACACGGGGAATTGTCATAATCATGGGTGAAGCCACGATTGTTGACTCAGTCAATGGGCTGCATCTTCATATCATCTACTGGACACAAGATCGTTCACTCGTCAAGCTCCCGTCGACAGACTTCCCCGGTTTCTCTCTACTTATGTAGCAACTACGTTGTACAGCTTAGTGAAAAGCTGTAAATACAAATTCGCCTACAACAATAAAATTAGTTCTCTTTGTTAAACCTCTTATGTGCTAAATTTCAATGGAAAACAACCACATTCACGGTAGTTAAGGCTATAATTGTAATGCCCCGCTCCGCACGGTGCATTACGCTGAAGCGTTGACTCAACGAGTCGCGTTAACGAAAGAGAATGTATCGGTGCAAAACGATGCGAAGAGTTGCCTTGTCCCAAACAATGCATCGAGTGAATCGATGCGAAGCGCCGCGTTGCCCCGAAGGATGAGTGCGTTGAATCGGCTCGAAAATTCTAAGAAATCGAATCGACCAAGGTGCAAGTCCGAATCGATGCAAGTATTGATTTTAGTTGGTTTCATGTGCAGGTTATACTTTGACGGGAAAATATTGGAGGTCGATCTTTTGTAATATTTAGTAAGGGGTCCGCGAAATCAAATCGTCGCCTTGCGACGGGCTAAGACTTGGACACGCTAAGGCAAATCGGACGTATGATTCAATGAAGCACGAAGTGCTCGAATGGCTAAGTCAGGAGAGTGGCCGTGCAACAAAGTTAGGGAATCGAGCCGCATCGGCTCGGCGGAATGACAAAGGCATATCGACTCAAGGTGGGAGGATTGACTTCTTTTACTCTTTCATTCGATAAGTCAAATATATCATTGTATGCTAAAGTTAACCTATCGACGCCACGGGCGTGGCCCGATCGGAGATAAATCATAGTGTGAGTCGAACACTAAGTTAGAACAATTGAAATGATACGTGCATCATATGCACGAGTCGCTATGGAACATTGGATATCGCTAAGGCGAGCGCCTCGGTGCGCTAGCCGCAAGAACATGGGATAACTGTAATCGGCGAGTGCCTTAGTGCACGAACCATACCGTGCCTTCGCGCACGAGTTAGACGGCTAGAACATTGAAAGACAATAGGCGAGCGCCCTAGCGCGCAAGCCCGGAACATTGAATGCTAAGTTATAGAACAGGGAAATACGGTCGAAACGTGCCTACGTGCACGGGATAATAAAAAGATGGCTTCGTTGCGAGAGAATACAGTTGTGGCATGAATGTGGCGGAACTGTCGGCTATGACATGGTGTCTCGAAAGGTGTTCGAGACCTTCGGGTCGTTCGGTTGACGAGCATTGAGTTGAGACACGATGCCATTGAATCATTGAAACGAAGTATGAAATGTAAGAACACAGAAAGTTAACGAAAAAGATGCGAGATGATAAAGTCTGAGTCTTGGACTCAAGGCTATGCTTGGTTGTTTGAATGATAGTGCGTTGCATGGTCGAATGGAATGGACTTGAGATAATTGTGATGATATCTTTCGTGCACGGAACGTTCCCTCCGAACGGGCACACCGGAGCACCGGGACCGTTCGGCCTAGGAGGGATGATAATCTTTGATAGGCGCACATCTGCGAAGTCCGATTAGCACTCGGTCGTAAATGTGAGAAGCCGCAAATGACGGTAGGCACGCGGTAAGTTTCGGTTGTTGGGATAGCAACCCAACCCGTGAAACGTCGGACTACCCAAACACGAGAGAGAAAAGAAGGAGAGAAAAGAAAGTAAGGAATAATAAAAGAGAAACTCCTTTAGTCCATTCCGGCGCGGATACGCCCACGACCTTCATATAGTTAAGGAACGATGGGTTGAAAGTGTAGGCGCAGATGCGTCCCGCATAGAGATCCTGCTTAGAGATGCACATATAACATGACAGGGAAGGAATGCGGTGTATTCACCTTGCATCGGTGCAAGGGCGAGTGCGTCGACTTGGTAAGAAGTCGCGCCATGAATCAAACACGGGATTGCTTGTTTGCTTGCCTATTCAATTCGATAACATGCTGCTATGATAACATGCTTTACGCTTTCGAATATGTCATGAAATTGACCCTAAGGAGAACATAGCAAGATCATAAGCTAAGTTGCATGATTCAACGTAAATATTAAAATGTTGGTTTGGAAGGAAGATCTTTGCTTCAGTACATGCGAGGACGAACGTACTGATCCCCCACCAGCTTCATGCAGGGTGCAGGGAATGGATTGCTCGCGGCGAAGCGTTGCTTGAACGTGTTGAAGCTTGGAATGCCGAAGCGCATTGAAGCGTGCTATCGCATTGACGCTCGGACTACGCAGCTGGATTGATGCGGCCGAGATATAGAAGGCATGATGTATGGAACGGTGAAATCCTTTGTGGGCAAGAGAGAACCTGAGTGTTGTAGCCAATCTGGCATATGTTTTTAGGCTATCGAAAGCCTTTGTAATCTCAGTTTCGAATATCAATAAAGAGAATTGTTTCGTATACTCTGTTTTTCTTTCGTTGCAAATATCGAATCAAAAGATAACCATTTGAGAACTTGTCATCTTGCCTTGCACGAGCGCAACTCCAGGCTCGTGCGGCATCACGCCTCCTGCGAGGACGATGATTCGGGTGATTCCGGGTCGGGGCGTGACAAATTGGTATCAGAGCTCTAGGCTTAATTTCCTCTGGACGCTCGCTTCATTTCAGTTCGAAAAGTTGCCCACCACCACTTGATATCACTCTTGACTCTACTCGATGCCGTACTGGATGTTCCATACAATAAGTCTAATACAAATCGTGTAATTTTGCCGCATGTGTTTTGGAAATTACACGATGTTTGCTAAGAAAGTCGCGAAGGGTATATTGCATTGAATGCAACGAGCCGTAAAAATGTTAGTTGCTGCAAGCGCAACAAATTGTGAAATACGATTTGAGATGTTGTTGCAATGTAACATGTTGAATGAGAAATAAAATGATGCACGATGTGCAACGAGTTAATGTGAATATGCGGTAAAATGAAAGTGAGAAGTGATAAGCCAATACCGAATGTGTTAAACGGATTGAGCATTGACTTGGAAAGTCGGGAATAAATCGCTGCACGATGTGCAACGCGTGTTGGAAGTAAAATCATTGCACGTGGTGCAACGCATATCAAATTAATCGTTGCACGAAGTGCAAAGGAAATTGGAAATAAATCGTTGTACAAATTGAAATGAAATGTCGGAAATAAATCGTAGCACGATGTGCAACGCGTATCGAAAGTAAAAAAAATTTTGTTGCACGGGGTGCGACGCATATCAAATAAATTGTTGCACGAGATGCAACGTAAGGAAAGAATTGAAAATCGTAAATCGATAGAACGAATCGTTCGGTTGCACACCAAACTTATGTTGGCAAGCGAGAACATTGACCGAATCGTGTCGGATTTTGATAGAATCAAAGTTACGGTTGTGATCAAGCACGATCACTGCGGAAATCGTGAGGCGAAAGAGATTGTCGGTTTATACTAAGTATAGTGCGAGGGAAATGGCTTGAATTCCGAGTGGTATATGCCATACCACGTAGGCGATGAATGACTCGATTTCGAGTGGTATATGGTGTATCACTTGTACGATGATTTGTATCGACGCGTTGTGAGAATTGCGGAAGGTTTGTCCGCAACGGACGGGAGAGTACCGAGACTCGATTGAAAATTTGTACGACGGTATGTTGATGCAAGTGTTCTTCGAAAATCGGTTGGGACGATAAGGCGAGACTCGTATCGATGAACGATACGTCGGACGAAAGTTATAAGTTGGTCGGACGACCGAGACTAGCGAAACGATTATGCCTTGACGCAATAATCGAATCGCACGACTTGCGATCTCGGTAGAAATGTTGGGCGAGACGAATCGAATCGCACGACTTGCGATTTCGATAGGAAATGTTGGGCGATGCGAATTGCAATCGAATTGCACGATGTGCGACTTCGGTAAGAAAGTTGGTTGACGTGAGAAATCGTGCCTAAGAAATAGTTGGTTACGTTACGACGACACTCATTTGAGTACGACTGAAAACACGCAAAACTTAGAGGGCGGGATCGTATAACTCGAGGGCACGATGTTGGATAATCGGTAACTCGGTTACGCGATCAAAGTATAGCGGGATGCGGCGAATCGAAGAACGAGTGGATGCGTATGGAAAAGTTTGTTGCGAACTTGGATGTATGCGATGCGAGTTAAGTTGACGTTAAAACGGATTCGAAGTCGACCCTCTTGCTATCGAAATTGATATGAACTATCAAGATCGATACGCAAGGAAACGTAAGCACGATGTGAGATTACAAAATGGAGTGCGCCTTGCGCTATCAAAATTTTGTAAGAAACGATACGAGAATGAACGAACTTGGTTGATCGTAAATTTTGTGATTAATCAAGACGAGACTATAAGTCATCGACGATTGCTCGATGCGTATAGCATCTCGTGTGTCGACCCGTGAATAAGATAGACTCGAACTTGATGCGAGTAGATATTTCGTAAATTGCGGAATCATCGACGACAGTGCATGACTTGACTCGGAGTATAGTTGCGCATCAGTCGCGCCGATAGAAATGGTTTTGTCCGAGATTGGGTAGTCGCGTAGAATTGTCGGAACGTGATTTGGCTCCGAAATAAGATATAGCATGGTTCATAGTAAACTGTCCTTCGGTGATGATCCACAGTTATCGAGCGTAGCTTCGGGGCAGCTGACCCTAGAAGACTTGACCGCCAAATCAAATTGAATATTACAGACCGTAAGATGACCCATGCGATATCGCATACGAGATTGCACCGATAACAAATATAACACGGTGCATGTTGACGATAAGTCTAGGCGATCGAGAATTGTTGGAACAGCTTTCGATTGAGAATGATATAGTTAGATTTTGAGTATTCGTCGGATGAATACTTGAATGGTTATGTTGGTCGACGGTCGAACTAGAATTCACCAACGGACTTGGTGATTCGGATAGGCGATTGCGAGAAACGTGCTATGCACGAGAGAGAACGATAAGAAAATGACCTACGAGTCATGTCGTTAGATTCGGATTCACCTTGCAATTTAGCTGGCGTGAATCGAAACTTATATTCGATGTTGCGAGACGGATAAGTTGGGAATTTGGCTAGTGAATTCCTACTCGTTAGGAAATCGGATGTGAGATGCATCGTAGAGACTTCGTGTCAAGGCGATCGTTGCCTTGAGCGCTGTCGCCTTGATGTAAACTTTTGTGTCGGATAGATTGTGGCCTTTGAGCAATGTCAATTTAAAGTTGCGTCGGGAAAAGTTAAGCACGGTGCTAGGTAAGTCACCTAGCGGACGTAGTCCTGAATGTTGATAAAGAAATCGTATCGAGATAAGTTTTATAGTCAGACTTCCGAAATAGTTGGTTAACGAATTCGAACGCGAACGCAAGGCGTTGCGGAGGATCGTTGCGATCGGATGCGCATCGGCTTGACGCGACGCTAAAAGTTGGTAGTCCCGATGAAACATACAAAATGAGATATGTGATTTTGAATCGCGTCGCGTGCGGTGACTTTATTGAATGAATCACGTATGTATCGAATATACGTATGCGATGAAAATTTGAGAACGGTTGCTAAGGATAAGTCCGATCGAGAGTACGAGATGGCAAGCATAGGATTGAAATTTACCTGTCAGCTTTGTTCCAAATTGCTACAAGTGGAATTGGTTAAATACATATATCTTCGGGACGCCTTGAATATAGGTATGGATCCAAATCGAGTTGTATACAAAATTCAAATCGAGCTGCAGGGATGACTTTGAAATGTTAGTGAAAAGCTTACGAAATAGTGTGAAACTAAACAACATTGGTGGGACGAGATCGTGAAACGATCTAAAACACTTAGTCGGAGTGTTGGTTTTGGTTCGAGGACGAACCTTGTTTTGAGTGGTATATTCTGTAATGTCCCGCTCCGCACGGTGCATTACGCTGAAGCGTTGACTCAACGAGTCGCGTTAACAAAAGAGAATGTATCGATGCAAAACGATGCGAAGAGTTGCCTTGTCCCAAACAATGCATCGAGTGAATCGATGCGAAGCGCCGCGTTGCCCCGAAGGATGAGTGCGTTGAATCGGCTCGAAGATTCTAAGAAATCGAATCGACCAAGGCGCAAGTCCGAATCGATGCAAGTATTGATTTTAGTTGGTTTCGTGTGCAGGTTATACTTTGACGGAAAAATATTGGAGGTCGATCTTTTGCAATATTTAGTAAGGGGTCCGCGAAATCAAATCGTCGCCTTGCGACGGGCTAAGACTTGGGCACGCTAAGGCAAATCGGACGTATGATTCAATGAAGCACGAAGTGCTCGAATGGCTAAGTCAGGAGAGTGGCCGTGCAACAAAGTTAGGGAATCGAGCCGCATCGGCTCGACGAAATGACAAAGGCATATCGACTCAAGGTGGGAGGATTGACTTCTTTTACTCCTTCATTCGATAAGTCAAATATATCATTGTATGCTAAAGTTAACCTATCGACGCCACGGGCGTGGCCCGATCGGAGATAAATCATAGTGTGAGTCGAACACTAAGTTAGAACAATTGAAATGATACGTGCATCATATGCACGAGTCGCTATGGAACATTGGATATCGCTAAGGCGAGCGCCTCGGTGCGCAAGCTGCAAGAACATGGGATAACTGTAATCGGCGAGTGCCTTAGTGCACGAACCATACCGTGCCTTCGCGCACGAGTTAGACGGCTAGAACAATGAAAGACAATAGGCGAGCGCCCTAGCGCGCAAGTCCGGAACATTGAATGCTAAGTTATAGAACAGGGAAATACGGTCGAAACGTGCCTACGTGCACGGGATAATAAAAAGATGGCTTCGTTGCGAGAGAATACAGTTGTGGCATGAATGTGGCAGAACTGTCGGCTATGACATGGTGCCTCGAAAGGTGTTCGAGACCTTCGGGTCGTTCGGTTGACGAGCATTGAGTTGAGACACGATGCCATTGAATCATTGAAACGAAGTATGAAATGTAAGAACACAGAAAGTTAACGAAAAAGATGCGAGATGATAAAGTCTGAGTCTTGGACTCAAGGCTATGCTTGGTTGTTTGAATGATAGTGTGTTGCATGGTCGAATGGAATGGACTTGAGATAATTGCGATGATATCTTCCGTGCACGGAACGTTCCCTCCGAACGGGCGCACCGGGGCATCGGGACCGTTCGGCCTAGGAGGGATGATAATCTTTGATAGGCGCACATCTGCGAAGTCCGATTAGCACTCGGTCGTAAATGTGAGAAGCCGCAAATGACGGTAGGCACGCGGTAAGTTTCGGTTGTTGGGATAGCAACCCAACCCGTGAAACGCCGGACTACCCAAACACGAGAGAGAAAAGAAGGAGAGAAAAGAAAGTAAGGAATAATAAAAGAGAAACTCCTTTAGTCCATTCCGGCGCGGATACGCCCACGACCTTCATATAGTTAAGGAACGATGGGTTGAAAGTGTAGGCGCAGATGCGTCCCGTATAGAGATCCTGCTTAGAGATGCACATATAACATGACAGGGAAGGAATGCGGCGTATTTACCTTGCGTCGGTGCAAGGGCGAGTGCGTCGACTTGGTAAGAAGTCGCGCCACGAATCAAACACGGGATTGCTTGTTTGCTTGCCTATTCAATTCGATAACATGCTGCTATAATAACATGCTTTACGCTTTCGAATATGCCATGAAATTGACCCTAAGGAGAACATAGCAAGATCATAAGCTAAGTTGTATGATTCAACGTAAATATTAAAATGTTGGTTTGGAAGGAAGATCTTTGCTTCAGTACATGCGAGGACGAACGTACTGATCCCCCACCAGCTTCATGCAGGGTGCAGGGAATGGATTGCTCGCGGCGAAGCGTTGCTTGAACGTGTTGAGGCTTGGAATGCCGAAGCGTATTGAAGCGTGCTATCGCATTGACGCTCGGACTACGCAGCTGGATTGATGCGGCCGAGATATAGAAGGCATGATGTATGGAACGGTGAAATCCTTTGTGGGCAAGAGAGAACCTGAGTGTTGTAGCCAATCTGGCATATGTTGTTAGGCTATCGAAAGCCTTTGTAATCTCAGTTTCGAATATCAATAAAGAGAATTGTTTCGTATACTCTGTTTTCCTTTCGTTGCAAATATCGAATCAAAAGATAACCATTTGAGAACTTGTCATCTTGCCTTGCACGAGCGCAACTCCAGGCTCGTGCGGCATCACGCCCCCTGCGAGGACGATGATTCGGGTGATTCCGGGTCGGGGCGTGACAAATTGGTATCAGAGCTCTAGGCTCAATTTCCTCTGGACGCTCGCTTCATTTCAGTTCGAAAAGTTGCCCACCACCACTTGATATCACTCTTGACTCTACTCGATGCCGTACTGGATGTTCCATACAATAAGTCTAATACAAATCGTGTAATTTTGCCGCATGTGTCCCTTTCACTTAGCGGAAAGCTAGGACACGTAGCGTAGTCGAAGTTGACGAACCGCTCCGACCGTGGATGTAATGCTCCAATGTGTGTTGAACTGGTCAATTGTGCTCTGGCACAGAATTGGCTTCAAAATGAGTGTTGCGGCATGAAGTTGTACTGCTGGTGAACTGTCGCAGATGGAGACTTTAAACTAAAGCTCCGCGGAATGTGCTTTTTTAACTTCTACGGAAGCAAGGTCGCTGGAGACACCGCTGGTGAACTGCCGTGGAAGCTATATAGTCAGATTGTTACGCGGGAGTTATCTAGCCAAATTGGTTTGTCATGTGGAAGCAGCGAAGCGGGCTATATTGCTGGTGAACTGTCGCGGAAGCAGCGAAGCGGGCTATACTGCTGGTGAACTGTCGCGGAAGCTATATAGTCAGCTTGGATGTCTTCTATTCGTTTTTAGTTTGGATGAAATTCATATGAGCAAAGTCCTTGTGGTTTGATCTTGACATATAAATATGTTGCCCTCGTATGATAGTTCAATAATGTATATGCTCGATAGTTACTCTATTAGCTAGGATAACATTTAGGAGATCTTGTTTAATTACCAACTGCCTGGTTTTTGACCCAAAAACAAGGTTGATGTGGGCTAAATATCGTTTGTCCTTTTATTCTCAATATCTGTGATATATCCTGTCAAATGTGATATATATCAACATTGCTCCATATATTGTGGGAAAATTAGATGCAACTAAATAAACGAAACCTGTACCTTCCTTCTGGACTACCCTAATCTCTTGCATGTTCCAATATGATTGCATCTGGTAACTGGGGAGTCTAACAGTCTTTAGAACCTGGGATTACTCCATTAGTTGTTCAACGACCTGTAACTTTTTGTAGCCATTATTTCATTTCTGAACTTCCCTGTGAATAAAGTGCTTTTTAATTACTAAAGACATTTTTGAACTCCTCCAATGGAGCAGCAACCAGGACCAGTCGCTTGTTCTTCATGCAAATCAAATGGTCGTACTGAGTGCAAGTGGTGTGGGGGAACAGGCTTCTTCATCATTGGGAACAATATGCTTTGTGAAGTGCCCTCCAGAAATACAAGCTGCATTATATGTACCGGAAAGGTAGACTATGAATAAGAATTATAATATCAATTGTTTTATATTACTTATTCTCCGCATTATTTATATTTTGTTGATAGAAATCCTACCCAGGGCCGGCCCTGAACAATTGGGGGCCCGAGACGAAACTTTCAAAATGGACCCTCATACATAATGTAAAAAAAAAAACAATTTTTTTTTTTTTGTTGTAGTCAAGATTTGAACCAATGACCTATTAAATATAAATCTAGCATTGTAACCACTACACCACAATGATTTTTGTTAAAAAAAAAATACACATGATACATATTAGTTCTATTATGGATAGTTCCATGTTGGTGCCCCCTTTCGTCAAGGGGCCCTGGGCCGTCGCCCGGCCTGTCCTGGGCCAGGGCCGCCCCTGATCCTACCTTTCTTTTATTTGCATATTCCACTCCAGCTGAACTGTAAAAAACTCTCTGAATCAAAGTTACTGTGGAGAACTTCAAAACAAAACCATCTCCCCCCTCCCCACCCCACCCTTCCTCCTCTCTCTCCTTTCTTTAAGTTTGGTTTAGTCAGGCAACTAAAACTGGCACTAAGGATATAGTTTTTCCTTTTAATTAGAAGGCATGTTGTGCATAATGGAATTCTACATATACATTTGATAGAGATGGTAATTAGTAATAAATGTATAGACAGACAATTGGAGTTGCATACTAATTTTGTTTGGTAGTTTATGCAAATTAGAGTTACTGAAGGAAACATCAAAATGATCACATCTTAAGGTTAAAAGCTCATTAAATTTACAATGAAAAATTGTTGATGTTTTTCTTCTTCATGCAGGGTTCTACATGTTGTTCTGACTGCAAAGGCACAGGATTTCGTGCTAAATGGTTGGATAAACCTTCGCCACCCCACTGAAGAGCTTGTCTATCCTCATGTAAGATTCATAACATGACAGTTGAGAATCTGATTACATATGAGAAATTTGTGTGTTTTTTGTAATATTCCTGCAATATTTATTCTTTCTTATTCCAAGCTTTTAGATGTGAATCTTTTTTCTGTTTCAGGATGTGACTTATTATAATTCAAGTGTAAAATTTAAGTTGTACTGACCGGTTTAATACTACACCATTATGAGATGGAGGTAATTGACTGTTAACATCTCATGGTCTCTGGAATATTCAGGCTGCCATCCGGTGACGGGAGGCACTGCCCTAATCATTGTATTGAATTATTGTGAACATTGTTCATGATCCATGCATGAGGTTTAATGTGCATCACCAATTGGCTATTCGGTTACCAAAATTGTTGAACCAGGAAGTACATTGGAGACTTGAGCATTCATAAATTCGTATTGGAGACTTGAGCATTCATATTCATTAGGGATGTCAGTCTCCCACACTAAAAAGAAAGGGACATCCTCGTTCTGCTCCAATCTCATCCATGTGGAACAAGAACACCCTAGGTAGTCCTGATACCAATTTTTATGTCCGGACTGCTGACCAACAGATCCATGCGTGTGCCTATATTAGGACAAACTCCATGTGTGTGTTTGAATATTTGCTTTATCATTTATTGAATGATACACATATGGTGTTTTAGCCGAGTGTTATGTGTAGTGGAGGGTTTTACAAATGCGTAGACAAAGTGATGATTCTCCTATACAAGGTGAGCACAAACACCTGGTAAGTTTAGAGGGGGCGTTTGGTACGCGGTATTTTTTTTATTCCCGGGAAAATTTAAGATGGAAATCTATTACCACGTTTGTTTGGCTTATAAAAAATTTATTCCCGGAAATTATAAATATCCGGGTAAATAGTTTACCCACAAAACATGGAAATTTTATCCCTTGAGAATAGGTGGGTTTTTTTTTTTTTTGTCCGGGCAAAAAAAAAATTGTCTAAATTTTTTTTCTTCTTTTTTGATCAATTTTGATTAGTTTTGAACATTTTTTCTTTTTTTTTTGGTTCGTTTTTATCGTTTTTTGTCATTTTTTGTCGTTTTTACCAATTTTTTGTCGTTTTAAGCGATTTTTTGTCGTTTTAAGCGATTTTTTTGTCTTTTTTGTCACTTTTTGATTTTTTTGTCGTTTTTATCGTTTTTTTTGTCATTTTTTGCCCTTTTTTACCATTTTTTTGTCGTTTTAACCTATTTTTGTCTTTTTTTGATTATTTTTTGTCGTTTTTACCCAATTTTTGTCCTTTTTGTTTTTTTTTTGTCAATTTTTGTCGTTTTAAGCGATTTTTTTTCGTTTTTGTAACTTTTTTTTGTTGTTTTTACCGATTTTTAGTCCTTTTTTTGTCGCTTTTTGGTCATTTTTATTGATTTTTTTTATATTTGTTCATTTTTTTTCGTTATTATTATTTTTTTCGGGGAATATTTATATTGTCACCAAACATGGGAATGTAATTTTTCAGGAAATTTAATTCCTTGGAATTTGATTTCCGGAAATATAGAATTTCCGGCTATATAGTATTCCGCATACCAAACGCCCAGAGAAAATAATACAACAAAAGAAGAACAACGGCCAGTCTTTTTCATCAGCGTCTCGCGTGTTCCGAGAAGGGAGTTAATATAAAGGAGCGTTCCTTAAGTTCCTTTGCTAAGACAGTGCAATCAAACTTGTTGGTTACTAGGAGCAAATCGACTAGGAGAAGATCGAATATCACTTTGAGCAAATGTGGTTCTGACCACCCCAGCAGGCAGATCTTCTAACTAGCAACATATTTTGTATAGAGGTTTATATTGCTTCTAATTTGTTTAGTGGTTTATACCCCTTCCAATGTGATAGTGAACACGTCCTAGCCTATAGTGACACAACTCAAAGAGTAACCAGAAGTAGTTATTTTATTGGTATATTCAGATGGGACAAGAAGTTGAAGTTTAGGCATTCTTTCAGTACAATAAGCCTTGCCTAAGTAAATACCCTTGTAGGACACTACAATTTCCCCAATGTTGTTGTCCATTCTCATACCATCATTACACACGAGGCTTCCATAGGTCATTGTGATAGCAGGCAGATGTCTCACATTCAACAAAATAAGTGACTTTCCTAAAGTTAGTTTCTGCACCACTGTCCCAACTCCTTTTACTTCAATTGAGTCTTGTTTGTCATGGTCACCTTCTCGAACAAAGATTCATAAGTTGAAAATAGTTCCTTCACAGAACACATATGACATGAGACTCCAGTGTCTACCTGTAAGTCAATATCAATTGCAGAAGTGTCTATCTGTGAAACCAGCAACTAGGTTAAGCTCATTTTCCTTATGTTCTTTCGGTTTTGGCTTAGACATGTTGTCTTTTTTGCAATGGTCATTCATGTTGCAATTAAAGCAGACTACTTCATTGGACATTCATTTCAAAAACTTTGGCTTCACCTGTTAGGTTCTTGAAGTCCTTCATTGTGTTGAAAGAACCGTCTTTTCTTGTCCTTCGGATCTCTGTTTCGATCTTGTTTGCCTTAGCAAAAAGTTTAGACAATGAGTCTACTTTGATCTTGTTTCTAGCTTCATCCTCAATGCAAATAAAGCACATTAGTCTTTCCAACTTCAGTGCAGCCTCATTTTGATACATATCAGTAGTGAATCGATCCCATCGATCCCAGCTTGTAGAGAGTTTACAAAGTATTGCCCCTACCATAAACTTGTCAACTAGTGGCATCTTCTCTTCATCTTCTCTGCGACATCATGAGTTCCTTCACTAGGGAAGCACAATCCTTTCATCTTCAAATTCCATTATCATGAATTTGTTGCCTAGAAAAATCACTTACTTATTTGTCGTCAAATACTTCACCATGAATGTTGGAATGAAGTATTTTCTCAACTTCATTGATGACTGTTCAAAGTACGTATTCATCTACCTACTCAAATCCAAAAAATAAAGCGTTCGAGAAGTTCAAAGACTTCAAGGTAGAGGCTGAACGACAAACGAGTCAACAACTCAAGAGGCCCAAGAGTAATTTGTCACGCCCCGCTTCCGTAGGAGCGATCGTCCTCGCTAAGGCGTGATGCCGCACGAGCCTAGATTGCGCTCGTGCAAGGCGGGTTCCACAACGGCCGATTTCAGCGGCTGCGACGGGGTCGTCCCACAGAAGTCCCATGCAAAGACATTGAAAAATAGCAGCGAAATTAGAACAAAACACAAGTCATTTGCAAAACACTCTTTTATTGATGTTGAAACAACGGTTACATTGGGGACGCAAGGCCAAGATTACAATCACTCAAGCTCACTCATCTCACATTACAAGTTCACTCTGCTCTCTCTCATCTCTCGATACAACGCTTGAGCCAGCGGAAGCTTCGGAAGGCGACGTCCATACATTATGTCCCGTATAAGTCTTGACTCCATGCGGCCGCACGCTTTGATTCGCCAAGGAACTCCATGCCTCGACGCATCCAAGCGAGCTCCGCGCCACGAGCTTCTACCTGTGCCTGCACATGAAAACTATGTGGGTGTCAGTACTCAACTGTACTGGTGGAATGAGCTCCTCGCCCACCCATACAAAACCAACACGTTTGTTTTACTTTTGTGCAACATAGTCCCCTTTATGATTGTCTTGCCTTAGGATCAGTTTTAGGACCGACGCCTTGGCCTATTCTGTGTCTCTAGACCATCCCGTGCTTGCAATATCAACGTTAACCTATCAAGTCGTGTTTGCCTTATGGCCCAAAATCAGAGACGTAACTATGCGGTAGTACCCAATTTCCTTATGACCGTGCTACAAATCCTTTGTGCCGTGCCTCGCAACTATGTGCGACTCAACCATATCGCTGCCTCGCGGCCCGTGCTACTTTGATCACCAACTGACCCAATCAAGATTTGCGGGCTAAGTGTCACTTGACCAACTTTGCCTTGCGGTGTTTCCTGACTTAAACTCAAGACAACTCTCATCCAAACTATGCAACTTATATGCCGACAACTCAAGACTCGACGCCACATCTCGTGCCGAAGCACGACGCCTATGTTGATGCCAAATCTTAGGCCTAAACATTCCTTGTGTTCTAACTTGTACACACACCTTCGACTTGACTCCTTGATATAGTGCACTCACGACTCGACTCAGTCCAAAGGCACACTCGCGGATTGTCGTCCGTGCCGACTCATCTATATGAACTTGGTCACTGACTCCCAGATCCATTGTGGACTCCCTTTTAGCTGAGTATAGGATGGACCGGTTCGGGTAGCTAGCCCTAATGAGCGTCCACCGAATACTTTGTCCCAGGTGCAACTATTTTAGACTCCCAGAGCCATTTTTGTTTCCTTATGCCGCATCGGTCCCGTGGCACCACGGGTTGCCGTGCGGGGAAACTCTACCTTGTCGACAAGTTGTCCATGACCATGCAAGACTCGACTCAAACTGACGTCTCACACAGTCAATGTACTTCTAGTGTTACCATCTCTTTCAGGGCCAAGTTCAATACTTCTCACATTTGAGACCTTGCCTCGGCGACCCAGTCGCGAGCATTCTTCTTTCTTGCCTCAACGACCCAGTCGTGAGTATTCTTCTTTCTTTCCTCAACGACCCAGTCGTGAGCATTCTTCTTTCTTGTCCTATCATTTCACTCAACTCAAGAACAACTATCAAAACACTTTCCAAACTCAACAAATCAACCGTGGCCCGTGCCTTAAAACACTAAGTCCGTGCCATCGTGTCTCAAACCAACTTGAAACTCTATGTGACACCACCGCCCAAGTCATACTCTATATGACGGGCCATACGATCGTGAGACTATGTGGTTATACCCGGCCGTAGAACTCATAGGGCCGTGCCTGCTACTACTCCTGATAGCTTAACGTAACTTACCTAACTTACCTTGCAACAACTTGACGAGCAAAGGCTGCGTCAAGCTTTGCGTCGTGGGAACGTGCCGTGCACGTGTTCGACTTTGAACAACCAAGTTATTTGGGGTGCCTAGACGTATGCCACAAGCCTTGCAATACAACTTAACCGTCGGCGAGCATAGGCTATGCCACGCCTTGGACGAAGAGACCGTGCATGCTTTATGAAACATTTATGCGGGCGACGCCTATGAATTTGGCTAACTCTTATCTTGTGGCGAATGCCAACTTTTTCTTCTCACAAGCCATGGGACGAAGGACCGAGTGTCATTTTCAAAGCACGTCGTGCACCAACTCTAAGCCGACCGTTGGACCTTTCCATATTCTAACTCAATTCGACCCGTCGGAATTTATTCCCTTTAGCTATGTGAATTCGTCTCTTTTATTATCAAGCCTACTTGTGAAAGTTGAAAACATGCGATTTAATATGTGAAGGCTAAGATGAGGCAAGTTCACCGAAACTACCCCACCTGAGCGAGCGGTCGCCTCGACCGAGCGACGCCTCCGAGTAGCCGTTGCAAGGCTAAGTCTGAACGCCGTCGGCGTTCCGATTCCTCCGATTGACTGAGCGGGATGGGGCACTACATAATTGAGGCAAAAAATATCGCTCTTTGCATAGAACATGGATAATCAATAAGATTACAGCTCCTTACTTCCCTCACTCGAATTGAGTTGCTAAAAGGAAGAACCGTACAGTAACAAAGATGTTGCACTCTATGCTTTTAACAATATGACTTTTGAATCACTTCTCGGGAGAAGCTTCTATAGCAACCACCTTATCCTCAACAAAATTCCTTTCGCACAATCAGAGGTAAATCCTTATGAACTTAGCTTCATGGTCAGACCCAATTTAAATCTTATTCAAGCAGCGCTAGACGGCCGCCTGCCGCACCGAAAACTTCCAAATCGGTCTCCTAGGCGCCTGTTTGGCCCTAGGCGGACCTGTTCGATGCCTAGGCGGACCTGTTCGGCCAAGTCGGCCCCTGTTCGGCCTATTCGGTCGAAGCGGAAAATTAAAATTTTTGAATTTTGAATTTTGAAATTTTAGTTTTGAAAATTCAAAAAAAATTCAGATTCTAAAAAAAATAATTAAAAAAAATCATTAAATTTAATAATTAATAAATAAAATTTCACATTTCAAAAAAATTCAAAAAAAATATCAAAATTTTTCAAAAATCAAAACCCAAAACTTAAAAAAAAAAAAAATTCTGTGCGGCCGCCTAGGCGCCCCTTTGCCGCACCGAATCCGCCTACCGAAATTTATAACACTGTATTCAAGTGTAGTGGTGTTTAGCATATGTTAAACTTCCAAATATCATAATTCATAAGTTACGCACAAGGAATAGTAACACAATTACGCCGAGAAGAGTGACACTCGAGGATTCTTTGATTTAGAAACCAACAAGATCATTGAGTCTCAAGATGTCGAGTTCTTCGAGGATAAGTTTGCTAGAGATGAACACGTGATGATTATAGAATTACCAGATAACTTAGCAAATGAAAAGAAAGACAGTACACATAATCAAGTTAAAAACACCAAAGAGAATGACACTCTTAAGGAAACGATCACACTAGCAGATACCTTTACAGATCAATAACTCGTTGAGCCATCGATAAGGTAAGAAAGGAACTGGGACTTTATTGATGACTTTGTCACCTAATGTCACGCCTTAGAGCCAGAGCACTTGCGAGTATAGGAGGACGATATCCATCTACACTATATGAAGTACTCATATACCACGTATAGCGATCACTATTATCTGAATACAGATTGACAGACTAATCTATCGAGCTACTGAAGTCATTCCAGGGTCTGACAAATCCTAAATCTCAAACCATATGAACAAGTAAACAAGAGCAATCACATATGAAAAGCTGTAAGGTGTCCCAAACGTTAAGACATATATGATCATAAATATAGTATATAAAATATAATACTATCAGAAAGTGCACATTTACATGGCCGTATAACTAGGCCCGTCTAGAATATACAATCTCGTCATTAAAGATGAAGGGAATAGGCTCCCGAATACAAGTGCCCTGCACTAAATACCATAAATGATATACAAAAATGCAAGTTGAATGAGGAAGAAAAAAATCCTCTCACGATTCGGTACCGCAGTCCTCTGTGTATGGTCGTCCCTTGCAAATGCTGGTAGATCCTTTGTCTCCACTATGAATCTGGCCATAGAAAACTAGTGGTTTCAACCCTAATATCAAAAAACTCAAAAATGAGCAAAAAAAGAATAAATAATAGTAAGAAGAATATCATGAAACCTGGATTAAGGACCATAATCAGTCAACTAGATAATTACCATCTCTAGACAGCTACGTCTCAATGTCCTCTATGGTAACAACGCTCACAAATAGATATGTGGAGGATAACTACACATGTAAGCAAGTAAGGTCAGTAAGATAGTATGGTATGAATACATAAATATCAGAAAGGATACAAATACACAAATATCAGAAAGGAAACTAACTACTATTGGAATCTTTCCCTCCCAATGCCTATGTTAATTATTTTAGTTAAACTTTACTTACATGTTAATTTTCTGAATCTCGAGCCGTGGATACTTAGGGAAACGGTCCTAGATATGTTATGCTAGATAAGCTAGGTGCTCGCCAAGAGTACGAGTCGGTAGGTACCTTCGATCAAGTCGTGTGCCTCGTGCACTCCCAATTCAAGCAGGTTCACTAGTGGTTATCGGATCAACCACTAGGTTAAAAGTCAATCATAATTCTATACGCATGTCAGAATGCTAGGTGGTAGGTACCCAGGTAACACTTGGAACAACACCTAACTACCCGGTACAAATGCAATCCATTCAGGGCAAGCCGACATACAAAAATAGACGTCCTAAATCTATACCACGATACTGGAATTCAACTAAGACCATGAAAATGATATCATACCATTGAAGGAGATGGTGGAGGTTGAGCCTCCTGCTGAAACTTAGTCGATTCCTACGCTGTCGACTGCCTTGCCATATCTGTTGCTCCAACTAACGAGGATGAGGTGTCCCGGAAAGAAAATGACACAAGATACCAATAAAGGGCAGAAAAGATTAAGGAATATAAAAAGTTTAATAGTTCAACTATAGTACATCAAAGTTCGAACCATGATATCAAGGAAAACATGTTTGATTGAGAGTCCTAGAAATGATAACACCCCACTTGTCTAAAAAAAACCAAACCTCAAAGGGCCACCACTAAAACCTTGTCATATTCTAGTAGTAGAATACAGAGAACAGGGATATGACTCAGCCACCTACGCACTACGGTACATGCTAGTATCCCGTAATATGGTCACGATTGTACCAATATAAGGGGGGTATACTACAATACAAGTCTCCTATGGCCTCATAGGATATACTACGTCTCAATCTTTAATCCTGCATATTTTTATTTTTTTTAGTAATTATAATTATTAACATATTTGATTTATAATTATGAGACTTATATTTACACCTATGTTACACCTAGGTCACAAAACTAAAAATTATGTAACACTATGCTAGATATGGACCTTAGAGACACACATATAGCCTTAGAAACATATATATAGTATTTTGGGATTTTTTGAAAATTTTTGGTATTTTTTTTTGGAAATTTGTGGACAATTAAAACCTAAAAAATCTAATTTTCGGTGGCCTTCAAAATTTATTGTAGGGCCATACCAAAATATTTTGGTACCAAACTTTTATTTTATGATTAGGAGGTCCAAATATATTTTCTATAATTTATAGGGATTTTTTTGGAATTTTTTGGAGTTATTTGGTCTAAAAAATAAATTAATAACTATTTCTAAAAAAAAAAAAAAACTATCTTACCCAGCCAGCAATCCAGTCAGCAATCTAGTTAGCAACAAAGTCAGCTCTATGGGCCCGCATGTCAGCCACCAAGGTCCAACCGCGGGGTCCAATTGTCAATAGTGTCACGCTCCAGAACCAGAATACTGGAGAGCGGGGGCAGACATAGCCAGCTACGTATAACGGAATGGGATCCACACCGCTATACGGTCACGGCTGTCTAGATATGTGAGGGTTTCACTACAATCCATCAGTCTCTTAAGGTCATAAAATAGCCTATTGTCTCAATCTCAACCAACTAATAATAATTACAAGATGTCAGACCACCAAATACACAATAGTAAGGCGTCCCATACATTATATATCCAGATGATCATGAAGCTAGTCGTTACAAAATGTGAGGACTAGCAAGAGTTCAGTCATACATGATCAATCCCCGGGGCTTGTCAATCATGTTACAGCCCGTAGGCAGACAGTAAGTAAGTACAATCGAGCTAACACTTGCTCGTCGGCTAAACGCCTCAAAAGAATAATTTACAATATTACAGTGGGAGAACAAAAGAAACCCACTCGATGCCCTGGTTACGCCTGGTGACCACCATCGGGCTGGAAAGCAGGGAGATCCTTTGGTGCTGCTCCGGTATCTGGCCATACAAAACCAGCTGGGTCAGACCCCAGAAAGAGCAAGTGCCACAAAGGAGGCTTCACTTAAGAACTAAAGCCAGCAAATTAACACAATAATATAATTACATAATAAGAGACAGTAATTTAAGAAAAAGCATGATAGGTAATTATAAAAGACAATCTTGCATAGAATCACTAAAAGACAGGACATATGGAAAAGCATGCCAGGATGATATACGATGAGATAACCATGGAACTATTCAGATAGCTAGGTTACAACCCGTAAACCAAACAAGGACCGGGGTTGTAACCCTTTGTCTGAACGAAACTTGGTTTCTCTCACCATTTATCGGCAAGATAAATATAAGAAATCAGGTCAAGTAACAATCTGGAGTGACAATCATTATAGTGACAATCTGGAGTGACAATCATTATAGTGACAATCTGGAGTGATAATAATTCAATCATTCTGGTACAATCTTGCAATCAATCAATTCTAGACAATACCATACTGGACTAGACTCCATCCAATCAATCACGGCCAATCATTGCCTACGGCTTTCTACATTAACTAACTAGGGTTATCACAATCATAGTTACTAGCAAGATGCAATGAGATGCTCCAAGTAGTCACAGGCCCTGCAGCTATCCAGGTTATCCAGGCAATCATTATAGTGACAATCTAGAGAGTATAATGCATTAGAGTGACAATAGAGTTCAATTATTTAAAGTGACAATCAAGAGTGCCCCACATAACAGTGGGCTGGAAATGTGCCCTACTCGTCGGCAGGCTACAAGTCCAAACATTTGCGGCCGGGATAACGGGATCGCCTGTAACTGGGGAACATCTCTTCATGAGTAGTGAATTATACTAATTATTAACCTTAGTCCATTTCAGTAGGTACTCCTGACCGTGGTACTCAGGAGTCCCCTCCTAGACATGATGCAAGACAGGACTGGATTATTTGTACAAGCACAATCGCCCACGGTGTCATGATTAATTAAACAGGTCATGTCATGTCAGGTAGCCGTCGCAACAGCTATTCGAGATAATCATGTCAGGTTATCATGCCAAGTGTACTTTGTCAGGAGTGCACCACGACGGGCCACTATCAGGTCATGTCAGGCTATTATGTCAGGAGTGCACCACTACGGGTCACTATCACGTCATGCTCAACTATCAATTCCAAACATATCAAGTAAATTCGTGATTATCAAGTTCAGGACAAAAGGCGTAAGGATATAAAATGGACGTAAAATATATAATAAAATATCAATATACAGGGCTATAGAAGAGCCAAGCTTAAGGAAAATAAAACCAAACTGGCACGCTGATATAAGACCAAGTCAGCCAAGGGCCATACGCTCAGGTCATACGCTCAGGTCATACGCTCAGTGCAAGTCATACGCTCCCAAAAGGCAGCGTATGGACTCCATACGACTCCTTGTCACACAAGTGAGCGTATGCAAGACATACGCTCCCAAAAGGCAGCGTATGGACTCCATACGACTCCTTGTCACACAAGTGAGCGTATGTAAGACATACGCTCCCAAAAGGCAGCGTATGGGAACTGCGCTGCGCTAAAGAGCGCGCGCAACTCAGTGGCTCAAGCTAAAAAGCTCGCGCACTGCTCACTGTCTTCTCCAAACAGCAAGAACTCCATGGTTGAACCCAAAGCTTCAAAAGTCCATAACTTGGTCAAAATAAGTCCAAATCCGACTTTTCAAAGGTCAAAATTGGGTAGAATAAAATTCTCTACAATATGGAACCATCAAAACTTGAAAACAAAGAAGTTTGATAGATCAAAACCACCAAAATCCAAAAATAACTAATTTCTAGATCTACAAAAAGTTAAGCCTCAAAATGGAAAATAACAAGTTCTAATGTGTCTTAGAAACATGAGGAGAAGCTAATGGAACAATAAAAATGAGCTCTCTTGTGGAAGTAAGATGCACTTGCCTAGACCTCTCTCTCCCTCTCTTTGGTAGGTAAGAAAGTAAATGAGGAAGAAGAAGATGATTATGAAGAGAGAGAAAGAAGAATAGATAATAAATATGAGTGGTTGTGGTAGGTAGGGGGTTCACCCCTTGGTTCATGATGAACCAAGAGCAATCCCAAACCGAACCAAGCCGAACCAACCCAGGAATAAACCAAGTCCAAATAAACCAATGAATCATTAAAAGTAATTAAACTATCAATGACAATAAAACCAAGCCAATGCAAAATAAACCAAGACAACTAACCATGAATAAATAAAATATGGGTCCAAAACACGTATACGTACACTAAATACGTATCACGAATTTGGGACATTACAAATAGAGCACCCACATGGGTGTTTTCCTGTTTAGGTCTCCAAGCCACGGCTTATTTGAATCGAACTCAGACTCCTAAGCCGAGCCAGACTCTACTTTGTCATCTGATCCTGGCGGGAACTGCAAGGATGCTGACACGTGTCAACTCCAAGCCGTTGAGCCGCGGCTCACTGCTCTCCCGCTCTCTCTTTATATATATATATATATATATATATATATATAACCGTAATTTCTGTCAATTTTATAATAAGAGGAGAGAGAAAGAGAGTTCTTTGTAGGAGATTCTTTGGTTCTTCGAACTTTGTTGAGCAATTGCGACCAACTCAGACATCGCAATCAAGCACCTTTTTTTGTTGGAACCGTATCGATGTAAACTTTCTGAATCTATAATGTTTCCTAAAATTCAAAACCATAATTTTTGTAGAATTATGTGACTTCAGTTGGTCAAAACATGATTTTGGTTCACTATTTTTGAGATTTCGGGAGATCCTACACTTTTTCATAATACGTTTGATGTTTTGGAAAGCTGACACAGAGACCTACAGCATACAAAATTTTCAGGATTTACTTGGTTAGTTTTCTATATGTTTTAATCTGCAGAAGTCATAGATGACTAGTCAACCACCGTAATTGTAACTGTAAATCGTATTTGTAATATTTCGTAACTGAATTGAGATTCATGCAAACCGTTAATTCCAATGTTATTGTAGCGCTGAAATCTATAGGTTTGTGTACTTTAGGATTGTATCGGTTGACTTTTTGGTCAACAGAATGCCTCAATTTACATGCCAGTTGTAACGTAGTTTATTTTAGTGTTTAAGTTTTAAATTCATCATATAAATAATAAATAATAATTATAGGGACTAGTGTGATTTAATTGTGGATAAAATTGCTACTAAATGGTTTAGGTGACATAGGTAATATGTGACTTTGACCCATCCAACTTTTCTAGTTAAAGAGTTGTTGGAATTTGTATTATTATTTGTATTTTGTGTGAAATGTTTGTTTGTATGTTAGTTGGGCTTAGATGTTCTCGTAGAGTATGAAAGGTTGGTTCGTGGATATGTCTTAGCTATACTTTGGAATCGTAACTCAGCATGCTTGACGCACTACATATTTACTGTTACTTCATGTACTATTGCATGCTTATATTTATTGTTATTTTTATGTATTACTTGTTTAATGTGCTTTCGAGGATGACTCGGGTGCGATCGACGACAGATGTCAATACGTTTCTTTATGTATGTTTGTATTTTGAGGATGACTCGGGTACTACGTACCATCATAGATGTATGTTATTCGTGAGAGGACACGTGCTATCATATCCGACTGATCATCGATATGTACGGGACGTGTGTCGATATAGTGCATATTTGTCAGCATAGATACATTCGTTTGACTTAGAAGTCCGGAGACGCGGGTGAGATAACCCTATAGTTCCAGTTGGCCACTGACGTTCGAGGAACGTTATTTGCTTTTGGCCCCTGATTCCCAAATGAGAATTACACCGATCCCATTTTTAACCAAAGTGCTTATGCTTAAGAAAGTTATCCTCGACACATAGCTTGGTTAGGTTATCTCTTTCATACTTTGCATGCTTGTTTTAGTTTATATTTGGCATGTATATTGTGTATCTTGCTGCATCCCTTTGAGGACTTGGTTCGAGTCCAGTCCAGGCTAGTTTGGTACCACCGGATCACTTAAACGTCAAATAATATTAATAATGAATAATTATACTATTTATAGAGGTTAAGTCGCAACTTGACCTAATTTTCCTATTTAGGACATCATTATGGCTCGGCCTTCCCTATCAGGGCTAATACACTAGTCAAAGCACGCCACTGCATTATCCGTGCCATAATTTCTAGTCACCTATGACTAAAATCATCAACCGTAATAATTAACTAAATAATTATTTATAATAATCTAAAAATCACCATTTAAATAAAATAAATAATAATAAAAATATTTTAAAATTTTACGGGAAGAGGAGTTACAAATCTACCCACCTTAAAAATAATTTTGTCCTCGAAATTCTAATTCATGACTATCCCTTAAAATTCAAAGTCTACTATCACCTTAATCTCCTCAAATTTAATTTCTCAAAATATTTTATGACCTTCTCTAGTCATTTTATAACTCCGAATACTTGAGGACTTCTACTCACCTTTGGTCATACTACTCCTCAAAATACGGTCACTAAAATCTTATAATCTTCTAACTATTTGCTAACAATCATTCCAACAGATATCTGGGGTATACGACATCTATAATCCCTCATATCTATAAACAATCAAATATTCAATAGTCAAGCAATATTATACTATAAATTAAGAATTTCTGATGAATTGTAGACAGCACGATCGTTCGTCACCCCGGAATAGGAAGGGACGAGAATCAATAGTACGGGAGGGCAAGGGAGAATAATCGAGAACAAATACGGTAGAGAAATTTCTAAGAGAATTTTCAAGGCAGTGTGGATTGAGATTTCTAAGGTTTATTCATTGTCGCAGGCTCGTATCAGTACAGTTACGTAACCGATACGATATGCTCTAACCTGCATGGGCCACCAAAAAACTTGTCACGACCCGCACCCGCTTTTCGGACGCGAGCTCGTGAGCAAACCAACTACGTATCGAGCGGACTCCAGCCCGACTCGAATACGTAAACGCTGTCAAGGCTATGGTATACTGCCAAATCATGGCAATGCAATCTATATCTCAATCCACAATAAGAATATGAAACATGAATGAACAATTATGGGTCATGGTCTACAGCCCATTAGCATATTGTCCGATTAGACTCCAAGAATGATATGAGTCTATAAAATAAGTAGAGTATATCATGGTATGGAATATAAAGCACGAGAGGATAATAAAGAAATATCACAAGCAAATACATGTATCCCTGCAGGTGTAATCACTACCATCATGAGCCGCTAACTAACTCCATGCAATCAGCTACCTGAAGAGATCATCAGGTCCTCAGGGGACATACCAAGATACATAAAAATATGCCTATCTAACAGTTTAATCATGCAATAATATAAATATGGTATAAACAGGAATTAGACATGGGACTGACATGTGGCTACTGACAGGTAACTATGTACACGGATACGGGATCAACTATGCATAAATGAACTGCTGGAACAACAAGAGATCAATGGAATACCAAATCCTCGCCCCGAGTGTGGACTCGCAGGTTTGAACTAATCACTAACCCTCATCCCGAGTGTAGACTCGCAGGTTAGTTCACGACAAACACCCTCGCCCCGAGTGTGGACTCGCAGGTGCAAACAGATCAAGAAAAACACTCTCGCCCCGATTGTGGACTCGCAGGTGCAAACGGTCAACTCTCGCCCCGATTGTGGACTCGCATGTTGGAGAAACGGTACAGGAATAGCAGTTCAATTACACATACTTGTAGACACGACTCAGTCAAGATACAGGTGACGACACGGTACAACTCAGTCATGACACATGTAAGGACTGCTCTAGCATGGACTATAATGTGAACAAGCTGGTATACTACACTACCAAGTCAAGCAAGACAATAAATTGGTGAACACGTGTCACGACCCGATCCAAATTGTTGGGTCGAATCGGATCATGCCCAGCCTGCACCGTTGTAAGACGGCGACATTAAGCTGTATCTAATGCAGGTAATCACAACAACATAATATATTTTGTCATAACTTCTAAACTTCGAATATTAAAACTTGTCCAACAAAAGGTTCTTTTAATATATCAGATAAAATAAAAATTGTCTTTTATTTAAACATCAAAACAAAAAGAAAAATCATCATCTAGGAAGTTGGCTCATCAGCCTCAGGATCAACATCTTCCAAGTGGTAATCTGGAAGCACTGCAGGATAGAGCACCAGATCATAATAGCTATTAATCAATAGTTCTGTCTCATCAATGGAACCTATTGGGGGTGGGGGATCCAGTCAGGAAAGGAACAAAGTACAATTATGAAAATTTAACAATTCAACTAATAATTAGAAAATTGCAGTTTAAACAGTTGAAATACTTGAACGATATTTTCCAGCAATTTTCCACAATTGAAAACAATGTGATTTGAGTATGTAATGCTTATGACCGGCTTGGGTTGTACAATAGTATCCTAGTGATACGATACGGCTTATCCCCGTGTGTAAGAGGGGTAAGCTCGCACAATCAATATACAATATGAGGGGTATTGGTCATAATACACTACACTACTCCCCCAATCCCACAATCAATAATAATCAGTACTCTATGTGAGAGTTCGTGTAGCAATGTTGTTTAATCTTGCAATATTACAATTATTAACTAAATTGAAAATAAACACAACCGTACTTGCCTTTGTTTATGACTGGGTTTGAAGAGTCGGTTCCAGAAAGAAAATCAGACTCGTCCTCGAAATCCTACATTGAGAATACCAACTTAGCATAAATGAGAAAACCATATCTAGGTGTGCTAATTACAATCTCTAAAATTTGATCCTAGTCAAGTTTAGGTCATTTACAAAATCTAAAAGAATACGTTTATCGATGTGAGTTATTAATTTACGAAGGAAAAGTCAATTTAATATTTATTGAAAAAATTCGTATTTTCTGATTATTTGACAAAACTTTGTACTTTGTAATATATATAAAAATTAGGTTTTTAATGAAAAAACGTGAATTTGTTAAATTACAAACTTGTAATTTTCCTAGTTTATTTATTGTGAGAAGAATGATATTAATAAATATTTATTTAACATCTTACGCATTTACGTCAAATCAACAACCAGAAAAATAAAATAAAAACTACACTACATTATTACAGGCCAAAGAAAAGAAAGATATAAAGCTGGGCTTATGCCCTTACAATTATTTACATAAATGAATTAAAATAAGAATGGTAAACTGAACGCCGGGAAGCGGTTCATTCAGCAGGTCGAGGCCCTGCACCAAAATACTCTAGGCCAGTAACACGTTCTAAGAAAGTATAATTAATATTAAATATATAATAAAGAAAAGGCCTCAGACTTGATCCAAAGGTCATGTTTGCAAATAGCTAATGCCTCAACGTCCGAAAATTTCGGTTTCGTTTGCATTTTGCTAAGGTCCATGGACCGATATGGTTGTCGCTCGAAAAGATAATTGAAAACCAAAACAAGTCTTTTGCAAAGGCCAGTTTTGAAAACTTTTAAGAAAAATTGGACAGCATTTTCTTTGTAACTGGGACAACCCAATCATGGAAAAATGCCAAACCACAACACCAATAACTGTCCTAAACCAGGGAACACCAAATATCCCACCAAAAGTGAATATCCAACCCGAAAATGAATAGCAAATCCAAGAGCTGAAATCAAAACCACGGCACCAACATATAGCTATACCAACTACAGAACTTTATAATTAGCTATGGCTAAGAAAAAATCCTCAAAACAAATATTCTCAACCCAAGCTAGTATTAGCTTGGTCACAAGACCAAAACTAACAGAGTTCGAAAAAACCGAACTACCCAGAAAATTCAAAAATCACAGAACAACACAAAGTGAACTCGGAAAACCGAGAACCACAGAACCACTCTAAGAAGAATGATCACAGAACCATATACGAGATAATTTCGAAAAATCCGAACTTAACTCAAAAATTTCGAGAAACCACAGAAACCACAATAACAAAGCCAAAGCTAAAGAACCATCCAAAATGGAGTTCGGAAATGTCCGAAACCAAAACTGCAATAAATCGAGCCGATTTCTATAGCGAAATCGGGGATCGTGTCATCATTGACTCTATGGGAGGGACGAACTACTGTGATTAACAGAATTTACCTAATATCCGTTGGTCGGTGAGACGCGGGATAATTTCGGGAACGAAAACGGAAAGCGCTGGACAGCGGGATCGGCCACAAAAAACCACAGACAACGGAGCGGGCACGGGAAACAACGGACAACAGATCGGGCACGGGGCGGCCGGATCGGGGACCACAGGGGGTCGGGCACGGGGCGCGGGGGTCGGCCTGGGTGGCCGCGGCAGGTAGGCGCTCGGGCGGAGGGGCACTGGAGAGGTGCGCCGGAGCTCGGGGTCGGCCTGAGCGGCTGCGGGGTGGAGCCGGCGGGTAGGGGAACTCGAGTTCGCCGAAATTTGGGGTTAGGTTAGAAGTAGGTTGGGGAAGGGATGAGGAGAAAGAAGAGGAGAAGGGGGCTTTTATAGGGGGAAGAAGTTTGGGGGGTTTCGGGAGGGAAAGAGGCGGCGGTTTCGGGGAGGTCGGGGGAAATGGCCGGCGGTTTCACGCGGGGAGGGGAGGGGCTTGGCCGAACGGTTTCGAGAAGGGAAATGGGGTCGGTTACGTGTGAGGAAAAAAGAGAGGTGAGCTGTTGGTTATGGAAAGAGAAAGAGAGAGTTTTAATAAATTTTTAACAGAAAACTTTTGATTAATACCATAATTATTTAGTAATAATTTTCTTTCCTTCTCTTAGAAAATTTGTAACACTACATAAATAATTCCTAAAAATAATTTTAAATTAGATTCAGATTCGGGTTCGGGTTTGGGACTGGGCCATGCAATCAAAAGTCCTAGTTTATTTATTTTGAAAATAATTTTCTATTTAACTAATGATAATAATAATTTGAAGAATTAAATTAGCAAACACATATTTAAAAGAAATTAAAATTTTTACGGGTTTTACAACCTTCCCTCCTTAGAAACTTTCGTCCTCGAAATTTAAAGGATAGGGTTAGAAATTACCTCAGGTCTCAAATAGATACGGATATTGCTCCCATATCTCGGATTCTCGCTCCCAGGTAGACTCGCCTGGGAAATTGTGTTGCCACATAATCCTGACTATGGGCGTCACAGAGTTCCTGGTTTTCTTCTCGCCTCTGTCTAAAATCGCCACTGGCTTCTCTGGCACTGTGAGGCTGGGTCCAATCTCTAGCTCTGAATGGTCTAAGATGTGGCTCGGATCCGAAATGTAGCGTCTGAGCTGTGAAACGTGGAAGACGTTGTGCACACCCTCAAGATTAGCTGGTAGAGCTAATCGGTACGCTACTTCTCCAATTCGGCTCAAAACTTCGAATGGGCCGATGTACCTGGGGCTCAGCTTTCATGCTTTGCCAAATCTGATAGTTCCTCTGGTAGGGGAGATCTTGACGAAGACACTATCTCTTGCTTCGAACTCCAGTGGTCGACGACTGCTATCAGCCCAATACTTCTGTCTATCTTGGGAAATCCTGAGCTTGTCTCTAATCACCTTTACCTTCTCTGCTGCATCGGTCACCATCTCAGGTCCAAGCAGAACTCTTTCTCCTACGTTGTCCCAAGCAAGTGGAGTGCGGCAACGACGTCCATAAAGTGCCTCGAACGGAGTCATACCGATGCTAGTGTTACGCCCCAGAACCAGAATACTGGAGAGCGGGGGAATGACTCAGCCAGCTACGTATTATGGGTAGAGGAATACCGTATAATACGATCAATTCTATCTAATAAGACGAGGGGGTGCATACTACATAAGTGTCTCACTATGGTCACTTCACATCTATTGTCTCAATCATTCAAACAAGAAACAGAAATAGAGAACATGTGAGATAAAGCAGTAAGGCGTCCTAAACGCTCAGTAAAAATATTTTTGATATCTAACTTTATAAAACACAGCCAGATGATGTAGCAAGTATACACAATTGTTATCAGCTGCAGCCTGACTTAGTTACAATTATGCAAAAATAGGTACAAGATAATCCGACTAAAATGTCGGTGCCAAACGGTAAAGTATAAAGTATTTAACAAAACGAGCGGAGAAGAAAGAAACCCACTCGAGTCCTCCTGCGATCATCCCTCTAGTATTGACCATCTTGGAGGTAGAAGTAAGCTGGATCCTCGAGGACCGGCTCTAAATCTGGCCATGCAAAACCAGAGAGGTTAGACCTCTAATAGCAAGTACCGCAAGGAAGCACGATATGAGGAATTACAACCAGTAATAGGAAAATATGATATATAGACCTCTACTGGCTACTGTGATTCACATAACATAACGACACTTCGAACCAACCTCCCAACCAAACAAGGCCAGAAGTTGGCCCGTCATGCCTTGACATTCTGATTATCTCAGTTAGTTAACAGAGTAGATACAGTGCACAAACAAATTAATTTAAACGACCATGTAACTACTACGGCTTGCTACTGTGAGTTCCAAGTTATCCTGGGAATATGCAATAAGGATTTCTCAGTTCTTACTATGTGCAAGCAAGGCTAGTCTATCCATTCAATCAATTGTGCCAATCATGAACTAGACGAGTTCCAGCGGGACGCTCGTCATCAATATACAATATACAATAAGTAATATAAGCATATACCACTCCCTGTCCGTGTGGCAGATTTGCAGTATCTGTAGGAACCAGCCAGCCTGTCGGGCACTTAATAGTCCCAAAGAGGGCTGCCATGTAAGAACTCGGGAATCCATTCTCTCCATGCAATCATTATTTTATTTAACTTAGTAGTCTCTACGTTGAGTGAAATTCCATGCAATGGATCATGGTCATTCAGAATGAGTACTTCCGTACAAAATACGATATGCCCAACTCTATAACGATACCCGTACGGTTAGGTTGTAGGTTTTACATAGCGTAATGCAACAATCAAAACTAACCACGGAATAATCATGCCTTGACCATAAAGTACACATGTCGTTTTTGAGAAAATAAATAAATAAATAAATTGAAGCCTGCATGTGCCTGTATGCCAATGTCGGGATCAGCCAGTCGATTTTCATAGTTCATAATTAAGATGAACGTGTCTCATTCATTCAATTTAATAAGACGACTAGCCAGTCTCTTAGTTCCAACTAAGAACACATGATCAATTATTTAATCAAGATAACAATCAATGTTAATTAATGCCAAGATGACAATCAATATTAATTAATGTCCACTCGGGACAGAATCAGCTCAAAGGGCATTATGGGCTATAGTCCATGCGGCCGGAAAGTTATTGGTCCATGCGGCTGAAGAAAATATGCATATACGATTAATAAATTACATGCGGCTTGAAAAGGCAAACCTATGGGGCTAGATGAAAATTCTCATGCGGTCGGGATGATAAGTCTTTATGCGACTGGAATTGGGACGAGTCCTATGCGGCTCAAGATACCATGCAGCCAAAAAGGTCGCCAAGGTCCATGCGGCTAGGATTACCAAGCTTTATGCGGCTTGGAAAAAAAGTCTCATGCGGTTGCGGGTAAACTAAATCCATGCGGCTGGAATTGACCAAGCCTATGCGGCCCAAATGACGAGCCTCATGCGGCTTGAAGAACAGGACTTCATGCGGATATGGCAGACAGAGGTTCATGCGGCTGAAAAAACGGAAGCTCATGCGGCTGAATGACTTGCCGCATGGAATTCCATGCGGTCAAGTACTGCCATGCGGCCAAAAGTGCCATGCGGCCGGAATGCTCCATACGGCCAGAACTGTTCTTCTTCTCCAAATTTCTTGAAAACACAACCAGAGAATCCATTGCTTCCAAGCTCTCTAAATCCTTCATTCCAAGCCCAAATCTGGACTTTCATAGGTCAAAATGGGGTATAACGAAATTCTCTACAACATGGAACCATCAAAACTTGAAGAACAACAAAGTTACTAGATCAAAATCTAAGAAATCCGAAAATGCATCAAACATAGATCTACATGAAATGAGCCATGTAAATTGAAAATGCTAAGTACTAAAGTATCTAAGAATCTTGAGAGGAAGACAATAGAACAACAAAAATGGAAATTCATCAAGAAGCAAGTTGGCACTTGCCTAGGCGGCTGGAAGGTGGGGAAGAGTTTATGAGGAAGAAGAAGAGTAATGGTGAAGTAATGAAGAGAGAAAAAGGGAATGAGGCTTTAAATGAAGGAGTGGTGGTATGTGGGGGTTTGTTTCGGTTCATGATGAACCAACATAATTAAACAATCCAAGCCGAACCCAAAGGAAAGCTAAAACAGAGTATAAAAGCGAAAAGTAAAAATACAGAAATAAAATTACAGAAAATTAATTAACATGAAATTAAAGGGATCTAAATACAGAACAATACATGATAATATTAAATAAATATATATTAAAGCAGTACATTTATAAAAATACGTATTCTAGGAACGGGAAGTGACATCTTTACCCTCCTTAGAAAAATTCCGTCCTCAAAATTTCAAATCCAAGCAGGATAGGAACATCAAAGCTAAACTAATTTAAGCATAAGCAATTGAGTAAGCAATCATTTCACAATGTCAAATAGCAAGTAACATATCTATGTTTAATTATCGACGACACCAAGCAATTCTACTCATAAGGTGACAAGCATGAGGAGTTAAGACAATCAAGGTATACAGAAAAAAATATACCTTGTGAGTCAAACAGGTGTGGATACCTGTAGGTCCTAAAATCAAGTTGCATCAATCAACAAAGTCAAAAATTCAAGATATACATCATTTTGATGAGTTGCGCAGACCACAGATTGCGCAGACATCACATTGCGCAGGTTGGTTTGCGCATGTTCCCAACTGCGCAGGCTTACGTGGCAGAAGTCATCATTACCTGAATCAAATCAAATCTTTCTGACAGCTGACAGTACGGATAACGAGGAGGCTGTTCGTTTATGGCGCCGCACGGTGCTCGAGGGCGGCTGACAGTTGGCAGCGCAATCCATGATTGCGTAAACCAATCCTGCACAAACCATGATTGCGCAAACCAATCCTGTGCAGTCTGAGTCTGCGCAAACCAAACTTTGCGCAGTTCAGGTTGCGCACTCCATCAACATAACTGATAAAGTACATGTGGCATTCATGCCATCAATTGCTCATTATGTGGCAACTGTCTATGCACGATCATGCATATTTCAATCAAATAATACCATATGTCCCAGATAGTTGGCCCACAATCCAGTAACTGCCTGCGCAGTCTAATGCTGCGCAAACCAGTTGCTGCGCAGATCATCTTGCACAGTCCAGAATAACTGAAAGTTAGTTATTTTCAGAACTCTATAAATAGAGTTTCAAGTCTTCATTTCAAGGGGATCAAGATCAGAAATCAGAGATCATAAATCAGAGAGTTCAGGAGTTCTTGTCGAAGTGCTGCTGTATTTTTCCGAGGCTTTTGCCTTCAACTTCCGAGGCTTTTGCCTTCAGTTTCCAGAGTTGTTCTCAACTTCAGAGGCTTCGTCTTCAAAGTTCATATCGTCCAAGGGATAAAGCAATCGTCATCTAGATTGGATTCCTATAGTTGTAATTTTCCCAGAATTTTTGTAATCTTTATTACACAGTTTGTATCAATAAAGTTTTATACTTTTGTTTTTGCAAACAAAATGGCGACTCTATTGGGGATCGAACCCAGAATCTCTGTCTCTACAAAGCCTGCACAATCTGTTGCAGTCAATGCTGTGCAGTCTGTTGCAACTGTTGCACAGGCTACTTCATATGCTGCCTTGTCAAAACACAAGACTCCTATGACTCTGGCACAATTGGCAATAGCTTTTCCTGCGCAAACTGATACTCCAGTAATTAAAGTACCTCCCAAGCACTCTAAAGCAAGGACTCCTGATGCACAAACCACATCTTCTGTGGCCAGAATTCCTGCGCAAAATATTCCTGCGCAAAACAGCCTTTTGGCTAAATTCCCTTCTTCTCACAATAAAGGAAGAAATTCTGCTCCTCTTTCCAAACACCCTATTGCCCCTGCGCAATCCACTGGGGGTAGTCCTTTGGCTATTCCTCTTTCTCTTCAAAACAAAGGAAAAGGCCCATTGGTCTTTTCTCAAACTTCCTTGTCCCATGACTTGGAAGACAACAGAGGGAAATGCTCTTTAGCTAACCCTTCATCTCAAAACAAAGGAAAGGGCCCTTTGGTCTTTTCTCAATCTTCTTCAGTCTTTACTAAAGAAGATCCATCTGAATGTGCCTTGGCACCAATCAGTACTAAAACTCTTTCAAACAAGGATTCTTCTTTCCTTTATAACAAGAGTACTGATCAAAGAGGTATTCTGCCTACCCCGGTAGCAGAATTCCAGGACCTTCCAACTTTCAAAATATCTCGTTCCAAACAGGGAAAACTGTTAGTATCTCAAACAGAAACCCCCGGAGATGAATTTGCAGACCTAAGAACATATCTTAATAGGCCAACTTCGGCAAAACGCAAACAACCAATGCCGAAGGTCAAGCCTCAAAGACAAATCGCCAGGAACAAAAATCCTGATACTTATGCCAATGAAGTGAGCACTTCCCTGTATACTCAAGGGACTAAACATTTGAAGAATCGGAATCATGTTTCGAATATTGTCAAAGAACAAATCCCTCAGAGCTTTCCTCGTCCCGTTGCTGATCTTCGAGAACATCTAAGACAAAAACGGGACAATACCTCAACACCTCTACCATCTGATCATCATTGCAATCATAAAGTCATAATCCAATGTTGTTGTCAAACAACAAAACGATCTGTTTTCGATCGGCTGACTTTTGCTAAATCTGAACCTATGTCAGAGGAAGACGAAGTCTTGTATGCTTCAGTTAACATGACTTTCCGAGACACTGGGGGTAAAAGATGCTCTAAACATGGCAGACTTCGTAAGCCAAGCCAGCGGTATTTAGAATTATTCTAAGAATCTTTCGAAGGAGTGTTTCAACATATCCGTTCTCGAAGCCGAGATACAATCGGTCAAAGGAATCTTCCTCAAAACCCTTTAGGTTATCTTCCTGTTTCTCAGTCAGGAGATGATTCATTCTCTGATTATGTTACATACAGTGAAAGCTCTGAACAGACAGTATCTTCTACTGTACCAAGAGAAGTAACAGCGTATGTCGTCACGGATGATCCAGATGCTTCAACTTCTATAAATCAGGAACAGCGAATTGCTGCACTCGAAGATAAACTAAAAACCATGGCTGAAATGGTTGCTAGTATGCATTCTATCATTGTAGCACAGCATGCTACACCATCAATTGCACCTACTATTAGTCCAGAGATCATAGCATCTTCAATACCTGCCAATACTGGGCTGGGGGTAGTACCTCTGCAAATGCCTCCTGTACAAGTGCAAGTACAAACTACACCTAGCCAGTCAGGAGCTAGGGGTAGTGCTTATAATATTGTTCCTCATTCTACCACTACAACTCAACCTTCTCCTTCTTCGTCATCAGAAGGCGCCAATGAAGCTGTCAAACTCTTACGAACTCAGTTCGAAGCATTTAAAGAGAAAGACAACTTGCAAAGATTGGGGATTAAGCAGCCCTATCCAGTTGAATGGAAAGAAGTCCCGTTTCCCCCGAAGTACAAAATCCCAACAATCTCTCTGTTCGATGGCAGTACTTTCCCAAGTCAATTTATCAATCATTTTGAGGTAATGACTGTTCAACTCCAGCCAAATGACGCTCTTCTTACCAGAGTGTTCGTCGGTTGTTTAGCCGGCGTAGCATATGACTGGTACAGAAGTTTGCTCGATGGTTGCATCACATCCTTTTCAGGTCTTAAACAAATCTTTCTAGAACGGTTCTATGAAGGATTCAATGATATGACGATGTCAGCTCTCAACAAAATCAAACATAAACATAATAAAACTGCTGAGGGCTTTATTGAACGGTTCCGCCGTGAAGCCTTGAAAATGCCTCCGGGGACTCCAGCTGCTGTCACTATAGATACTTGTAAGGCAAATCTTTTGCCTATTATCAGTATGTGGACGGGGTCTACCCAATTCCAAGATTGGCCCTCATTCATTGTCAATGCCAAAGCTGCTGAAGTGAGTGCCGACAAGTTCAAACAATTGGGGGTACAAATGTCTAACCCTGATCGAGATGAGCATCGGAATTCAGGTGGTGGCAACCGCTAGAACAATCGCAAAGCAAAAGAGACTTTGAACATTAACTTGAACAAAAACAAAGAATCTTTGGCTGTCAATGTAGCTCCGCCTACATCCACTCCTACCCCTTCTGCACCTCCACCGAGGGAACCTCGTCCGAAAGTAGAGTATTCCTTTGACGAGAATGATACTGCAAGTATCTTTGAGTGTTTACTCAAAAGCAATAAAATTCAACTCCCTGACCCAAAGAAACCTGATGAAGTCGGTAAGACCGATCATCCTAAGTATTGTGTCTACCACCGATTCATCGGACATCCTACTAGAGCATGCTATGTGCTCAAAGGCAAAATCCAAGTGCTTGTTAATGCTGGTGTAGTCACTCTGCAACAAGATGAGAAGACTGTTACTGCAAACATGGTTTCAGTCCAATTTGGGGACTTCCCTCCACAGATGGTACAGCACGGTGTCATTCCAATTCCTAAAACAACTCTTGAGATTGAGAATCTCCCACTTCTACTACATGAAGGTCTTGTTCCCTTGTCTCTTGACAACGGTAAAATTATGTGGATACATCCTGATCTTGCTCCGGAATTCGAGGTTTCCTCTTCTTCTAAGAAGAAAACTCGTTCTAAAGGCAAAACCAAGATTTGCAACATGGTATCTTTTGATCCCATTGTTGACGAAGAGATTCTGTTAGGCACCAGGTCAGGGAAAGCCTATTTGAAAGATCATTCTGAAGGTCAAAAGAATCCTGCTTCTTCTTCTGAACCTGCTCCGGCACAACCTGCTTCTACTGAAGAGGTCCCTTCGGCATCTTCACCAGTTGTAGTATCAATTCCTTCCAAGCCAACAACGGCTGACAAAGGCAAGCAACAAGTTCGTTTCGACAAACCCTTGAAGAAATCATCTCCTACTGGGCTTGAGAAGCCTTATAACTTTGATATATTGGCTCAACTAGCCAATACACCAGCAAGGCTGTCTATCTTTGAACTCTTGCGTCTTTCCAGAGAGACGCGAGAAACTTTAAGTGAAGCTCTTATGCAAGCTGAGACTTGTTTAGCCTTTCTCAAGAAGCCGGAAGCAGAACCAGTCTCTTGTCTATATTGTCATAGTGTTATGGAGTTGATTCCGAACATTACTTTCACCCAAAATGACATGCTGATGGAGGACAATAGGCATGATCGTCCTCTCTACTATACAGGATATGTTGATTCGATGAAAGTCGATCGTATCCTGATAGATCCAGGATCTGCTCTCAGCATCATGCCGAAAACAATGCTCGATGCTCTGAAAATCCCCGTACATAGTCTCTCCACCACAATCACCACCATCCTTGGATTCAATCAGGGAAGGAGTGAACCTTTGGGCAAGATTCGCTTAAAACTCCAAATAGGCAATCTTCGCACAAAAGTTACCTTCTATATCATTGACAATCATGGTTGTTCTTATAATGCTCTATTGGGGAGACCATTCTTACATGAGCATAATATTGTTCCATCAACCCTTCATCAATGTTTCAAATATGTTGATGATAAGGGAGAAGTCCATAAGGAAGTTGCGAATCTTTATCCTTTCAAAGGCGTTGAAGCATACTGCAACGACGCTCGGATGTACAAGGATGAATTCATGAAGATTGTGTTAGCCTTAGATACTGAAGAAGAACAAGAAGCAATGCCCAAAGACACTCTTATCATACCTGTCAAAGGGCGAGTTTCACATCCTCAGTCTTCTAAACCACTGGCTATTCACTTGCCAATTCAAAAGAAATCATTTGATGCTGATCAAGATCAAAGGGAGCTCACCTCTTCTGAGCCACTTGTTATCGACTTACGTTGTAACAAGGATAAAACCAGCTCACTCCTTCTGAGCCATTTGTTGTTGATCTCACTCGCAACAAGGAAAAAAGGGAGCTCACCTCCTCTGAGCCACTTGTTATCGACCTCCGTCGTAACAAGCCTCTCCCACGTTCTTCTTCTCCCCCTCTTGTAATTAATCTGACCAAGCCTGCTAAGGCTAAAGGTCCTGTTGTAAATACTGATGTACAAATCAATGAAAAAGCACATAATTTCCAGTATACTGATGTTATTTATTATACTAAATACTATTTCGATATGATAAATAGCTTCCAATCAATTACAATGGGAGTTGTACAATCTCTTCAGACAGAAGTCTCACTTGAAGATCCAGATGATTCTTACCGTATTCACCCTTCTCGAAAGAAAGGTGAAAGTCCAACACTTTTTAGTAAAGGACCAGAAAAACAATTCAGTTATACGGATGATAGCAAACTTAACGATACGGGACGTCTCCAGTTCCATCGTTATAGTCAACAGTCAAAAGACATCATCCAAAAAATGGGCTATGACTTCAAAAGTGGCCTCAATTATGGTAAAGGTAGACGAACTCCTATCCGCACGACTGTTCCGAAAGAAAAGTCGGAAATGTACTACAGCAGGACTAAGAAAGGTCTCGGATATACTTCTCCTCCACTATTATCCCCAGTAGTCTCTGACTCAGACAGTGAAGAACACTCTAATTCATCTGATTCTAGATCTTGGGATTCTGATACTAGCATTGGTGAAGTTCACAGGCTGATCGTATCATCTAACATGGTCTCCGCTGAACTACCAGAAGGCTATGATGAAGACGTTGAAGAAAATCCTGAAACAGATCCTTGGGCTCAACATATGGATAACCAATGGGTACTTCGCTTTGAACAACGTGAACCTCCTACTGAAGATCAATTAGTTCAAATTGATGTAGGAGAAAGCGATTCACCTCGGCCAATCTTTATTAGTAAGAATCTTCCAGAAGCTGATAAACAAGAGTTGATTCTTCTCACTAAAGAATACATTGACGTCTTTGCTTGGAGTTATGAGGATATGCCAGGTTTAGATCCTAAGATTGCTACTCACAAGCTAAACATTCTTCCTAATGCTAAACCAGTCAAACAACAACAAAGACGATTTAAGCCTGAAATAATGGATGCAATTGATGATGAAGTCAAGAAGCTTATAGCTTGCGGCTTTATTTGAGAAGAACAACATCCTGATTGGGTAGCCAATGTTGTTCCAGTCCTGAAGAAAACTGGCAAAGTTCGAGTCTGTATCGACTTTCGAGATCTTAATGAAGCATGTCCAAAAGATGAATTTCCTCTTCCTATCACAGACGTCATGATTGACAATACTAGTGGGTTCGAGCGAATATCTTTTATGGATGGATTCTCCGGATATAATCAGATCAAAATAAATCCCGAAGATGAAAAACACACATCTTTTCGCACTCCTCGGGGAGTCTATTGCTACACAGTGATGCCATTTGGTCTCAAGAACGCTGGTGCAACTTACCAACGAGCCATGAGTACCATTTTCAGAGAACATCTTCGTAAAATAGTCGAATGCTACGTTGACGATATTGCTGTCAAAAGTCGTCTAAAAGAAGATCATATCCAAGATTTGAGAACAATCTTCAATCTCATGCGTCAACATCAGCTCAAGATGAATCCCACCAAGTCATTCTTGGGTGTCTCTAGTGGAAAATTTCTCGGCTTCGTCATTACCTCTAAGGGTATACACGTAGATCCCGAGAAGATCAAAGCCATCCAAGAGATGCGTTCTCACGCAACTTAAAAGAGATACGAGAATTCCAAGGCCGACTTGCGTACATCAGGCGATTCATTTCGAACTTGTCTGGACGCTGCAGACCATTCACTCAATTAATGAAGAAGGGTGTATCTTTTGTTTGGACTGAAGAGTGTCAACGAGCATTCGACGATATCAAACGATATCTTATGAACCCACCAGTCTTGGTGCCACCTATCTCTGGCATTCCATTCTTGATGTATGTCCGTGCTATGGACCATTCATTGGGTGCTTTACTTGCCCAAAAGAACAAAGAAGGCCATGAACAGGCTATCTATTATCTTAGCCGAACTATGATTGGTGCTGAACACCGCTATAGTCCGGTCGAAAAGGAATGCCTGGCTCTCATGTTTGCTGTACAGAAGATGAGGCATTACATCATTGGCCAAACTATTCATGTCATATCCCGAGTTAATCCTCTTCGGGTACTCATGAAGAAGCCTAGCACACTTAATTCTTGACTGGCTACATGGGCAATCCTGCTAGCTCAATATGACATGGTATATGTTCCACAAAAGTCTGTTAAAGGTCAAGCGCTGGCGGACTTCTTAGCAGCTCATCCTGTGCCTGAGACATCTAAACTCTATGATGAAATTCCAGACGAGACGTTGGAAGTCAACATGATCTCTGAAGAGTTTCCAACCTGGCGTTTATTCTTTGATGGTGCATCGAGAATTGGACCCAATGGTGCTATTGTGGCAGGTGTTGGAGTGGTCCTCGTTTCTCCAGATGGATCAACTATCCAAAGAGCCTACTCTTTAGATGAACCTTGTTCCAATAATGTGGCAGAGTATAATGCTCTACTCATCGGCCTTCAGTTAGCTAAACAACTGAATGTTGAATATCTCGAAGTCTACGGTGATTCTAAGCTGGTTGTTAATCAGGTTAGAGGAACCTATAAAGTTCGTCATCAAGACCTAGTGCCTTATCATGAAGCAGCAATCAATATAGCTATATCATTCAAAGCTTTCTTCATAGACTATGTTCGACGAGCTTGCAATACTGAAGCAGATGCTTTGGCCAATCTGGCAGCTGTCTTAGCCATCCCTATCAAAAGACAGCAGGTGGTGGTTATCTCCAACCGAGAACTGTTCTGCATCGAAAATAATCGTAATATTGAATTTAGCAATTTTGTTGAAGTCAATGTCATCGATGACGATTGGAGAACTCCTTTCATCGACTTCGTGGTTCATGATATACTCCCAGAAGATCCTAAGGAGGCTACAAGCGTTCGACGACGATCTCTCCGATTCTATTATAATTAAACCACCAAAACACTCTATCGGCGAACTTATGACGGTCTTCTCCTACACTGTCTCGCTGGTGATGAAGCCAAACAAGTTTTGCGTGAAGCTCACGACGGTGTTTGTGGAGCACATCAACCTGGTCCTAAATTACAGGATCGCATCCGACGTATGGGTTACTATTGGCCCTCTATGGTATCAGATGCCATTGAATATGCAAGAAAATGTCGTGCTTGTCAAATCCATGCAGATTTCATTCATCAACCATCAGAATTCTTACACCCGACTGTTACTTCCTGGCCTTTCGAAGCTTGGGGTATGGATGTCATAGGTCCTATCAATCCTCCTTCTTCTAGAGGACATCGGTTCATATGGCAATAACCGACTATTTCTCCAAATGGGCTGAAGCTATACCTCTGGCTGAAGTCAAGACTAAAAGTGTCATCAACTTCGTTAAACACCACGTCATCTATAGATTTGGTGTACCTCGAAGAATCATCCATGACAATGGACCGTAATTCATCAGCCAGAAGTTCACCAGATTCTGTGATGATAACCGGATTGACAACGTTGCCTCGACAACATACAATCCTGCTGCTAATGGTTTAGCTGAAGCCTTTAACAAAACCATCATTAAACTCCTTAAGAAGTTTGTATCCACTAACAAACGGAATTGGAGCGAGAAACTTGGCGAATGTCTTTGGGCCTACCGAACTACGGTCCGCAATCCTACAGGCTTTACACCTTTCTCTTTGGTGTATGGCTGTGAAGCTGTCCTTCCTTTGGAGCTGCAAATTCCTTCTTTAAGGATTGCTATTGCTAATGAGCTCACTACAGAGAACAATGACCTTCTTCGACTTCAAGAGTTGGAAGCACTTGATGAGAAGCGATTAATGGCTCAACAGCACATTGAGTTATACCAAGCCCGCATCTCAAAGACTTTCAACCGCAAAGTTAAAGTCAGAACATTTCAGCAAGGAGAACTTGTTCTAACGGTCAGACGTCCTATGACTATGACTCATGTGAGCAAAGGGAAATTCGATGCGAAGTAGGAAGGTCCCTATGTTGTAAGCAAAGTCTTCCCAAACGGAGCTTATCAACTTTCAGAACTTGATGGTCGAGTTGCTACGATGCCTATCAATGGCAAATTTTTAAAGAAGTATTATGTATAAATGTAAATACTTGTAAATCATCAGACAGAGTCAAGTTCATAAATAAAATTTAAATTTTATTTCATTATATGATAGTACATAATACTAAAGGTCACTATCATCTTTTTCTACATTGGGACGAGGGCCACTGCCGTCCTTCGCAAAAATGTGGTCAGCAAAAGAGCCGAGAATCTCCTTGCTGGATCCCACGAGATACTTGCAGGCGGCCATCCTCATGGCTTCTTCTTCTTCAGTCCTTCCTGGTTCGAGCAGGAAGTCCAGAATGTCCCGTGGTGGCTGGGGTGCAGACGACCCTTCACCTGCTTCTGCCTCCTTCGGCTGAACTGGATTGGTAGGGCGTTCTTCAGTGCCCTTTTGAACTTTCGAGGCAATCTCAGCCTTCTTAGATGCTTCTCCAGAAGACATTTTTATGTTGAAGAGTAGAAGTGTTCGTTCCTGTCAGATTTTTGCTATATTTATAGGCAGAAGTTCCTCAACTAACGAAGCGACACATTCATCCGACGGTTCGTCCGTTCATTAAATACCCGACGGTTCATCCGTTCAGTTATCACATTCATCCGACGGTTCGTCCGTTCATTAGATACCCGACGATTCATCCGTTCATTTATTATCATTTGACGGTTCACCCGTTCTTTCATCATCATTTGACGGTTCATCCGTTCGTTCATCATTATTTGACGGTTCACCCGTTCGTTCATCATCATTTGACGGTTTTCCCATTCATTCATTTCACATACATTGACGATTCATCACCGTTCATTATCCACATCAGCAACTTGTCGTTTTCGATTAAGTTGTCAAATTGAGATAATAAATATATCATGTCTATCTATTATTTATTTCTGAATAAGATATGCAATAAATAATAGAGCCACAACAAAATGTCTTTTATATCAAAATATGAGGCATTACAGAAACGCAGCTACAGCAACAAACATAAAAATACAAAAGTTCTAATCAAGAAGGAGGGATAATCAGATTGTCAATTTGCTGCTTCAGTGTCTGCAGCTCTTCTTCATGAGTTGATGTTACTATCCTTCTCGCTTCTTCCATCCCGCTTTCTTCATCAAAAATGGGCATATCCACTGTCCGGCGGATGATTTCTGCACCATGGGTTGTCTCATACTTATTCCTCTCTTCAATTAAAGCATTGAATTATTCAATCACCAGTTGGTGATTAACAGTTTCTTCTTCAAACTCTTGTTGGAGGCGAGTAATTTCTGCTTTCAGCTCAGCAAGTTGTCGTCCTTTGCTTTCAGCCACTAAAGTAACTGATTCTATCTTAGAGTTGTATTCAGCTGATTTTACAGAATGAGCCTCTAACAGATTTTGAAGGGTTAACCTTTCCATATCAGCAGCTTGAGCCAGTCGTTCAAATTCAGCCTGTACTAAAGAATCTATATCCTTCTTCTTGAGCTCCTTGTACTTCTTGATGGAGACTTCTAATTCGTTCAAAATGTGTTAAAGGAGAGTGGCCTGAGCTTCGTCTCCTTGATCTCTTATGACTCTTATTAAGAAAGAAGTTGGCTTCCTAACCATAATGAAGTCAGCTCCTTCTTTCTCTATCATTTTATGGACAAGAGATCCTAGCGACTCGAAGAAGCATCTAGTGAATGACTAGACAACTTGTTGATTGATGGCCAGAGTTCCAGGAGTCGCTGCTACTCCTGTTGAGGACGAGGTAGCAGGTTGCTCGATTCTTTGTGGCTGGACAACAGGCTCTTTAAATAAAGGAGCCAGAGTAGAGCTAGTCGCTTCTCCTGTTTGATCCTCTGCAATAGTAAAATTGTTATTTTACTAATTGTTTGCTGATGAACAAAAAGATCAAATTAAGAGCAACCTTACCTTGGTTTGGTCTAACAACAAGTGCATTCCCTGCTGGAACAGACTCCCGTTGAACAGAAGTAGCCTCAGCTGCGACAGCCTGGCTGCTGCCCGCTTCAGAACCGCAAGATAAGTGATGACTACTACTAACAACTACCGTTGGTATGGGCACCATAGCAAGGTCCGTTGGAGGTGTTGGCAGAGTCTCAAGATCTGCAAGAATTACAAATGAAGATATTAGTTATCAGTTCATTTTAAAAGAAAAGATTGCTAGATCTCGTTTTATACCTTGAGGGTCGGTGGCGGGATTTTCTTTTAGAACACCTTCATCGGCTGCTTCTTCAGGAGATATTTCTATCTCAACATCGACAACTTTTTTTGCAGACGCCTCCACTTCAATATCCCTTTTAGGATTCGAAGTATCATCGGCTGTATCAAGAGATATATGTTCTTCGTTATCCTTTTCATGATCTTGTATATACTCATCAACATTTTCAGTCGAAGAGCTCTCTTCGTCTTCTTCTTCTTCTGCTGCTGCATTCCCACTGTTAGTGGCAGTCTGATCCTCCTGCAGGCTATAACTGCAATCCTCCAAAGCTGCAATCATTTCACGGTCTTCTTCTTCACGAAGAGTCCTGGGAGTAAGAGGAGGTTGAGTAGTCTCCGCGACAGGTGAATGAGGTCGTACAATATTTTGTTCTTCCTCTAAGATATTTTCTCCAGGCTTTTCAACCTCAGTTCTTGGGACAAGATCTCCCCTCTGTTCATTCTTTTCAAGAGTTTTGCTCCCAGATTCAAAAACAGGTGTGGGAGATGCCATTAGAATTCCTGCTGCAGCATCTACTGAAGTCAGGAGTTGTCTGGAAGAAGATTCTTCTAAATGTCTTCTAGTGACCACCCTCTTCTTTCTGTGTAGAGGTCTGGCAGGACTCTCTACATTTACTGGCTCTGCTTGTTTCTGCACAGAAGTTGGTGTAGTGGCCGCTTCTTGATGTGTCTCGGCCAATTGCCGAGATTGGGATCGTGTAGTGACCTTGTCGGAAGAAAGATCTAGGATCAATTTCTTCTTCGCTGCTAGAGCAGGAGGCTCCTCTCTTCTTCTTTTCTTTGCGGGAGATCTACCCACTTTCAGAGAAACACGCAGTGATGTATTCACCTCTTGAGGGAACACAATATCCCTAGTAGTTTCTAGAGGTGCATCCGCCGGCTCGTGCACCTCCTCATTTGCAGGGATCGATGAAGCAATTCTCCCTCTCCTCAATCTTGTTGCAGTAGCGAAACTATCTGCGAGATTAAAATTCTCGGCAAAAGTATTCGCGGATGTGTAAAACACTGAATATGTGAAGAGCATCCGAGGACCCTGGGGAGTACTCCTTGCTGGCATTGAAAATGTGGCTTTTGTATCACGGGCATTGTAATAAGCCCAAGCTCTAGCCCCGTCTATCAAATAACCTTTGCCTTGGAGGCAGGTAATCGCGTTCCCTACATGGAACTGATCATACCCAAACTGTCGAGCAAATCGGCTAGGAAGATATGGTTCTAAATAGCACTCTTCTTCGAACCGGTAGACCAGATGAGATGGTCGAATCGTCTTCAACCATTCAAAGGCGGCACGGGTCAGAGGCTGCATCTTCGAATCTACCATATTTGTGGGCATCTGATCGTACCCAGTAGGGAAAGTAGCACAGCAGAAGTTCCATCCTCTATTCAAATTCAACATATATCTACACTCAGTTAAAGAAGTGTATTTCCATTGTCCATGAGAATATCTTCGGAGAAAACTGCCATCAACTTGTCCCATGCCAGGATCTATTAAGGTTGGATAGTGAAGAAGCAACCATCCAAACAAATATGTATATGGCAATTCCAAGCGAGGGAACTCTTTCTCTCCCTTCGCCTTCAGCATCAAGTCGACGTATAAACAAAGACTGGCGTTTAGCTTGCAGGTCATTGCTGATAACAAGTCCATCTTATAGCCGAAGACTAACTTGACAGCAGCAAACAGAACACCGCGGTGAAAACGATCCACGGCACTGGATCCAGGAACCACAAACCTCCGAAGCCAGTATGTTAGGAATCCTGCCAGTTGTGCTTCTTCGGACATGGGTCTATAGCCCATTCTTAAGTAACTCTCCAAATTGTCCCCTCTCTTCAAAGGAGGATACTCATGATCATCTTTCACTTCTTTATCAAAATGACCACTCTGTTCCATCAGCTTTATAATCTCTGCATTGCTCAAAGGTTTGAAGAAGGTAGGGTAGCATTTGTTATTCTCTTTGGTCTTCTTCTCTTCTATATGATTGAGAAACAGATATGGTAACCACTTTGAAGAGTAACAAGTGTTGGCGGTAGCACTCTTATAAAATAGAGAGCAGATCTTGTAATGGCACAATAGTTCTTCGAACACTGTCACCATCGTTGCATTCTCTTTTCTAAGCTTGTTCAGCTCATTATTTGTTGGTACAAACTCCTCATACGGAGCATCTGCCATGGGCAGGTACGAGATATACTTCATCTCGTGTAGTGCAAATCCCATCTCTCCACCTGGGGTCATGAAGGTCCCCGTCCTATAGTTGTACCTCTCAACCAAGGCTAAGAACATATGTGGGTTGGGAGCAAAGCCATATACAGTGGCGTGCACTGCTTGATACAGATTGATCTGTTGGAGTCTGTCTTGGAATGTTGTCAGAATCCAATTCGCAATGTAGCTCCATCGCTTGTAATCTGGATTCACCAATCCAGTCAGTCTGATATCTTGTTCTGGATATTTTCCTTCAACCTTCGCAAATTCATTTGCGAATATTGGTGTCCTAACAGGCATCAGCATAGAGGAGTTCTCTGGTGGAATGCAGCCAGGTCTCAAGCCTCTCAATAGGACGCCATATCTGTCAGAGGAGCTATAAAACATATCCTTATGTTTTGGCCCCTTCTTTACGAAGATTTTTCCTGCACGGGCATCCTGAAACAGAGTGATATTCCATTCCATTTTCCTTGGGTAGCTTGCATGAGCGTACCGCGACAAAGGGAGGCAGCGAGCAATGTCTGGTATGAAGAAAGATCTATCTTGCTGGTGAACTACTCTATCCTCCATCCTCGGCCTAGGCTGAGAGACTTTCTCAAAGGCGTCACCGAACAGGAACAAGGGTTTCTTATGAATTACAGCATCAGCTGATTCTAGAGGCTGTCCATTCATCAAACACATTAAAGTTTCATTATCCTGAGAAATCAGTATAGCCTGACGGAAGGCCGGCAGATCGTACTGAGGATAGTGAACATGAGACAGATCTTCTTTATACTCAGATTCTGAGAGGGTTCCCACAAAATGTTCATAATCTGGGTCTTCATTGACCTCAACTGCATCAACAAACAGATAAAAATTAGTACAAGTCAAAGTCTCTGTTTTTGAAACACAAAACATTAGAGTGCGCAATTTCTCAGATTGCGCTGACATGGCTTGTGCAACATCAGTTTGCGCATCATAATAGGATGCACAAAGCAATAGTTTGCGCTGACATCCTGCGCAAATCCATCGATTGCGCTGACTTCTTGTCAGCACAATTCAACAAAATTGTGCAGGAATACAGCCTTCATAAAAATGAGGACTGACAGTTGATGCAACCAAAAACCTAAAAAGGGTGGCGCAATTTGAACTCATCTCTAAAAAGAGATGAGTTTCGAAGATCAAAGGAAGTCGAATCACCCTAAAAAGGGGTTTTCGATCGGTTCAACTACCTCTCAGAGCGGGGTGCGTGGATTCGTGTCGGGATGCTCGCCGTGCAACTCTATCAGAAGACTCGGCCGGGGCTTTTCCCTTCGCGGCGGCGGTAGCATTGGAGGATCGTCGTGGTGCCATGACAGTCGTCGTCGGAGGAGGACAGCAAGGGTTCGGGGGAAGATTTTTCTCAAGAGCTCGAAAGATTACAAAGTAAAGAAATAAAAATGAAAAGATAGCTATTTATAGCTTTCGAAATATGAAACGGCTGCCTCGGATTGCGCCTAAAATTGGGGGGCTCTTCGTTTTGCGCAGACAGCTCATCATCATGCGCAATGTGGTTCAAAATTCAAAAATTCAAAGTATTTCGAAATTTTGAATTAAATCAACTTTCGAAAACTTTGAAGGGGGTCTTGTAGGTCCTAAAATCAAGTTGCATCAATCAAAAAAGTCAAAAATTCAAGATATACATCATTTTGATGAGTTGCGCAGACCACAGATTGCGCAGACATCACATTGCGCAGGTTGGTTTGCGTATGTTCCCAACTGCGCAGGCTTATGTGGCAGAAGTCATCATTACCTGAATCAAATCAAATCTTCCTGACAGCTGACAGTACGGATAACGAGGAGGCTGTTCGTTTATGGCACCGCACAGTGCTCGAGGGCGGCTGACAGTTGGCAGCGCAATCCATGATTGCGCAAACCAATCCTGCGCAAACCATGATTGCGCAAACCAATCCTGCGCAGTCTGAGTCTGCGCAAACCAAACTTTGCGCAGTTCAGGTTGCGCACTCCATCAACATAACTGATAAAGTACATGTGGCATTCATGCCATTAATTGCTCATTATGTGGCAACTGTCTATGCACGATCATGCGCATTTCAATCAAATAATGCCATGTGTCCCAGATAGTTGGCCCACGATCCAGTAACTGCCTGCACAGTCCAATGCTGCGCAAACCAGTTGCTGCGCAAATCATCTTGCACAGTCCAGAATAACTGAAAGTTAGTTATTTCCAGAACTCTATAAATAGAGTTTCAAGTTTTCATTTCAAGGGGATCAAGATCAGAAATCAGAGATCATAAATCAGAGAGTTCAGGAGTTCTTGTCGAAGTGCTGCTGCATTCTTCTGAGACTTTTGCCTTCAACTTACGAGGCTTTTGCCTTCAGTTTCCAGAGTTGTTCTCAACTTCAGAGGCTTCGTCTTCAAAGTTCATATCGTCCAAGGGATAAAGCAATCGTCATCTAGATTGGATTCCTATAGTTGTAATTTTCCCAGAATTCTTGTAATCTTTATTACACAGTTTGTATCAATAAAGTTTTATACTTTTGTTTTTGCAAACAATACCGTGATCGGATATCATCCTTACGTTCCCACGTTGACTCTCCTAAAGAGTGATGACCCCAAGCAACCTGGACAAGGCTAATTGTTCGGTTCTTGAGTATCTTCTCTCTTCGGTCCAAGATGGACACAGGCTGCTCCTCGTAAGACAGGTTGGTGCCAACAACCAGCTCAGAATGATCAAGGATATGGCATGGGTCCGATACATACCTTCGCAACTGAGATACATGAAACACGTCATGTTGTCACGCCCCAGAACCAGAATACCGGAGAGCGGGGGCAGACATAGCCAGCTACGCAATCCCAAAGTACGTTAATACTCTGAAATCACGTATAAGCTGTCAAGACATGGGGGTTACTCTACAAGCCATCAGTCAATCCTATGGTTTAACAATCCTAGGTATCTCAATCACAGGCAATTATACAAGAGCAAGGAGCACGATCATCATACATACAATAGTAAGGCGTCCCGAACCATACATACATGAATGATCATGAAGCCAGTACCACAGAACTGATGACTAGCTAGAGTATTAGTCGTACATGATAAGGACTAGCTATAGTCTAGAATACACATATCATGTTTATGCCCGTAGGCTACAATACCAAGGAAAATACCAAAACACGAGCTAAACACGTGCTCGGGGCTAAACGTTACAAGAGGAGAATTTACATATCAGTGGAAGGATGAAGAAGAAACCCACTGAGGCACTCTGGTGCTCCGGCTGGTCACCGTCGAGTAGATGGTACGGTAGATCCTTCGGGCTCTTCTATTAGAACCTGGCCATGCAAAACCAGTAGGGTCAGACCCCAAATAGCAAGTACCACAAGGGAGGCCGAACTATGAACTTAAAACCAGCAATCATAGGCAATCAACGGGGAGAGAAAGCAATAAGTAAAGGAGGATCGAGATTCGTGCAGTACCAATGCACTTATCCCGAACATAGGAAGACAATAAGTAAACAATCATTGAGCATAAAGTAAACTGGAGAACATGTTAAATAAATAGAACTAGGCAATATACGCAGAGAGGACGAAGGTACTGTTCCGGAAGCCAGGTTACAACCCTTAAACCAAACAAGGACCGGGATTGTAACCCTTCGTCTGAACAGAACTTGGTCTCTGATCATTTATTGCTAGATGTGACAATTATTAAGTGACAATCAGAGAGTGACAATACAGATTACAATACATTAGAGTGACAATTCTTGCAACCATTATCCTGGAACAATTTGGAACTAGATCTGGGAAGGTGGTATACGATGAGATAACCATGGGACTATTCAGATAACCAGGTTACAACCCGTAAACCAAACAAGGACCGGAATTGTAACCCTTCGTCTGAACAGAACTTGATTTCTCCCACCATTTATCGGCAAGATAAAATAAGAAATCAGGACATGTAACAATCATATACAAGATCAAGACAGGACTAGACAGACTGAACTCCATCCAACATTCACGACCAAGCAATAAGTACGGCTTGATACTTTAACTAGCTAGGGTTATCACAAGCCTTAGTTACTAGCAATATGCAATGAGATGTTCCTCCAGCCACATGCCCTGCAGCTAATCCAGGTTATCCAGGCGACTCGGATTCATTAAGCAGTTATCAATAATTATTAGGTAGCTTGGTGTGCACCACATGACAATGTGCGTAGAAATTGTTTCATGAAGTGCCCCACATGACAGTGGGCTGGAAATGTGCCCTACTCGACGGCAGGCTACAAGTCCAAACAATTGTGGCCAGGATAACGAGATAGCCTGTAACTGGGAAAATCTCTCATGACTACTGAATTATTCTAGTTATTAGCCTTAGCCATTTACAGTGGGTACCCGTGACCGTGGTACTCAGGGGTCCTAGTCCTAGACATGATGCAAGACAAGACTGGTTCATTTGTACAAGCACAATCGTCCACGGTGTCCAGGTCATTAATTCTTGTCGTGTCATGTTAGCCGTTATAACGACATTTCGAGAAGTATCATGTCAGGTTTATCATGTCAAGAGTGCGCCACGGCGGGCCATTATCAAGAATTATTATGTCAAGTTATCATGTCAATTTATCATGTCAAGTCTATTGTCAGGAGTGCCCCACGGCAGGTCACTATCATGTCATGTCATTGTCAAAAGTGCACCTCAACGGGTCACCATCGTGTCAGAGAACACACTTAAATTAATGGCACAAGCATACAAGTGGTAATTAAATAATAATATAATATATATTCTTGAAGCCAAGGAAAAACTCTACAATTTTCATGTTGGGAGTGGAAAGAAATTCTGACCACAATTCAGGCAAATAAAATATTTAAACAATCAAAGTGGACCCCATGCGGTCCAAAAGTGGAAAAACATACATGCGGCCAAAGAGAGTGGGAGAGCCACCCATGCGGCCAGCCAAAGCTTATGCGGCCAGAAAATAACTGAAAGGGGGCCATACGGCCAATATTAAATGCAAGTCCAAAGTACAATATCCATGCGGCCAAAATATTATATGCGGCCAAAATAACATCAATGCCATGCAAGCACTTGTATGCAAGCCAAGTTTGCAGCTAGCAATATGTATGCGGCCAATCCCAATAATTGGCCATGCGGCCAATACCAACATTTGGCCATGCGGCCAAATATTTGTAATACCCATGCGGCCAAATATTTGTTCCTAAGCATGTAACACATGCTGATGCATGCCTTTGCATGCATAACAATTTACTAATGCATGGAATATTTATTACTAATGTATGCCAATCATTCTTTAATGGCTAGTGCATGCAGCCTTTATTAAATACATGCAAGGCTTAATAGATTATTTTAATGCATGCAAGCCTACGTAAATGCATGCAAGGCTATATTAAATACATGCAAGCAATTGCTAACATTCCAAGCAATATTTGCTTGCACGCGGCTACAAATATTTCATGCGGCTGAGTGCAAGCAAGCTTAAGGCAGGTATTGAATCCAAAAGCTCATGCGGCTCAGCACAATTTCAATTAAAGCTAAGCCATAAAATATTAATGCCATGCAATTAATTACTAAATGCATGTAGCTCACATTAGCAAAGGCCATGCAATTAATTATATGCATAAAATATACATGCATTAAATATTGAGCATGCCAGCATTTCAAAGCCATGCGGCTCAACCGAATGGCCTATGCGGCCAAGAATAATAAATTCATGCAAGCTACAGCTTGCATAGGCCAAAGAAATTAAATAATAAAATTAATAAAAGGCCAAGCAATAGTATTAATGACCATGCAGAGAATTGACCTTATGCGGCCAACATTACTTGGCCATGTAATTAATGCAAGTAAGCACGTGCTTGCAAATGCATGCAATCAGCGGGAGCAAAGAAATGTTCATGCGGCCAACCAATAAATGCTCATGCGGCTGGATTTATCCATGCGGCAGGGAAGAACACTTGCTGCATGAAATAGTCATGCGGTCAAGTACTGTTCTTCTCCTCAAATTTCGAGGAGAAAAATACCATGAAGTCATGCTTCCAAGCTCCATAATTCCATCCTCCAGAGTCCAAATCTGAACTTCCATAGGTCAAAATGGGATAGAATAAAATTCTCTACAACATAGAACCATCAGTTGACAAAAACATACAAGTTTGACAGATCAAAACCCATGAAAACCGAAAATACCACAAAGCTAGATCTACAACAATTCACTCGGTAAAACCGAAAACTCCAAGTTCTAAACATGCTTAGAATCATGCAAGGAAGAAGATAGAACAAACATAAATAAATTTGTTCAAGATTCGACAAGGTGTACTTGCCTCTCTCTAATGGCTAGGGTTTCGATGGAAAAGAAATGAATGAGGAGGGAGAGAGAAAAAGTGGCTTATATAACAAGCTCAAGTGATCTCCACCATTCATTCCACTCCACTCAATCTAAACCATACACCTCATCTCATAAAGAACCAAACTAAACCAAACCAAGTCAAAGTGGAACCGAACCAAATAAAACCAAATCCAAGTTAAACCAAGTCATGAAAATCCTACACTTAGGAAAATTTTAAAATATCACGCAAATCGATAAATACGAAATACGGCTCAATTAAACACGTATCCGTATAAAATACCGATACAGTGAGACGTGTCTCACAACTCTCCACACCTTAGAAAAATTTTGTCCTCGAAATTTCTTGAGGCTAGTCGAGTAAGATAACAAAATAAAAGCTCCAGGAAACTCAACAATCTCAATAAATCAAGCATGGCATATAAGTAAAGTAAAACAATCAGTAATGTAATTAAATGCGTAAGCGGTAAATAAATGTACAAGAACAAATACAATCATGATCAATAAGGGCTGGAGGCATATGGATCAATATGTCTCCTGAGACAGTTGTGTAGAAACCAACGTCCTCGCTGGCCTAAGCTGATTCCCAAAATGGATAAAAGTCAAGCCTCAAGGTAAGTCGGTACCAATGACTTATTTCAAGACATGACTCTACCCAGGACATGTCATCGTAGTTGAAACAGATGCATGAACTTTATCACCTGTCTCAAGATACGAAGACAGAAGCGACTGACTGATCGGGATGGACTGACATCTCTGTCTGCATGCTGAGACTGATCCTCCATATCTGGCCTGGCTGAAGAATGCTGAGCTGCCCTCGGCAAAATACGAACAAGATAATCAGAATGATCAAGAACAGTGCCCTTGAAAGTTGAAGGACACAAGATTAAATCATGGGAACAGGAATGATCAATGATCAAAACAGATATCAAGTCAAATATCAGGGGTAGAGAATAATCCGAAGGAGATCAATAAGGATAATCGTGATTGAGATATCTAAACATGGTAACCCCCACAAATCTGAAAATCGAGACCTGCATGGGCCACCACTAAAACCATGTCATGCCCCAGAACCAGAATACCGAAGAGCGGAGGCAGACATAGCCAGCTACGCAATCCCAAAGTACGTTAATACTCTAAAATCACGTATAAGCTGTCAAGACATGGGGGTTACTCTACAAGCCATCAGTCAATCCTATGGTTTAACAATCCTAGGTATCTCAATCACAGGCAATTATACAAGAACAAGGAGCACGATCATCATACATACAATAGTAAGGCGTCCCGAACCATATATACATGAATGATTATGAAACTAGTACCACAGAACTGATGACTAGCTAGAGTATTAGTCGTACATGATAAGGGCTAGCTATAGTCTAGAATACACATATCATGTTTATGCCCGTAGGCTACAATACCAAGGAAAATACCAAAACACGAGCTAAACACGTGTTCGGAGCTAAACGTTACAAGAGGAGAATTTACATATCAATGGAAGGATGAAGAAGAAACCCACTGAGGTACTCTGGTGCTCCGACTGGTCACCGTCGAGTAGATGGTATGGTAGATCCTTCGGGCTCTTCTATTAGAACCTGGCCATGCAAAACCAGTGGGGTCAGACCCCAAATAGCAAGTACCACAAGGGAGGCCGAACTGTGAACTTCAAACCAGCAATCATAGGCAATCAACGGGGAGATAAAGCAATAAGTAAAGGAGGATCGAGATTCGTGCAGTTCCAATGCACTTATCCCGAACATAGGAAGATAATAAGTAAACCATCATTGAGCATAAAGTAAACTGGAGAACATGTTAAATAAATAGAACTAGGTAATATATGCAGAGAGGACGAAGGTACTGTTCTGAAAGCCAGGTTACAACCCTTAAACCAAACAAGGACCGGAATTGTAACCCTTCGCCTGAACAGAACTTGGTCTCTGATCATTTATTTCTAGAAGTGACAATCATTAAGTGACAATCAGAAAGTGACAATACAGATTACAATACATTAGAGTGACAATTCTTGCAACCATTATCCTGGAACAATTTGGAACTGGATCTGGAAAGGTGATATACGATGAGATAACCATGGGACTATTCAGATAACCAGGTTACAACCCGTAAACCAAATAAGGACCAGGGTTGTAACCCTTTGTCTGAATAAAACTTGATTTCTCCCACCATTTATTGGCAAGATAAAATAAGAAATCAGGACATGTAACAATCATATACAAGATCAAGACAAGACTAGACAGACTGAACTCCATCCAACATTCACGGCCAAGTAATAAGTACGGCTTGATACTTTAACTAAATAGGGTTATCACAAGCCTTAGTTACTAGCAATATGCAATGAGATGTTCCTCCAGCCACAAGCCCTGCAGCTAATCCAGGTTATCCAGGCGACTCAGATTCATTAAGCAGTTATCAATAATTATTAGGTAGCTTGGTGTGCACCACATGACAGTGTGCGTAGAAATTGTTTCATGAAGTGCCCTACATGACAGTGGGCTGGAAATGTGCCCTACTCGACGGCAGGCTACAAGTCCAAACAATTGTGGCCGGGATAACGGGATCGCCTGTAACTGGGGAAATCTCTCATGACTACTGAATTATTCTAGTTATTAGCCTTAGCCATTTACAGTGGGTACCCGTGACCGTGGTACTCAGGGGTCCCAGTCCTAGACATGATGCAAGACAAGACTGGTTCATTTGTATAAGCACAATCGTCCACGGTGTCCAGGTCATTCATTCATGTCGTGTCATGTTGGCCATCGCAACGGCATTTCGAGAAGTATTATGTCAGTTTTATCATGTCAAGAGTGCGCCACGGCGGGCCACTATCAAGAATTATCATGTCAAGTTATCATGTCAATTTATCATATCAAGTCTATTGTCAGGAGTGCCCCACGGCAGGTCACTATCATGTCATGTCATTGTCAAAAGTGCACCTCAACGGGTCACCATCGTGTCAGAGAACACACTTAAATTAATGGCACAAGCATACAAGTGGTAATTAAATAATAATATAATATATATTCTTGAAGCCAAGAAAAAACTCTACAATTTTTATGTTGGGAGTGGGAAGAAATTCTGACCACAATTCAGGCAAATAAAACATTTAAACAATCAAAGTGGACCCCATGCGGTCCAAAAGTGGAAAAACATACATGATGCCAAAGAGAGTGGGAGAGCCACCCATGCGGCCAGTCAAAGCTTACGCGGCCAGAAAATAACTGAAGGGGGCCATGCGGCCAATATTAAATGCAAGTCCAGAGTACAATATCCATGCGGCCAAAATATTACATGCGGCCAAAATAACATCAATGCCATGCAAGCACTTGCATGCAAGCCAAGTTTGCAGCTAGCAATATGTATGCGGCCAATACCAATAATTGGCCATGCGGCCAATACCAACATTTGGCCATGCGGCCAAATATTTGTAATACCCATGCGGCCAAATATTTGTTCCTAAGCATGTAACACATGCTGATGCATGACGTAAATGCATGCAAGGCTATATTAAATACATGCAAGCAATTGCTAACATTCCAAGCAATATTTGCTTGCATGCGGCTACAAATATTTTATGCGGCTGAGTGCAAGCAAGCTTAAGGCAGGTATTGAATCCAAAAGCTCTTGCGGCTCAGCATAATTCCAATTAAAGCTAAGCCATAAAATATTAATGCCATGCAATTAATTACTAAATGCATGTAGCTCACATTAGCAAAGGTGTAATACCTATAGTTCGTATTACGTATCTTGGTATACGTGTACGTATTCTTGACTCGTATTGCGTATTTTCCTGCATGGTTATTTTGGCATGTCATTGGTTATGGCTTAGCTTGGTTCGGCTTAGCTTGGTTTGGTTTGCTTGTGGGTTCATCATGAACCAAAAGAAAACCCCCACCTACCACCACCACCCTCATTTATATTTCCATCTAACTCTCTCTCTTCATTTATTCTTCTCCTTCACTTCTTCTTCTCTACCATTTACTCTTCCACCTACCAGGAAAGGGAGCTAGGCAAGTGCAAACTTGCTTCATGATGGATCTCAAGTTTTATTGTTCCATTCTCTTTCTTACTTGATTCTAAGCCTCTTTAGAACTTGATATTTTTGGATTTGATGGATGGATTCTTGTAGATCTAAGTTTGTAAACTTTTCGGTTTTTCTTGGTTTTGATCTCTAAAACTTGGTTATTTTCGAAAACTAGTGTTTCTATGTTGTAGAGAATTCAATTTCATACAGTTTTGGCTTTTGTTTCGCTTGATTTCGACTTCGGATGAGGAAGTTATGGCCAAAACAATTTCTGGTCATTTTTATGTTCATCTGCAGCATTAACAGCATGTCGCAGAAGGCGCATGTCGCAGTAGGCGCATGTTGCAATGAAGCGCATGTCGCAGTAGCCACATATTATGTCGCAGAAGGCGCATGTCGCAGTAGGCGCATGTTGCAATGAAGTGCATGTCGCAGTAGCCACATATCATGTCGCAGTAGGCGCATGTCGCAGTAGACGCATGTTGCAATGAAGCGCATGTCGCAGTAGTCGCATATCATGTCGCAGAAGGCGCATGTCGCAGTAGGTGCATGTTGCAATGAAGCGTATGTCGCAGTAGCCGTATATCATGTCGCAGAAGGCGCATGTCGCAGTAGGCGCATGTTGCAATGAAGCGCATGTCGCAGTAGCCGCATATCATGTCGCAGAAGGCGCATGTCGCAGTAGGCGCATGTTGCAATGAGGCGCATGTCGCGGTAGGCGCATATCATGTCGCAGTTGAGCCACATGAGACGCATGTCGCGATAGGCGCATATCATGTCACGCATGAGCCGCATTAAGGCGCATGTCGCAGTAGGCGCATATGGTGTCGCAGTTGCATGCATGTCGCAGAATAGGCCGCATAATGCATATTTTGACTATTACTAACTGTTATATGTCCTAATTGACTGAATTATTGCTCGAATTTCTCCCAACTCCCAACATAAAAGTTGTAGATCTTTTCCTTAGCAGCAAGAATATGTCTCTAGTTATTTTTATGCAAGTTTCTCTTATTCATAATATTGTAAGAATAGAACACGATAGTGGCCCGCTGTGGCGCACTCTTGACAAGTAAACTGACATAATATATCTCGGCATGCTGTTACGACAGCTAGCTTGACATGACAAGTATGAAAGACTTGGACACCGTGGACGATTGTGTTTGTACAAATAAACTAGTATTGTCTTGCATCATGTTTAGGATAGGGACCCCTGAGTACCACGGTCAGGGGTACCTACTGAAATTGACTAAGGCTAATTAACTAGAATGATTCAGTAGTCATGAAGAGATTCCCAGCTACAGGCAATTCCGTTATCTGGGCGCATTCAGTGGACTTGTAGCCTACCGACGAGTAGGGCACATTTCCAGCACACAGTCATGTGTTGCATTCTTCCTAAATGGACATTCGACCTGGATAACCAGATGGTCTGTAGGGCTTGTGGCTGTTGGGATAATCTTATTGCATCTTGCTAGTAACTAGGCTTGTGATAACCCTAGTTAGTTAAAAGTATTAAGCCGTACTCTTGATTGGCCGTGGTTGATTGGATGTAGTTTATTCCATCTTAGTCTTATCCTGATCCTGTACAAGATTGTGACATGACATGATTATTGATACTTGCCTTAACAATAACGATCGGGGGTCCAGTTCTGTTCAGGCGAAGGGTTACAACCCCGGTCCTTGTTTGGTTTAAGGATTGTAACCTGGCTCCCGGAGCAGTTCTGTGTCCTCTCTTCGTTTATTGTCTTAATGCAATCCCATGCCATGCTCGTCATGTTTTACCTTACCATAATACCATGATTAATTATGCTGGCCATAGCAATAAAGATCAGGGGTCCAGTTCTGTTCAGGCGAAGGGTTACAACCCCGGTCCTTGTTTGGTTTAAGGGTTGTAACCTGGCTCCCGGAGCAGTTCTGTGTCCTCTCTTCGTTTATTGTCTTTACTGTACCAATAGTATTTGAGACGGGTTTCTATTCAGGTGAAGGGCTGCAACCCCGATCCTTGTTTGGTTTAAGGGTTGTGACCTGGCTACTTGAATAGTTTCCTTGTACTCAGTTTACTGTTGTTATCTCTATTATTATCAGTTCTTTATTTATTATCTCTAATATTCTATTGTGATATGCTGGTTTTAGTTCCTAAGTGAAGTCTCCTTTGTGGCACTTGCTCTTTCTGGGGTCTGACCCAGCTGGTTTTGTGTGGCCAGATATCGGAGCAGCAACAGAGGATCCACCTGTCTTCCAGCCCGATGGTGACCACCAGGCGTAACTAGGGCAACGAGTGGGTTTCTTTTGTCCTCCCACTCTACGTGTAAAATTGTTCTTTTGAGCATTTAGCCGACGAGCACGTGTTAGCTCGTATTGCACATTTATTTTCTGTCTGCCTACGGGCTGTAACATGATTGACAAATCCTAGGGTTGATCATGTATGACTGAAACTCTTGCTAGTCCTGACATTTTGTACAACTAGCTTCTTGATCATCAGAATATGTAATGTATGGGACGCCTTACTATTGTATATTTGGTGTTCTGATATCTTGTAACTGTTATTACATTGCTTGAGATTGAGACAATAGGCTTGTTCTTGACCATAGGAGACTGATGGATTGTAGTTAAACCCTCATATATCTAGACAGCCGTGACCGTATAGTGACGTGGATTCCATTTCATTATACGTAGCTGGCTATGTCTGCCTCCGCTCTCCAGTATTCTGGTTCTGGGGCGTGACATGGTTTTAGTGGTGGCCCATGCAGGTCTTGTAATTCAAGATATGTGAGGGTTTACCGAATATATGTCTCAATCAGTATTCGCACTTGATCTCTGCTCATATCTTTCAAATCCCTGAGAATCTTGACCTGATCACATGCTTGTATCGTTGATCTGTCATGGTCCTTTCTTATTGTTCCCTATGTCGTCTTCTTCAGCGGCATTGTTCCTGGACCTGCCGATCAGCAAGGCGGAGCACCTCCAGCGGACCAGCAGCAACCTGGAGATCAAGCCCAGCATTCAGGAGTAGCCTCGAGAGTTATGCCTACCGAAGGAGAACCACCAATTCAGCCCGTCCAGCCTGCAGAGCCTGATGATGGCACTTTGGCGGGTCTCATCAGGTCCCTATTAGCTTCCCAGGATCGTCGCGGAGATGCCTTACACCAGGCGGTGGCAGATGCTTTGACCAGAGGAGGTCATCAGGGTAATAGCACGGCCAACAGCTTCAAGCGCTTGAACCCTCCCTTCTTCGACGGCAGTGAAGATGCGATCGCTGCAGATGCTTGGCTTCAGGACACAGAGGTGATTCTAGAAGCAGCCAGGACTCCAGAGAATGAGAAGGTGGCCGTAGTGCGCCTGCAGTTACTAGATCTTGCCCGCAGCTGGTGGGCAGCGCAGGCCAATGGATTAATGGCCCCTATTTCATGGGCAGTATTCAGGGAGAGATTCCAGACCAAGTATTTTGATGCTATAGCTCGGTATGATCTACAGACGAGGTTCGCCAATCTGAAGCAGATGGGCAGGACGGTCGATGGATATGCGGCCGAGTTCTCCAGGCTTAGTCGGTTTGCTCCCACCTTGGTGGCGACCGAGTTCGATAGAGCCGAACGGTTCCAGCAGGGGCTCCATCTAGAGATTTTATTAGCGGTGGAGCAGTTTGAGCATCAGACTTTTGATGCAGTGTTGAGAGCAGCCCGGAGGCATGAGTACACCTCCCAGAGGATTGTGGATAGAACCGAAGGTCGGAAGCGATCTCACGGTCAGATGAACCAGTCATCAGCACCAGCCCCGGCAGCCAGGGCTTTGACCATTGGAGCTCCGAGGCGGGCGGCCTCAGTGACGTCGGTTCAGCATTCCACCCCGACGTACCTTCAGCAGCAGAAGCAGAAGCAGTCTTCCGCAGTGGGATGTTCACACTGCGGGAAGCCAGGACATGTGGTGTCAGAGTGTCGTAGAGCACGGGGTTTGTGCTTGGTTTGTGGTGCCCCGGACCACAGGGTTGGGAACTGCCCGAACAGGGGGAGTTCATCCGCTTTCTCTAGTCCTTCAGTTAGAGGACCAGCACCAGTCCAGCAGCAGCAGCTGCAGTACCCGTTCCCGAGGCCATTGCCGACGCAGGCCCAGGCATTCCAGCAGCAGAGACCACAACAGTATGCCCAAGCCCAAGCCCTGATCCAGAGCAGGCAGAGGAATTTTCAGCAGAGGGGACCCGCACCCAGAGGACATGGTCAAGTGCTGACTTTGAACATGGGAGAAGAAGGAATAGCACCAGGTGAGGTGGTGGCAGGTACTATTCTCGTCAACACCTTTCAAGCTTCAGTATTATTTGATTCTGGTGCCTCGTATTCATTTATGTCTGCACGATTTGCGACACGGGTAGGACTGGAGCCCGAGTCATTATCAGTAAGGCTCAATATAATTACTGGTAACGGACTTGTGGGAGTAGATAGAGTATTTTCCTCGTGTCGGATCGTAGTTAGCGGTAGAGAATTCCCCGCTAGATTGATAGAGTTTCTGATGGCCGATTATGATGTGGTCTTAGGGATGGACTGGTTGAGGGACCAGTATGCTAGGATAGACTGCCACATTGGCAGGGTTATTTTTAGCATTCCAGGCGAGCCAGAGTTTTCTTTCTCCCGAGGCGAAGTTGAACCTTCTCCTCCATTATTGCGGATGGCAGTAGCAGCAGTACAGTTACCTCGAATAGTCGAAGAGTTTCCAGATGTTTTCCCAGAAGAGCTTCCAGGGATGCCACCAGAGCGAGAGATCGAGTTTACCATCGACTTGATTCCCGGGACAGCTCCAGTGTCAGAAAGAGTCTACAGGATGGCGCCATCAGAGCTAGAGATATTGTACAAGATGATTGAAGAACTTAGAACCAAGGAATTCATTCGTGCTAGTGGATCACCTTGGGGAGCCCCGATGCTTCTTGTGAAAAAGAAGGATGGTACGTCCAAATTATGTGTAGATTATCGTACCTTAAACTCAGTGACAATCAAGAACAGATACCCTCTCCCGAGGATAGATGACTTGTTTGATCAACTCAGAGGGGCGTCAGTATTTTCGAAGATTGACTTGCGGTCAGGATATCATCAAATTAGAGTCAAAGAGCAGGACATCCCGAAGACAGCTTTTAGATCAAGATATGGGCATTGGGAGTTCCTTGTGATGCCATTTGGAGCAACCAATGCGTCGGCTGTATTCATGGACCTCATGAATCGCATCTTCATGCCTTATTTGGATAAGTTCGTGATTGTGTTCCTAGACGACATCCTGGTCTACAGCAAGAGTGAAGCGGAGCATGAGCAGCATCTCAGAATTGTCCTCCAGATTCTCAGAGAGCACCAGTTGTATGCCAAGTTTAGTAAATACGAGTTCTAGCTCGATCGCATTTTGTACTTGGGCCATATCATCACCCGCGGAGGAGTTGAAGTGGATCCCCAGAAGATCGTGGCCATTGAAACATGGCCAGTACCTAGCACAATGGCAGAAGTCCGTAGTTTTCTTGGCTTGGTCGGCTACTACCGGCGATTTGTTTCAGACTTTGCTCGAATTTATGCGCCATTGACCCAGTTGACCCGCAAGGATGTGCAGTTTGCTTGGACAGCAGAATGCCAGGATTCTTTTGAGAAGTTGAAGCGAGGCTTGATGACAGCTCCTATTCTCACGCTTCCAGATGGAACTGGAGGATTCTCAGTGTATTGTGATGCTTCGGGCAGAGGTTTAGGTTGTGTTCTGATGCAGCATAGAAAGGTAATAGCTTATGCGTCACGGCAACTTCGTGATCATGAGAGAAATTACCCAACCCATGACTTGGAGTTGGCAGCAGTAGTGTTTGCACTTAAGTTGTGGAGGCACTACCTATACGGAGATAGGATGGAAATTTTCACCGACCACAAGAGCCTGAAGTATGTTTTCACCCAGAAGGATCTCAACATGCGTCAGAGGAGATGGCTGGAGCTGCTTGTGGATTATGATGTCAACCTGCAGTATCACCCAGGGAAGGCCAACGTTGTTGCAGATGCATTGAGCAGGAGGGCAGGAGTTTATTTCCTGACAGCACAACCAGAACTGTTAGCCGATCTTCAGAAGATGGGTATAGAAGTTGTCCTCCCTTCCAGTGTGGCATTGATGGCCAGCATGCAAGTTCAGTCCACTATAGTCGAAAGGATCCGGATGGCGCAGTCAGTAGATTCCAAGCTTCAGCGACTCAGAGCAGAGTGTGAGGCAGGACGAAGACCAGAGTTATGTATCCATGAAGACGGTACACTTCGACATGGTAAGCGTCTTTGTGTACCCAGTGGAGATATCAGACAGGAGATCATGGCAGAGTCCCACAGTTCGCAGTATTCTATTCATCCCGGTGGCACGAAGATGTACCGTGATATCCGCCAGCACTTTTGGTGGAATGGCATAAAGAGGGAGATAGCCCGGTTTGTCTCTCGTTGTTTAGTCTGCCAACAAGTTAAGGCTGAACATCAGAGACCAGTTGGACTACTTCAACCATTGCCGATTCCCGAGTGGAAATGGGAGCATATAACCATAGATTTTATGACTGGATTGCCTAGATCTCCGGCTGGCAGAGACGCTATTTGGGTTGTCATAGACAGGCTCACGAAGGTGGCTCACTTTCTCCCGTTCAGAGTTGGTCAGTCGACGGCTCAGCTAGCGGAGATATATCTTCGGCAGATTGTCAGGTTGCACGGTATACCAGTCAGTATCACTTCAGACAGAGATTCAAGATTTACGTCGCACTTTTGGCGTAGCTTGCAAGAAAGTTTGGGAACTCACCTCCAGTTCAGTTCAGCTTATCACCCGCAGACAGATGGCCAGTCGGAGCGTACGATCCAGACTCTTGAAGATATGTTGCGGTCATGTACACTCGACTTCGGTGGTTCGTGGGAAGATCACGTGCACCTGGTGGAGTTCTCGTACAACAACAGTTTCCAGGCCAGTATCCAGATGGCTCCGTTCGAGGCATTGTATGGCAGGAAGTGCCGATCCCCGCTAGCATGGGATAATGTCGGAGAGAGGCAGATGCTCGGTCCGAAAATGATTGCTCAGACCGTTGAAGTGGTCAGAAAAGTCAGAGATCATCTTCGAGTTGCCCAAGATCGCCAGCGTCATTGGGCCGATTCTCATCGGCGCCCTCTTGAATTTTCTGTCGGCGATCATGTATTCCTGAGGATTTTGCCTAACCGCGGCGTCATTCGTTTCGGCGTACGAGGAAAGCTTAGTCCTAGGTATATAGGGCCGTTCGACATTCTGGAGCGAGTAGGAGATGTATCCTATCGTCTCGTTCTTCCACCGTCGCTACGTGAGGTGCATGATGTATTCCATGTATCTCAACTACGACGGTATATCCCGGACCCGAGCCACATCCTGGATCATTCGGAATTGGTTGTTGGTACTAACCTTTCGTATGAGGAGAGGCCCGTGTCTATATTGGACTGAAGAGAGAAGATACTTAAGAACAAGACTATTAGTTTAGTCCGTGTTGCTTGGGGTCATCACTCTTTGGGTGAGTCAACGTGGGAGCGTGAGGATGATATCCGATCGCGATATCCCGACCTGTTTGACTTGTAAGGTATAATGTCTTCCTTATGCCTTATGCTTTCAATTTCTTGCTTGAATAAATGACTGCATGATAGACTGCTTGTTATAGCTTACGATTAGTATAGCTTGTCCTTGCAATTCTAGCCTCTTGATTAAATTTCGAGGACGGAATTCTTTTAAGGTGGGTAGAGTTGTAATGCCTATAGTTCGTATTACGTATCTTGGTATACGTGTACGTATTCTTGACTCGTATTGCGTATTTCCTGCATGGTTATTTTGGCATGTCATTGGTTATGGCTTAGCTTGGTTCGGCTTAGCTTGGTTTGGTTTGCTTGTGGGTTCATCATAAACCAAAAGAAAACCCCTACCTACCACCACCACCCTCATTTATATTTCCATCTAACTCTCTCTCTCTCTTCATTTATTCTTCTCCTTCACTTCTTCTTCTCCACCATTTACTCTTCCACCTACCAGGAAAGGGAGCTAGGCTAGTGCAAACTTGCTTCATGATGGATCTCAAGTTTTATTGTTCCATTCTCTTCCTTACTTGATTCTAAGCCTCTTTAGAACTTGATATTTTTGGATTTGATGGATGGATTCTTGTAGATCTAAGTTTGTAAACTTTTCAATTTTTCTTGGTTTTGATCTCTAAAACTTGGTTATTTTCGAAAATAGTGTTTTTATGTTGTAGAGAATTCAATTTCATGCAGTTTTGGCTTTTGTTTCGCTTGATTTCGACTTCGGATGAGGAAGTTATGGCCAAAACAATTTCTGGTCATTTCTATGTTCATCTGCAGCATGAACAGGAGCCACATGAGGCGCATGTCGCGATAGGCGCATATCATGTCGCGCATGAGCCGCATTAAGGCGCATGTCGCAGTAGGTGCATATGGTGTCGCAGTTGCATGCATGTCGCAGAATAGGCCGCATAATGCATATTTTGACTATTACTAACTGTTATATGTCCTAATTGACTGAATTATTGCTCGAATTTCTCCCAACTCCCAACGTGGAAGTTGTAGATCTTTTCCTTAGCAGCAAGAATATGTCTCTAGTTATTTTTATGCAAGTTTCTCTCATTCATAATATTGTAAGAATAGAACACGATAGTGGCCCGCTGTGGCGCACTCTTGACAAGTAAACTGACATGATATATCTCGGTATGCTGTTACGACAGCTAGCCTGACATGACAAGTATGAAAGACTTGGACACCGTGGACGATTGTGTTTGTACAAATAAACTAGTACTGTCTTGTATCATGTTTAGGATAGGGACCCCTGAGTACCACGGTCAGGGGTACCTACTGAAATTGACTAAGGCTAATTAACTAGAATGATTCAGTAGTCATGAAGAGATTCCCAGCTACAGGCAATCCCGTTATCTGGGCGCATTCAGTGGACTTGTAGCCTACCGACGAGTAGGGCACATTTCCAGCACACAGTCATGTGTTGCATTCTTCCTAAATGGACATTCGACCTGGATAACCGGATGGTCTGCAGGGCTTGTGGCTGTTGGGATAATCTCATTGCATCTTGCTAGTAACTAGGCTTGTGATAACCCTAGTTAGTTAAAAGTATCAAGCCGTACTCTTGATTGGCCGTGGTTGATTGGATGTAGTTTATTCCATCTTAGTCTTATCCTGATCCTGTACAAGATTGTGACATGACATGATTATTGATACTTGCCTTAACAATAACGATCGGGGGTCCAGTTCTGTTCATACGAAGGGTTACAACCCCGGTCCTTGTTTGGTTTAAGGGTTGTAACCTGGCTCCCGGAGCAGTTCTGTGTCCTCTCTTCGTTTATTGTCTTAATGCAATCCCATGCCATGCTCGTCATGTTTACCTTACCATAATACCATGATTAATTATGCTAGCCTTAGCAATAAAGATCAGGGGTCCAGTTCTGTTCAGGCGAAGGGTTACAACCCCGGTCCTTGTTTGGTCTAAGGGTTGTAACCTGGCTCCCGGAGCAGTTCTGTGTCCTCTCTTCGTTTATTGTCTTTACTGTACCAATAGTATTTGAGACGGGTTTCTATTCAGGTGAAGGGCTGCAACCCCGGTCCTTGTTTGGTTTAAGGGTTGTGACCTGGCTACTTGAATAGTTTCCTCGTACTCAGTTTACTGTTGTTATCTCTATTATTATCAGTTCTTTATTTATTATCTCTAATATTCTATTGTGATATGCTGGTTTTAGTTCCTAAGTGAAGCCTCCTTTGTGGCACTTGCTCTTTCTGGGGTCTGACCCAGCTGGTTTTGTGTGGCCAGATATCGGAGCAGCAACAGAGGATCCACCTGTCTTCCAGCCCGATGGTGACCACCAGGCGTAACCAGGGCAACGAGTGGGTTTCTTTTGTCCTCCCACTCTACGTGTAAAATTGTTCTTTTGAGGCATTTAGCCGACGAGCACGTGTTAGCTCGTATTGCACCTTTATTTACTGTCTGCCTACGGGCTGTAACATGATTGACAAATCCTATGGTTGATCATGTATGACTGAAACTCTTGCTCGTCCTGACATTTTGTACAACTAGCTTCATGATCATCCGAATATATAATGTATGGGACGCCTTACTATTGTATATTTGGTGTCCTGACATCTTGTAACTGTTATTACATTGCTTGAGATTGAGACAATAGGCTTGTTCTTGACCATAGGAGACTGATGGATTGTAGTTAAACCCTCATATATCTAGACAGCCGTGACCGTATAGTGACGTGGATTCCATTTCATTATACGTAGCTGGCTATGTCTGTCCCCGCTCTCCAGTATTCTGGTTCTGGGGCGTGACAAAAGTCCATGCAATTAATTATATGCATTAAATATACATGCATTAAATATTGAGCATGCCAGCATTTCAAAGCCATGCGGCTCAACAGAATGGCCTATGCGGCCAAGAATAATAAATGCATACAAGCTACAGCTTGCATAGGCCAAAGAAATTAAATAATGAAATTTATAAAAGGCCAAGCAAAAGTATTAATGGTCATGCAGAGAATTGACCTTATGCGGCCAACATTACTTGGCCATGAAATTAATGCAAGTAAGCACGTGCTTGCAAATGCATGCAATCAGCGGGAGCAAAGAAATATTCATGCGGCCAACCAATAAATGCTCATGCGGCTGGATTTATCCATGCGGCAGGGAAGAACACTTGCCGCATGAAATAGTCATGCGGTCAAGTACTGTTCTTCTCCTCAAATTTCGAGGAGAAAAATACCATGAAGTCATGCTTCCAAGCTCCATAATTCCATCCCAGAGTCCAAATCTGAACTTCCATAGGTCAAAATGGGGTAGAATGAAATTCTCTACAACATGGAACCATCAGTTGACAAAAATATGCAAGTTTGACAGATCAAAACCCATGAAAACCGAAAATATCACAAAGGTAGATCTACAACAATTCACTCGGTAAAACCAAAAACTCCAAGTTCTAAACATGCTTAGAATCATGCAAGGAAGAAGATAGAACAAACAGAAATAAATTTGTTCAAGATTCGACAAGGTGTACTGGCCTCTCTCTAATGGCTAGGGTTTCGGTGGAAAAGAAATGAATGAGAAGGGAGAGAGAAAAAGTGGCTTATATAACAAGCTTAAGTGATCTCTACCATTCATTCCTCTCCACTCAATCTAAACCATACACCTCATCTCATAAAGAACCAAACTAAACCAAACCAAGTCAAAGTGGAACCGAACCAAATAAAACCAAATCTAAGTTAAACCAAGTCATAAAAATCCTACACTTAGAAATTTTTTAAAATATCACGCAAATCGATAAATACGAAATACGGCTCAATTAAACACGTATTCGTATAAAATACTGATACAGTGAGACGGGTCTCACACATGTACCTCTCGTAATGAAGGTGGAAGGGATAATTAATAAGCAACATTGCCTATCCTATCAAGGATAACAAATGGGCCTACGTACCGCGGACTCAACTTTCTGCGAACGCCAAACCTAATGACCCTACGGGTATGTGAGATCCGCAAGAACACGTGGTCCCCAACAGAAAACTCTAGTGGCCTACGATGCTGATCCGCCCAATGACGATGCCAATCTTGTGCAACTCGAAGTTGCTCTCTAATTCCCTTAACTAGTTCAACTGTCTGGACAATCATTTTTGGGCCTAGCATCTTTCTTTCCCCGATATCATCCCATGCTAGTGGCGACCTACACTTCTTACCATATAGAGCTTCAAATGGCACCATCTGGATACTGGCTTGATAACTATTGTTGTACGAGAACTCGACTAAGTGTAGGTGGCTCTCCCACGACCCTCCAAAATCCAGAGTGCAAGCTCGCAACATATCTTCTAAAGTCTGAATTGTTCTTTCTGATTGCCTATCACGACCCGTTACCTAAATTATTGGACCGGGCCGAGCCATGTCCAGCCTACGCTTGTTAAAGCGTAGTAAGCTATTCTAAGAATAGACAATAAAGGATCTAAGCAGCTAACAGTTCTAAAATCATATTTAAGGTTCATCACAACACAGCATCTATAAGCGAAGGTAACATAAGCACAGACTTAAAAATACACTTCCAAGTATCTAACTGGAGACAAAGTCCAGTATCCAAATATAAGTATAGACAAAGTCTAGTCTCAAAACACAAGAAAAATAACTAAGCAAGGTTCCCCACTGGGGCCTCTTCTGGAGCTAAGGCCAGGTCCTCAAAATCAGTGCCATAACATGTAACACATAGCATTTCCTTCTCGAAAAGTGAACCTACAACGTTATCCTGTCAGGACAGGAGCAAGTACAACCTCTACAACTAAAGTACTGAACATATAATGAAAGAGATGTACAACAAGAAACATGGTGTGATAAGTCTATAAAACAGGAAATACTGGAAAACATGGCCTCATGGTACAACTGGGATCATATCAAGTTTACAAGTTTACAACCGTAGTCTGTACGTGAATCGGTCAATAGATGAATAGGATGTACAGCGGTACATATCAAGTTTACAAGTTTAAAACCGTAGTCCGTACGTGAATCGGTCAATAGATGAATAGGATGTACAGCGGTACATATCAAGTTTTCTGGTATGCACATACGTGCACGAACGAAATCGGTGTATATCCATACACAAACGCGAGATCAGAACATACGGCAAGGTCACATATAGAATATCACCGAGCGCGGTAAATACATATGGAGAAGGGGTCATGTTCACGTACAATACTAACAGTTTTCCCTTAATCCGTTATTTAAACATATGAGAGATACGAGAACAGTAAAAACATGTAGAAGATACTGGGAGCAGTATAAGCATGGCAGGTACTGGGAGCAGTATAAAACATGTGAATACTCGGAGCAGTATAGTATAGTGAAACATGTACTGAGAACCAGTAAGAAGCATGTGAAGATATAAGAACTGTCCTAAGCATGGCAGGTACTGAAAGTAATACAACATGTGAAGACATAACTTGCTACCTCAAGGATCAGTATTTTAACAGGGTTAATAAATGTTCTAGCATTAAAAGACAGTAAATGAGTTTGTAGATGTACTTGCCTCGAGCAAAGCAAGAATACTACTACGAAGATATAGATGTCCGGTGTCCTGTCAATAATGACATACAAACTCAGTTATAATCTATGTTCAATATTACACTAGTGGTGTGACACGACTCCTGACTGGATACTAGCCAAGTGGGGACCTAGCATAAAAGTCTAATATGGAGTGAGACTATATCCAACTAACTTCCTAGGGTCTTTATGTTACGACCCGCACCCGCTATAAGGGCACGTGCATGTGACAACGCCCAGCCCTCACCGTAAAAACGGCGTGGAACGCTGTAGGTTTTCTACTCTAAACAGTTTATATATATATATATCAAAGCCTGTCGAGAATATGGTCAAATCTGAACGGAGGACAAGCAATGAATATATATGAGTACTCAATCACAACTCTAAGATAATAAGTAAAGACTGAAAGATAAAGACAACAAGACTATAAAATAAAACCTGTCAAGTCCATCACAAATGATATACAAGTCTAAGTCCAAGTCTCTAATACAATCCCAAAATATAATATAATAACAAGTAGTAAGCTGGAGATAAGGTCCAGTCCAAAATGTCTAGTCTAACTAAACTAAGCTAGAGGCTCGTCGGGCAGAGCTAAGCCCTGCTGAACTAAGGTCTCCAAGTCTACGCCTACCACGTCAACCGGACCGTAGTAGGTAGGACAATCCTCCTCGCCACAATCTATAAAATTTTATCAACATATCCAGTCAGGATGGAACGAGCACAAATCTCAAATAACAATTCTAGTTAGACGATATTGAAAATATAACAGTAAATAGAGAGAATCTACGAAGTAAATAATGTGTACATGAATCATGGTAAGGCATGTCAAGGCTGTAATCTGAATATAAGAACAGGAAAATAGTATAAATCATGTACAACAATCTGGAACTATATCTATGTGAGTTAGTATTATTTTCAACATGTGATCGGCTTAGAACTTGATACAATGTTTGGCCTGGCTAATCATACATGAGTGTATGATTAACACTATACAATGAGAATACTATAGTGATACAATGATGATACAATATAATACTATGGGGTATTGATCACATATCTACGCTAACACCCCCATCCCTGACTAATATAGTGGATCCAGTCATAACACGTCATGATACGTATTCTCTGAGGAGGTCGCGAGCCTACACAGGAATCGTATCTATACAATGAACAATAAACAATGAAGACTTTCCCAGTGTATACCATATATAAGAGAAATAACATCTTATGACAGGATCCAGACAAATATCAATCCGTGTGAACAATGTGTCAAGAGAACAAGGATAATCTACACTAAATACTAGAAACAAAAATGATATCATAAAACAGAAATATTATCAGAGAATGTACTCGCCTGTACTGTGATGGATAAGTCGACTGAGTCCAAGATCAGTGCCTCGAGGACCTATAGATAGAATACTATATCAATATAATGGTTTGGAAGTGAAATTAAGTCATACTGAGTCAAAATAGGTCAAGATACGTCAAACTAAGTCAGTCTAGGTCAACCAAGGTCAAACTAGATGGTACAGGGTTAATCTAAGTCATATTAGGCCTAACAAAGTCATACTAGGTCAAGATAGGTCTAGTTAGGTCTACCTTGGTCATAGGAGAACATTGGAAGTCAATCCGAATCAAACTGGGTCGAAAGTTGGCTTACCGTTGACTTTTGGTCAACGGGTCAACTCTGGTCAACTCTAGGTCAACTTTAGGTCAACCCTAGGTCACTGGTGACTAATAGTTGACTTTTGGTCAACTGTCCAAGTTTAATGGAATTTGGGACTAAATTGGGTAAATTGTTGACCCATAGTTGACTTTTGGTCTAAAAAGTCAACCGTGGTCAACCGAGGTCAAGACTAGGTCTAGGCGACTATTTCTAATCATTACCAACTCTTACAACCCATATCCAAGTCCATCTTGGACTTCGAAACTCAAATCTTGGCTGTGGGCCAATATCCTATTTTACCCTTAAAAAGGGTAAAATTCTAACTTAGGCAATTATCAAGTTAGCCTACCTACGCTTGGTATTTTGATCCGATCTCCCTAGGGTATTAAGATACTAACCTATACATACGTTACCTACCAAAATACCTAGGTAAAGTGGACGTCTAGTCCATCTTACGGCCCATTGGCGATATCTTGAATATTTCAAGATACGCAATGGTACGGCGCGATACCGGCGCCCTACGACCCCGATTTCAACTCGGGAGCCTACTCGCAAAGTCTAATCTATATAATCTAGGTCTACGCCAAGTTTCATCGCGTTCCGACACTCGGAGCTCGATTTCGCCCTTTAACTCAAAATCCTCTAAATTGAATTCCTACACTTCTACTTCTCATTCTCCTTTTTAATTCTCCTTCTTCTAATTCTTCCTATCCTTCTTCTTCTAATTCCCTTCCTCTCATTCTTCTTATGCTAATTCTCTTCCTCTCTAATTCTTATTCTTCTCCTTCTAATCTTCCTATTCTTTTCTTAACTACTTCTTATCTTTTCCTTCTATTTCTCTTCTAACTTATTCTTATTCTCTCATCCTAATCTCTTCCTGACTTCTTCTAATCTTCTTCCTATTTTTCTCTTCTAACTTCTAACTATCTAACTATATATATATATATATATATATATATATATATATATATATATATATATATATAATATATATATATATATATATATATATATATATATATATATATATATATATACATACATACATACATATATGCATATAGGGGGTTGTATAGGGGCTTAACAAGGGGCAAAATGGGGGGGACTGCTACTGCAGCCACTGCTACAGCTGCTTGCTGCTGCTGCTCCTGTTTGTTCTGCTGCTGCTGCAGCTATTCTTCATCTTCTTCTTCTTCTCTACTACTTCTTCCTATCTATATATATATATATATATATATATATATATATATATATATATATATATATATATATATATATATATATATATATATATATATATACACACACATATAAATTTATATATACACACACACAAACTCTCACACAACCACATACACTCTCACACAAACACACACATACACACAAACTCTCCCAAACTCTCACAAACTCTCACCACCACTCTCATGACACACACTCTCTCACAACACCACCACCACCACTCTCTACACACACACACACAAATACATATATAATATATATATATATATATATATATATATATATATATACACCTTTAATGGAAAAACCCCCAAATAGATCTTCTAACCTAGATTTTTAGGAAAACCTACAAATTCTAGGGGCAAAGTGTAGAGAATCCTCTTCTCTACAACTATTGTGAAGGGAAATAAAGCAAAAGAGAAATTTATGAAGGATTAAAAGCTTACCTAAAGGAGAAATCCCTTGGAGAAGAAAAGCTTCAAAAGAAAGAAAGAAATGGAGAGAAGGAGTTTACTTTGTGGTGAAGAAAGAGAGAGGGGGGGTTCTATACTTGGCCGGCCATGTGGGGGGGGGGGGGGGGGGGGGGGGGGGGGGGCTTGGTGGGTTTTGGGTGGTGATCCACTAAGCCTCCAACCCATTAGACTTAGTTTGGGTTCGGTTTGTTTCGGTTTGGTTCGGTTTGATTCTAATTAACTAATTAAGCCTCTAAAATGACTAATTAAGCCATGGAAATAGGGTTTATGGTTTCTAGCCTAATTAGGATGGTATGTGGGCCAAGTACAGCTAGTATGTGGGTCCCACTAGTGTCCAGGCTACCCGGGTCTCCAACTTGAGTCCGAATTGGATAAAATCCAAACCAAACCAAATAAATCCCAAAAAATCACATAAAATAAATAAAAATTCTTAGAAATTATAAAACTTGAAAAAATGACAAAAATACCCCTAATTCAAAAATTGGAGGTGATAAATCTACCCTCCTTAAAAAAATTTCGTCCTCGAAATTGAAACGGTCGTACTCTTCTCTAAGTCAAGCACCCAACAATCAAGGTCTACTAAATTTTATCCTAAGTTATATAACATGTAATCCAGGAAATCAGAACACATGTATGGTTTTAAATCTCTACAGTATCATGTTATTGTAGTCTTCATTGGGGTGTTCTATTTATCTAGCATGATCATCACATATGCAACTAAAGGTACTAAGAAAGCAATCAACAATCAATGGATGGAAAGAAAAAGGTAAAAAGAAAGAGCAAGACCCTACCTCCTAGTCCAATGCCTGCAGGATCCTCAACTGTCATCGCAAAAGCCCCGCCCTGGCGGGGTATATCCCGCTGCTGGTGGAGGGCGTGATACGGTGCCATCGGTGGCCTACCCTGTGCTCCATGAGCTGCACGGCGATGGCTCGAAGGACAATCCCTCGCGTGATGTCCTTCGATGCCACAGTATAGGCACACACCCAAACTTCTCCTGTAAACCTCCCATAGATGTCCAGAGCTCTTGCAGTAGTGGCAAGTAGGTGTCTGCTGCGTCGGTCCCTGCTGCTGCTGGGGAACCTGCTGAACTAGTGCCCTAATCGGAGCAGGAATCTGATGCGAGCGTTGCAGAATAGAATGATGCTGGAGTTGAGGACGCTTAGCAGCCCCCGCGCTGCTAGTAGTCCCCGAAAACAGATCACGGTCCCTCTTGGGCTTCAGGTCCCACTCCCGCTCTACCTTGCGGGCCTCCGCATAGATCTGGGTATAAGTCTCATAAAAGGAGGGAATGAGGATCTTGATGTCCCAGATCAGCCCCTCTCTGAAACGGCTCGCCCTGATCTTCGGGTCACGAACCATGTACTCCGCGTATCGGCTCAGACGGCCAAACTCCGTGGCGTACTCCTCCACTGATAAACTGCCCTGCTGTAGATCCTGGAACTGCCGCTCCATGTTGATCTTATCCGTGGAGGAAAAAACTTCTCCTTGAAGAGGAGCTTGAACTCTGCCCAAGTACGGCCCTCTCCAGCTAGGGCTGGCTCATTTCTGAACCAGGTGCGCGCAATGTCAAGCAACTGCAAACCTACCGCCTCGACCTTTAGGTCGTCTGCCAGGCGGGAGGCCCTCATCTGTCGCTCGATATCCTCGAGCCAATCATCAGCATAGACCACACCCTCGGTCCCGCTAAAGTCACGGGGCCCGAGCTTCTTGAAGTCCTGGATATCTCCGTACCTCGTATGCGTCCCATGATGCGGAGCCCTCTGCTCCACGGCTGCAAGGGCCAACTGATGGGCATCCTCTATGCCCTGACGCATCGCGTCTGTCTGTCTCTGCTGAGCCTCTGCTGAGCCTCGGCCTGGGCTCTCTGAGTCTCCAGCATCTGCTGAAGGAAGGTAAGCATCTGCCCCATATCTGTAGGCAGGGGAGGTGGAGGTGGAAGAACAGCTTCCATCACCGGCGGAGGAGTCCCCTGCTGAGGAGGAGGGGGAAGAACGCCCCCGACAGCTCCCGTCGCGGTTCCCGGCACTGTAGAAAGAGCACCCGTAGTGACCCCAGGGACGGTCATCGAGAGCGCCGGAGGAGTACCCCCGAGAACCCAAACAGAAGTCCCATCTACAGAAGAAGTGACCGGAGCCTGTCCGCCAGAGGTAGCAGACCTCTCCGTCTCCCCGTGCTCCTCACCGGGAGAATGAGTCATAACCATCCTGAAGACAGATTGAAAAGAAGATATCAATATGGCATATGAAGGATTATATCAAAAGAGGACAGCTAGAATGCAGTAAATCAATATCAAAGACGGTAAACAAGATAAGCAAGGAAAGATCCTACTGTGATTGAGTACTCTTAGCCTACTATCTCCTATGTGTAACACAGGCTCGTAGTCAACACTCTAAGACGAGTGCCGCGACGACATCACACTAATTGCGACTTCAGGACCTGCGTGGGCCACCACTAAAACGTGTCACGACCCGCACCCGCTATAAGGGCACGTGCACGTGACAACGCCCAGCCCTCACCATAAAAACGTTGTGGAACGCTATAGGTTTTCTACTCTATATATATATCAAAACCTGTCGAGAATATGGTCAACTCCGAACGGAGGACAAGCAATGAATATATATGAGTACTCAATCACAACTCTAAGATAATAAGTAAAGACTGAAAGATAAAGACAACAAGACTATAAAATATAACCTGTCAAGTCCATCACAAATAATATACAAGTCTAAGTCCAAGTCTCTAATACAATCCCAAAATATAATATAATAACAAGTAGTAAGCTGGAGACAAGGTCCAGTCCAAAATGTCTAGTCTAACTAAACTAAGCTAGAGGCTCGTCGGACGGAGCTAAGCCCTGCTGAACCAAGGTCTCCAAGTCTACGCCCACTACGTCAACCGGACCGTAGTAGGTAGGAAAATCCTCCTTGCCACAATCTGTAAAATTTTGTCAATATATCCAGTCAGGATGGAACGAGCACAAATCTCAAATAACAATTCTAGTTAGACGATATTAAAAATGTAGCAGTAAATAGAGAGAATCTATGAAGTAAATAATGTGTACATGAATCATGGTAAGGCATGTCAAGGCTGTAATCTGAATGTAAGAACAGAAAACAGTATAAATTATGTACAACAATCTGGAACTATATCTATGTGAGTTAGTATTAGTTTCAACATGTGATCGGCTTAGAACTTGATACAATGTTTGGCCGGACTAATCATACGTGAGTGTATGATTAACACTATACAATAAGAATACTATAGTGATACAATGATGATACAATATAATGCTATGGGGTATTGATCACATATCTACGCTAACACCCCCATCCCTGACTAATATAGTGGATCCAGTCATGACACGTCATGATACGTATTCTCCGAGGAGGTCGCGAGCCTACACAGGAATCGTATCTATACAATGAACAATAAACAATGAAGACTTGTCCAGTGTATACCATATATAAGAGGAATAACATCTTATGACGGGATCCAGACAAATATCAATCCGTGTGAATAATGTGTCAAGAGAACAAGGATAATCTACACTAAATACTAGAAACAAAAACGATATCATAAAACAGAAATATTATCAGAGAATGTACTCGCCTGTACTGTGATGGATAAGTCGACTGAGTCCAAGATCAGTGCCTCGAGGACCTATAGATAGAATACTATATCAATATAATGGTTTGGAAGTGAAATTAAGTCATACTGAGTCAAAATAGGTCAAGACACATCAAACTAAGTCAGTCTAGGTCAACCAAGGTCAAACTAGATGGTACAGGGTTAATCTAAGTCATATTGGCCTAACAAAGTCATACTAGGTCAAGATAGGTCTAGTTAGGTCTACCTTGGTCATAGGAGAACATTGGAAGTCAATCCGAATCAAACTGGGTCGAAAGTTGGCTTACCGTTGACTTTTGGTCAACAGATCAACTCTGGTCAACTCTAGGTCAACTCTAGGTCAACCCTAGGTTACTGGTGACTAATAGTTGACTTTTGGTCAACTGTCCAAGTTTAATGGAATTTGGGACTAAATTGGATAAAGTGTTGACCCATAGTTGACTTTTGGTCTAAAAAGTCAACCGTGGTCAACCGAGGTCAAGACTAGGTCTAGGCGACTATTTCTAATCATTACCAACCCTTACAACCCATATCCAAGTCCATCTTGGACTTCGAAACTCAAATCTTGGCCGTGGGCCAATATCCTATTTTACCCTTAAAAGGGTAAAATTCTAACTTAGGCAATTATCAAGTTAGCCTACCTACGCTTGGTATTTTGACCCGATCTCCCTAAGGTAGTAAGATACTAACCTATACATACGTTACCTACCAAAATACCTAGGTAAAGTGGACGTCTAGTCCATCTTACGGCCCATTGGCGATATCTTGAATATTTCAAGATACGCAATGGTACGGCACGATACTGGCGCCCTACGACCCTGATTTCAACTCGGGAGCCTACCCGCAAAGTCTAATCTATATAATCTAGGTTTACGCCAAGTTTTATCGCGTTCCGACACTCGGAGCTCGATTTCGCCCTTTAACTCAAAATCCTCTAAATTGAATTCCTACACTTTTACTTCTCATTCTCCTTTTTAATTCTCCTTCTTCTAATTCTTCCTATCCTTCTTCTTCTAATTCCCTTCCTCTCATTCTTCTTATTCTAATTCTCTTCCTCTCTAATTCCAATTCTTCTCCTTCTAATCTTCCTATTCTTTTTCTTAACTACTTCTTATCTTTTCCTTCTATTTCTCTTCTAACTTCTTCTTATTCTCTCCTCCTAATCTCTTCCTGACTTCTTCTAATCTTCTTTCTATTTTTCTCTTCTAACTTCTAACTATCTAACTATCTATATATATACATACATACATACATACATACATACATACATATATATATATATATATATATATATATATATATATATATATATATATATATACATATATGCATATAGGGGGTTGTATAGGGGCTTAACAAGGGGCAAAATGGGGGGGACTGCTACTGCAGCCACTGCTATAGCTGCTTGCTGCTGCTGCAGCAGCTAATGCTGCTGCTCCTGATTGTTCTGCTGCTGCTGCAGCTATTCTTCATCTTCTTCTTCTTCTCTACTACTTCTTCTTATCTCTCTATACATATATATATATATATATATATATATATATATATATATATATATATATATATATATATATATATATATATATATATATACAACTATCTATCTATATATATATGTATATCTAGTTATCTAGATATCTATCTAAATATATATACACACACACATCTATATATGTATAAATACATACACACACACACACATATAAATTTATATATACACACACACACTCTCACACAACCACACACACTCTCACACAACACACACACACACACTCACACAAACTCTCCCAAACTCTCACAAACTCTCACCACCACTCTCATGACACACACTCTCTCACAACACCACCACCACCACTCTCTACACACACACACACAAATACATATATATATATATATATATATATATATATATATATATATATATATATATATATATATATATATATAATATATACACCTTTAATGGAAAAACCCCCAAATAGATCTTCTAACCTAGATTTTTAGGAAAACCTACAAATTCTAGGGGCAAAGTGTAGAGAATCCTCTTCTCTACAACTATTGTGAAGGGAAATAAAGCAAAAGAGAAATTTATGAAGGATTAAAAGCTTACCTAAAGGAGAAATCCCTTGGAGAAGAAAAGCTTCAAAGAAAGAAAGAAATGGAGAGAAGGAGTTTACTTTGTGGTGAAGAAAGAGAGAGGGGGGGGGGGGGGGGTTCTATACTTGGCCGGCCATGTGGGGGGGGGGGGGGGGGGGGGGGGGGGGGGGGGCGCTTGGTGGGTTTTGGGTGGTGATCTACTAAGCCTCCAACCCATTAGACTTAGTTTGGGTTCGGTTTGTTTCGGTTTGGTTCGGTTTGATTCTAATTAACTAATTAAGCCTCTAAAATGACTAATTAAGCCATGGAAATAGGGTTTATGGTTTCTAGCCTAATTAGGATGGTATGTGGGCCAAGCACAGCTAGTATGTGGGTCCCACTAGTGTCCAGGCTACCCGGGTCTCCAACTTGAGTCCGAATTGGATAAAATCCAAACCAAACCAAATAAATCCCAAAAATCACATAAATAAATAAAATTCCTAGAAATTATAAAACTTAAAAAAATGACGAAAATACCCCTAATTCAAAACTGGGGGTGACACTTTACACTAGTGTAGGGGGAGGTCCAATACTACAATAACTCAAATCAACACAAAACTTGCAAGTCGTAATTATTCAGTAAATAAATCAAACTGTACACTATGTTCCAATAATTTTGAGATAGACAAAAAACTCAAATATATATAAAATAAATTATCAAAATGATCCTCGTTAATTATAGAAATTTATACTAATTTTTCTGGAATTTATAAACCCTCATAAATATTTATTAAAAAATCAGCAAACACATGTATTCTGAAAATGAGTTCTGTTTTCCTATTTTTATAAAATACCAAAAGTACTTATTAAAAGCTTTAAAAATTATAATAAATTAGCTAAATTAACATAGTATTTAAATATAATTTTTTCAAGATTTTTACAAAAATTAAAATATATATAAAAATTCAAAACAGAAAGTAACAATTTCTGGAAAAATAATTAATTAGAAATTAAGGATGATACATAAACAAAATCTACAGATGTTGTCGGATGATAAATAAATATCAACAACGTTTCCAGAACGGTCAAATTAGCTAGGATAGCCTGCCAATAAGTCCAATTTAGACACAGGGGCAAAACAAAAAATTTGGGTCAAAATGATGTCCGCCGTTGGACACACTTTGCACCAAAAACGTGTCAAAATAAAAGTCTACAAAACCTAGAAAATTATATGTCCACGAATCCAGAATGATGATACGAACCCAACGGTATGTCCGAAATAGGATTCCGATGTGCCGATCTCAAAATGATACGTTGACGCGGACACTTGGTATCCAGTTTACACCGAAATGCGTGCCGGAGCAAATATCTTCAAAACTCAGCAAATTATATGTCAAAGAGTCCAGAATGACAATACGAACTCCGATGAGCCGACCTCAAAGTGACCCGTTGACTCGAAAAGTGGGACCCGCTTTGCACCGAAATGCGTGCCAGGGTCCACGTTCTCCAAATCAAGCAAACTTTATATGAAAACATGCCAGAACGACGCCACGAGTCTACTGGCGGTGTCAGAAATTGAATCCGGAGTCCCGGGTTCAAAAATGGAATTTAACAAGTGAAAATTAAAGAATTCGGACGGCCAACTTTGGCGTCGAATTTGACCAACCGAACGTGCTTAAAATAAAACGAAACCTGAAGGAGGCAGGAAGAGGGTTATTCCAGCTGCGCACAGGAACTGGTAGCGTGCCAACCGGAGCTGCGATGGTGGAGTTACGAGCTGACGAAGTCGACTCGACTCCACGAAACTGTCCAAAAATAGTTTAATTTAAAACGTCAACTTGGTGGCCAGTATTGAGGTATCAAACGACGAAATTAACGGACGAAAATTGACAGGAGAGAAGTGCTATATACCGAGATTGAGATGGAGTAAGAAGTTCGCCGATCCAACGGTCGGATCTTCCTAAAATACGCACGAACTTGCTGCGATGGAGCCACTTTCTGAGTTCAAAATGCACGCGTCACGACGGGATTTTGACATAAATGCACAAATAGCCCATGTGTCGCGCCGAGGAAGGAGGTGCTGGCCCGGAGGAGTTTGCCGGAGGTCGTCGAGGGTGTGGAAATCTCGCGGGAGCGGGCCGGCCACGAAGTGGCGCACGGCCACGCCACATTCGTGCGCACGGGGTAGTGCGCTGTTGCCGCTGTCGCTTGCTGCATGGCGCATGCACGCTGCTGCGTGAGCGCGCGACAGCGGTGGGGGAAGGCTCGCCGGCCACGTGGTGGCGTGCGGCGCAGCCGTGGGCGGATGGTGGCGGAGGCTATGGTGGTGGTTCGGGTCATGGTGGTGCATGGTGGGAGTGGAAAGATGATGGTGAAGGTGATGGTAGTGTGTAGTGGTGTTGGTGTTGAAGCTTGAAGGAGAAGAAGAAGTAGGAGGAGAATGGAGGTGGCTGTGGTGGTGCTCGGCTGTGAGGGGGGTGGGGTGGTGTTCGGCCGAGTGAGAGGGAAGGAGAGTTGGAGATGTGTGTGTGTTTGTGTTTAATATAAAGAGAGAAAGAGAGTGTAAGAATATAGAGAGGGAGAGATATTGAGAGAGGGAGTGGGTGTGAAGTCGGCTAGGGGGTGTTCTTGTGTGCTGGTATGGAGAGAGTGGGGGTGAGGTGGTGTAAAGTGAGAGAGAGAGAGTTATCCATATATATATAATATATATTTGTAGGTGTATATATATAGAGAGAGATAGAGAGATATTTAGAGAGTGAGAGGAGAGAGAAAAGTGGATAGAGAGAGGGGAGGATGTAGGCCGGCTGTGAGGTGGAGGGGGTGAGGTGTGTGTGGGTGTTTAATGGGAGAGAGAGAGAGAGAGTGTGTGTATATATATATATATATATATATATATATATATATATATATATACATATATATATATATATATATATATATATATATATATATATACATATGTTTATATATATATATAGATATTTGTAAAGTAGAGAGAGAAAATAGGTATTTTTAAATAGAAAAAATAGAAAAATTATGTGGGACGTTTGGGCAGTCATGAAAGGGCAACATGGAGCATGGGTTCGGGTTCGGTCGAACCGGGTCGGGTCAAATCGAACCGGGGTGCAATAATTGAATTAAAAATAGGGATTTATAATCATGGGTAAATAAATAATATACGGGGACTCCAATAAATGGGACACAAGCATCATGTGGATAGTAGGCTTCATGTGGACCACGTCCATACTTTGGGTCGACTAGGTTGAATCGATGTCGGGTCCCAAAATTAAATTGGAAAATAAATCAGGTTTTACGGTAGATAATTAATTGGACTAAACTGACCCGAAAATTGTGCGAAGAAAATAAAGCACAAAATGGTGTCTGAGTGGGACACGAAGGTCATGGGTGAAGAGCGTCTCGAGTAGATCATTCATGAGAAGTTAGTTCTGAGAAAACGACTGGTCTTGTGCTCCTAAATTAAAAGTCACGGTAACGTGCAAACGATGATCAAAGATAAAAGTGGGAATAATTATTCAATGATTAATTGGTCTAAGTTGACCCGAAGTTGCGCGATACAAAAAGAGTACAAGGGAACGAATTCAAGTGAGACATGATATATCAAAACGAAGAAATCTTGTCTACTTCAAAACTCGTGAAGAGAGTTTACAGAGATTGGTATCCCTGACGCTCCAAAAGTCAAGTCATGGAAAGGTACATTAATGATCTAAACAATTAAATAATAAAATATTTATCGAAAATAATTCATTCAGAAAAATAAAATAAATCCTGAAATTCAGGGGGCTTACATTACCCGTCAGTCTGGGGATGGTAAGCCGTGCTGAATCTTAACTTGGTACCTAGAACATGATGTAAGCTCTTCCAGAAATGTGATGTAAAGCGGGTATCTCTGTCTGACACAATACTGACAGGGACTCCATGCTGCCTGACTATCTGTTGCATATACAACTCTGCCAACTTTTCTGTAGATTGTCCTACTCTGAAAGGAAGAAAGTGTGACACCTTTGTAAGCCGATCTACTATCACCCAAATAGCATCTTTACCACTTGGTCATCTCGGTAAACCGGTCACAAAGTCCATTGTAATATGCTCCCACTTCCATTCTGGAATAGGAAGCGGTTGCAATAACCCAGCTGGCCTCTGCTGTTCTGCCTTCACTTGCTGACATACTAAGCAACGGAAAACAAATCTAGTTATCTCCCTCTTCATTCCGTTCCACCAGAAGTGCTGCTTGATATCTTGGTACATCTTGATCCCATCAGGGTATATAGAATACTGGGAACTGTGAGCTTCTGCCATAACCTCATGTCTGATATCTCCACTAGGCACACATAGACGTGATCCAAACCTAAGTGTACCATCTTCATGAATTTGTATCTCCTTTCTGAGTCCTAACTCACATTCTGCCCTAAGCTTCTGAATCCTTGAGTCCTGCGCCTGAGCTGCCTTGATCCTGTCTACCAAGTCGTATTGAACTTGTAGACTTGCTAGAATTCCTACATCACTAGGAAGTATAACTTTGATGTCCATCTCCTGAAGGTCTTCTAAAATATGCTTCTGGGTTGTCAACATGAATGCGCCGTCTCTCCTGCTAAGAGCGTCTGCTACTACATTAGCCTTGCCTGGATGATACTGAAGCTCCACGTCGTAATCCTTGATCAACTCCAACCATCTTCTCTGTCTCATGTTCAGCTCCTTCTGAGTAAAGATGTACTTTAGACTTTTATGGTCTGTGTACATGTCTACTCGGTCACCATACAAGTAATGCCTCCATAGCTTCAAAGCAAATACTACTGCTGCCAACTCCAAGTCATGAGTTGGATAATTCTTCTCGTGGTCTCGAAGTTGCCTAGATGCGTATGCTATCACCTTCCCATGTTGCATGAGGACACATCCAAGTCCTTTACCTAACGCATCACAATACACAGTAAAACCTCCGGGTCCAACTGGCAATGTAAGAATAGGCACTGATATCAACTTCTGCTTCAGATTCTCAAACGATGCCTGGCATTCTGCCGACCAGACGAATGGTATATCCTTTCGTGTCAAGCGAGTCATGGGTGCTGAAAGTCTTGTAAAGTCTGATACGAATCTCCTGTAATATCCTGCCAATCCCAAGAAACTCCGCACATCTGCTACGGTCTTGGGTACTGGCCAACTCTCTATTGCTTCTACCTTCTTGGGATCCACTGCTACTACAGCTCCTGATACGATGTGACCCAAAAATAAAATGTGGTCCATCCAGAACTCACACTTGCTGAGCTTGGCATACAACTGGTTCTCTCTCAGAACCTGTAACACTTTCCTGAGGTGGTCTTCATGCTCCTCTTCACTAGCAGAGAATACAAGAATGTCGTCAAGAAACACCATGACAAACTGATCTAAGTACGGCATAAAGATACAGTTCATCAAATCCATAAATATTGCTGGAGCATTGGTCAAACCAAACGGCATTACTAAGAATTTATAATGCCCATACTTCGACCTGAATGCTGTCTTGGGAATATCCTCCTTCCGAACCCTCACTTGATGATACCCTGAACGAAGATCTATCTTGGAGAAAACTCTAGCTCTGCTTAACTGATCAAACAAGTCGTCAATCCTGGGTAGTGGGTACTTGTTCTTTATTGTTGTCGTATTAAGCTTCCTATAGTCGATGCATAATCTGGATGACCCATCCTTCTTCCCCACAAGTACCATTGGTACTGTCCATGGTGATATGCTAGCTTGGATGAACTTCTTCTCTTCAGTTCCTCTATGTGCTGATATACCTTGGCCTGTTCTGAATTCGCCATTCTGTAAACTCGATCTGATATCGGTTTAGTTCCAGGTACCAATTCTATGCTGAACTCAATATCCCTAACCGGTGGTAGACCTGGAAGTTCTTCGGAAAATACGTCTAGAAACACTTCAACTATCTTAGGAACTAGAACTTCTTCCATTGCCGTTACTACTCCCTGCTCTTGTCGCGTTGCCACTGATCTGACTAAGGTGAATCTCTTCATGCCTGGAATATCAAAAGATACACTCCCTCTACGACAATCTATTGTCGTATGACTGTCTTTCAGCCAGTCCATGCCTAAGATAACGTCGAAATTCCCAACAGGAAATTCTATCAAGCTGGCGGGTAAAGAATGCCCGCAAACTACAACGTACATGCTAGAATAACTCTACTAACTCCTACGAGCCCATTACCAGTGAGTATATTCAACCTCCCTGGTAATGCCTCGATTTCCATTCCTAGCCGTGTCATAAATTGTACATATATAAATGAGTATGATGCTCCTGAATCAAACAATACTACTGCGGGATATGAGGCGACGAGAATGTTACCTGCCACAACATCTTCCGATGCTAATACCTCTTCCAAGGACAGAGTGAATGCTGCCCTCGATATCCTTGTTTGTTCCCATGCTGCGGCCTAGCCTGGTATTGCTGGTGGCCCCTGTCTTGGTGATGCTGGGGTGGTCTATGCTGTTGTTGCTGCATCGGCGGTCCCTGCTGCCGAAACATCTGAGCCTGTGTCATGAACGGGCGTTGTGCCAACGGTCTCACTGCCACCGCTGGTCCCCGATACTGGCCTGCCCCTGGTACTGGCAGAGCAGGAAATTGTTCTACTGGTCCTCCTGACCTTGAATTCATGGGACAGGTGGCAACCCGATGATCTGGGCTTCCACATATCAAATACTGCCCATTCAATGTCCGACACACATCTCTAGTGTGCCCTACCTTTCCACAATAAGTGTATCCCGCTGGGGGTTGCTGGTTCTTCCTCTGTTGCTGTTCCTGCTGCTGCTGCTTGGGTGGTGGTGCTGGCCCTCGCATTGCCACATCGTGAATGCGAATGCCAAGAGCTGGTGCTGTTGTTCGGGGCGCTGCTCCCCCTCCTCCTTCGATCTGACTGTGGGATCTCTTCTGACCTCCAGTCCTTGCTGTAATCCTCTGAATGGTGATCTCATGCCTTCGAATTACCGTCAATACTTCATCAAAAGTCTGGTAATTTTGCCCCTCTATCAATTGCAAGAGCTCAAGTTGAAATCCTTGCTGAAATCTCATAGCCCTCTAGCTATCCGTTGCTACCATCTCTGGGGCGAACCTACTAAATCTGCAGAACTCTGCTGCATAAGCATCTACTGTCTTGCCGGCCTGCTTAAGGTTGATAAACTTCTGTTGTAGCTCAAACTGCGCCACAACTCCATAGTACTTTGTCTTGAACCTTGCAGTAAAGTCGTCCCAAGCAACAGGACGTTTGATGCCTACTTCTTCTGATTCCCACCAATCACGTGCGAGATCTTGAATTAACAACTTCACTTGATCCACACGTTCTTCCGTCGGTACCTGAGCTGTCGTCAGAATAGCCTAATATCCTTAAGCCATGCATCTGCTGAGATGGCATCCTCCGTGCCCTCAAAACGGCGGGGGTTGAACTTACAAAATCTGGTTGATGCTCCTGAATATGGCCTTGTCCCTCTTTCCAAAGATGTCTGCAACCCTTGGTTGAGTAGTACGTTCTGCTCCTGTAACTGAGCGTGCATGTGCTGCTGTGCTAACATCTGGTGTTGCTGAGTAGCCATCATCCATGATCTCCAGAAGGGCCGGTGTGTCCACTTCTACGGGGGTAGGTGGAACTGTTGGTGGTGGTGGAACCTCTGGATACTGCGATCCAGCTGCTGCTTCCACTATCACTTCTTCTTGGATGGTGTCTTGAAGTAATCCTGGCCCTTATTGCTGACCAACCTGGTCAGGTTGTCCATGTTACTCTCGTTGTTGCTGTTCAATTCTGACAGATGCAGACGAGGTGCCCCTAAGAAAAGGGACAAGGGAACAATCAAACGATCGGACATGAAAGATCGATGAAGTCAAAGGACACCGGAATGTCAAGCCAGAGTCAAGAACAACGATTCATGAGATCAAGGAGGAACATGTGTGATTGAGACATCCTATAAATCAAAATACCCCACAAGTCTGAAATCAGACCTGCATGGGCCACCACTAAAACCTTGTCACGCCCCAGAACCAGAATACTGGAGAGCGGAGGAATGACTCAGCCAGCTACGTATTACGGGTAGAGGAATACCGTATAATACGATCAATTCTGTCTAATAAGACGAGGGGGTGCATACTACATAAGAGTCTCACTATGGTCACTTCACATCTATTGTCTCAATCATTCAAACAAGAAACAGAAATAGAGAACATGTGAGATAAAGCAGTAAGGCATCCCAAACGCTCCGTCAAAATGTTCTTGATATCTGGCTTTACAAAACACAGCCAGATGATGTAGCAAGTATACGCAATTATTATCAGCTGCAACCTGACTTAGTTACAATTATGTAAAATAGGTACAAGACAATCCGACTAACATGTCGGTGCCAAACGACAAAGTATAAAGTATTTAACAAAACGAGCGGGGAAGAAAGGAACCCACTCGAGTCCTCCTGCGATCATCCCTCTAGTATTGACCATCTTGGAGGTAGAAGTAAGCTGGATCCTCGAGGACCGGCTCTAAATCTAGCCATGTAAAACCAGAGAGGTTAGACCTCTAATAGCAAGTACCGCAAGGAAGCACGATATGAGTAATTACAACCAGTAATTGGAAAATATGATATATAGACCTCTGCTGGCTACTGTGATTCACATAACATAACGACACTTCGAACCAACCTCCCAACCAAACAAGGACAGAAGTTGGCCCGTCATGCCTTGACATTCTGATTATCTCAGTTAGTTAACAGAGTAGATACAATGCACAAACAAATTAATTTAAACGGCCATACAACTACTACGGCTTGCTACTGTGACTTCCAAGTTATCCTGGGAATATGCAATAAGGATTCCTCAGTTCTTACTATGTGCAAGCAAGGCTAGTCTATCCAGTCAATCAATTGCGCCAATCATGAACTAGACGAGTCCCAGCGGGATGCCCGTCATTAATATACAATATACAATAAGTAATATAAGCAGATACCACTCCCTGCCCGTGTGGCAGATTTGCAGTATCTGTGGGAACCAGTCGGCCTGTCGGACACTTAATAGTCCTAAAGAGGGCTGCCATGTAAGAACTCGGGAATCCATTCTCTCCATGCAATCATTATTTTATTTAACTTAGTAGTCCCTACGTTGAGTGAAATCCCATGCCGTGGATCATGGTCATTCAGAATGAGTACTTCCGTACAAAATACGATATGTCCAACTCTACAACGATACCCGTGCGGTTAGGTTGTAGGTTTTATATAGCGTAATGCAACAATCAAAATTAACCACGGAATAATCATGCCTTGACCATAAAGTATACATGTTGTTTTTGAGGAAATAAATAAATTGAAGCCTGCATGTGCCTGTATGCCAATGTCGGGATCAGCCAGTCGATTTCCATAGTTCATAATTAAGATGAACGTGTCTCATTCATTCAATTTAATAAGACGACTAGCCAGTCTCTTAGTTCCAACTAGGAACGCATGATCAATTATTTAATCAAGATAACAATCAATGTTAATTAATGCCAAGATGACAATCAATATTAATTAATGTCCACTCGGGACAGAATCAGCTCAAAGGACATTATGGGCTATAGTCCATGCGGCCGGGAAGTTATTGGTCCATGCGGCTGAATAAAACATGCATATACGATTAATAAATTATATGCGGCTTGAAAAGGCAAGCCTATGGGGCTAGATGACAATTCTCATGAGGTCGGGATGATAAGTCTTTATGCGGCTGGAATTGGGACGAGTCCTATGCGGCTCAAGATACCATGCGACCAAAAAGGTCGCCAAGGTCCATGCGGCTAGGATTACCAAGCTTTATGCGGCTTGGGGAAAAAGTCTCATGCGGTTGCGGGTAAACTAAATCCATGCGGCTGGAATTGACCAAGCCTATGCGGCCCAAATGACGAGCCTCATGCGGCTTGAAGAACAGGACTTCATGCGGATATGGCAGGCAGAGGTTCATGCGGCTGGAAAAATGGAAGCTCATGCGGCTGAATGACTTGCTACATGGAATTCCATGCGGTCAAGTACTGCCATGCGGCCAAAAGTGCCATGCGGCCGGAATGCTCCATGCGGCCAGAACTGTTCTTCTTCTCCAAATTTCTTGAAAGCACAACCAGAGAAGCCATTGCTTCCAAGCTCTCTAAATCCTTCATTCTAAGCCCAAATCTAGACTTCCATAGGTCAAAATGGGGTAGAACGAGATTCTCTACAACATGAAACCATCAAAACTTGAAGAATAACAAATTTACTAGATCAAAACCTAAGAAATCCGAAAATGCATCAAACATATATCTACATGAAATGAGCCATAGAAATTGAAAATGCTAAGTACTAAAGTATCTAAGAATCTTGAGAGGAAGACAATGGAACAACAAAATGGAAATCCATCAAGAAGCAAGTTGGCACTTGCCTAGGTGGCTGGAAGGTGGGGAAGAGTTTATGAGGAAGAAGAAGAGTAATGGTGAAGTAATGAAGAGAGAGAAAGGGAATGGGGCTTTAAATGAAAGAGTGGTGGTAGGTGGGGGTTTGTTTCGGTTCATGATGAACCAACATAATTAAACCAATCCAAGTCGAACCCAAAGCAAAGCTAAAACAGAGTATAAAAGAGGAAAGTAAAAATACAGAAATAAAATTGCAGGAAATTAATTAACATGAAATTAAAGGGATCTAAATACAGAACAATACATGATAATATTAAATAAATATATATTAAAGCAGTACATGTATAAAATACGTATTCTGGAAATGGAAAGTGACAGCTAGCTTGGTAGCTGTTGTTGTAGGAGAACTCTACCAAATGCAAGTGGTCCTCCCAAGACCCTCCAAATTCCAAGACGCAAGATCTCAGCATGTCTTCTAGCGTCTGGATGGTCCTCTCCGATTGTCTGTCAGTTTGGGGATGATAGGCGGTGCTGAACTTCAGTTGTGTTCCCAAACTGTCATACAAACTCTTCCAAAAGTGAGAGGTAAATCTATTATCTTTGTCAGATACGATACTTACTGGAACTCCATGAATTCGGTAGATATGCTGCATGTACAGTGCTGCCAACTTCTCGGTGGATAAACCAACCTTGAAGGGGATAAAGTGAGCTGACTTTGTTAGTCGGTCCACAATAACCCAAATGGCATCCTTTCCTCCTTGGGATCGAGGTAGTCCCGACATAAAGTCCATCGTTATGTGTTTCCATTTCCACTCCGGAATGTCTAGCGGCTGTAACAGTCCTGCTGGTCTCTGTCTGCTGGCTTTCACTTGTTGACAAATCAAGCATTTAGCCACAAATCTGGATACGTCTTTCTTCATTCCATACCACCATACAACAGTAGCATATCTCGATACATTTTATTAGCTCCTAGATGTATGGAATACTGCGACTGGTGCGCTTCTTACATCAGCTCATTCTTCAGTTCGCCAGTTGGTACGCAAAGCCTCGTACCATGCCTCAATGCTCCGTCGCTGACGATTGAAATCCTTCAAGTGTTCCTGCCAGCACTTGATCTCTGAGTTTGCAAAGCGTCTCGCCTTGAAATTGTGCCTCCTTGACTTTGTCCATCAGACTTGAACGCACTTGCAACTGCATCATTGATGATTCAACTCCTGGTACAATAGCTTCTCTTCCCAACTTCTTCATTTCTTCTTCAGGCAGTACAATTTCCAGTCCAAGCTTCTCTATGTCCTCCAGTAAATGTCGTCCCTTGGTCAAAAACATCGTCATCGGGTACCGACTAAGTGCATCTGCAACCATATTAGCCTTACCTGGATGGTACTGCAAGTTGATGTCAAAATCTTTCATCAGCTCCAGCCATCGCCTCTGTCGCATGTTCAGCTCCTTCTGAGTGAAAACATATTTAAGACTTTTGTGGTCTGTAAATATTTCCACTCTCTCTCCATAGAGGTAGTGCTTCCATAACTTCAAAGCAAATATCACTGCTGCGAGCTCCAAATCATGTGTGGGATAGTTCTTCTCATGAGTCCGTAATTGCCTAGATGCGTAAGTAATTACTTTCCTGTGTTTTTGAAGAACACAACCCAATCCTTTACCAGAAGCATCACTGTAAATTGAGAAACCGCTGGTACCTGCAGGTAGCGCAAGTATCATTGCCGTTGTAAGTCTCTTCTTCAGTTCCTCAAATGCTGTCTGGCAAGCTTTAGTCCATACAAACTCTTCATTCTTCCTTGTGAGCTTCGTCATCGGCTCAGCAATTCTGGCGAAGTCCTTCACAAATTTTTGATAGTAGCCAGCTAATCCCAAGAAACTTCTGATTTCAGCAACTGAACTTGGTGTACTCCACTTCTCAATGGCAGCTATCTTCTTTGGATCTACCAAAATTCCTTCTTCTGTGACAACATGGCCCAGAAAATTCACCTTGTCTAAGAAGAATTCACATTTAGATAGTTTAACGTAAAGCTTCTCCTTCCTTTGAGTTCCCAGAACTTTCCTCAGGTGCTCTTCATGCTCTTCTTCGGTCTTCGAGTAGATCAGGATGTCATCGATGAAGACAACAACAAACTGATCTAGGTATTCATGGAAGACCTTGTTCATAAGGTTCATGAATACTGCAGGGGCATTCGTCAATCCAAACGGCATGACCAAAAATTCATACTGACCATATTTGGTGTTGAACGCCGTCTTTGGAATATCCTCCTTCCTGACTTTGATTTGGTGGTAGCCAGATCGAAGGTCTATCTTCGAAAACACCTTAGCTCCACTGAGTTGATCAAACAAGTCATCAATCCGGGACAGAGGGTACTTGTTTTTGATGGTGATGCTGTTCAGCGCCCGGTAGTCGATGCACATCCGCACAGTCCCGTCCTTCTTGGGTACAAATAAGACAGGTGCTCCCCAGGGTGAAGCTCCGTCTCTGATAAATCCAAGGGCCTTCAGCTCATTGATCTGATCCTTTATTTCCTTGGCCTCCTTAGGGTTGACTCTGTAGCATCCCCGAAAAATAAGGGCAGAGCCGGGAACTAGGTCGATGGTGAATTCTACATTCGATATGGGGGTAATCCTGGAAGACTATCAGGGAAGACATCCATGAATTCTGCTATAATAGGGTGAGGAGGTCCAGGTTCTTCGGTGATAGAGAAGTAAGTAATACCCTCCATATCTTCCAGAGCTCGAGAGATTTCAAACTTCAGCTCTCCAGGTGGGCTGAAGACTACACATCCTCTGTGACAATCTATCAGCGCATGCTGCTTACTTAACCAGTCCATTCCTAGGACTACATCATAGTTAGGTAAGGGCATCACAAGTAAGGGTGCTAAGAAATTGTTTCCTGATATAGTTATAGGGCAGTTACAGGTCTCAGTGATGGGTATGGGTCCACCACCAGTCATAACTCTACATATCTTCTTACTAAATCCCGTAACTAGATGGTGTGCTGAGATGAATTTTGTTGCTATGAAACTGTGTGAAGCACCTGAATCAAATAATGCTAAAGAATGATGTGAATGCACATAAATGAAACCTGCGATGACATCAGCGGTAGGTTCCTGCTCTGGCTCTTGCTCCTCTGCTGTTAGGGCAAAAGCTCGCCCAGTCTTCTGTTGGTGCTGCCCAAACTGTTGTTACTGAGTGGGTAGGGGAGCCTTCTGCGATGTTGTTCCAGTCCGGTTGAAGGCCGTGGGGCAGTCTCTTACTTGGTGGGTGGCAGACCCACAGACTAGGCAGTGTCCTAGCCTCTTCCTGCAGATGTTCGACTGATGTCCTGGCCTCTTACAGAAATTACAGACAAGAATCTGCTTCTGAGGCGCTCTGTCATTGTTCCTTGCCTGATGATGCTGCTGTTGGGGGTGAGAAGGCCTGTTATTATTGTTGTGGTTGGGCCTCTTCTGGTTATTCTGGAAATTGCTAGTTCTAGAATACTCCCTCTTTGAACGAGCAGGCTGACTCTTCTCTATGTCCTGAGCTCGTATTAAGATCCTCTCATACGTCTTGGCGCCACCTGCGATCACAGGAATGCGAATCTCTTCCCTCAGCCCATACCTGAATCTTTCAGCACGATCGGCGGGGTCAGCAACCAAGTTCTTGGCAAAGCGACTACGTTGACCAAACTCTGCCGTATATTCTCCAACAGTCATGTTCCTTTACTTCAGATTCTGGAACTGTCTTTCCATCTCCCGTAACTCTGGTGTTGGAAAGAACTTCCTGCGGAACAACCTCTTGAAGGTGTTCCAGTCAAGCTGCATGTCCTGGAGTCGGGGTTCATTCCGATACCAGGTGCTCACTACATCTAGCAGTTGGAGTCCCACAGCTTCAACTTGGAGGTCATCAGGAAGTCGAGCCACGCTGAGGAGATGCTCCATGCAGTCGAGCCATTCGTCTGCATAGATAATTCCCTCGGTTTTCTTGAAAGGTCGAGGGCCCAGCTTCTTGAATTTCTCAATATCGCTGACTTTAGCCGGCCTTGGTTCAGATTGGGCTGTTTCTCCTGTCTCCAGTACAGCCATAGCTACATTATGGGCATTCTCCATGCCTTCTCTCATTATCGCCGTCTGTTCGCGATGAGCTTCAACTTGAGTTCTCTGTGCCTCAAGCACTCCTCGTAGCAGGCCTATAAGGTCGGTGGGGTTCACGGGCACTGGTAGAGCAGCTGGTTCGGGCACTTCCGCAGGGGCTTGCTGTTCAGTCTGGAAAGACGTAGGATCTAACACTTGAGTAGTAGTGTAAAATCTGCGGGGTGCTGGTGCATTATGGGGACGATCGGTCAGCTGCCTAGGTGTAGGATCCGGACTCAATTGAGGAAGTGGGGTGTGATCGGGTGATGACAACCCATCGCTAGCAGGATTGGTGGCCATACTCTGGAAGGTTTAGGATTGCAAAACATAAGCAAGGTAGCCTACCAGTCTATAACAAACAAAAATATCAATTTATAATATATATCGGTCCTATGTTGTGACAAATTAATGTTCTAGTGTTCTAAATGTTTCTAGGTATGTTTACCTAAGTTGTTGATCGGACCTGTATAGGCCACCACTAAAAATATGTCACGACCCGATCCCAAATTGTTGGGTCGAATCGAATCATGCCCAGCCTGCACCGTTGTGAGACGGCGACAGTAAGCTGTATCTAATGCAGTAATCACAACAACATAATATATTTTGTCACAACTTCTAAACTTCGAATATTAAAACTTGTCCAACAAAAGGTTCTTTTAATACATCAGATAAAATAAAAATTGTCTTTTATTTAAACATCAAAACAAAAAGGAAAATCATCATCTAGGAAGTTGGCTCATCAGCCTCAGGATCAACATCTTCCAAGTGGTAATCTAGAAGCACTGCAGGGTAGAGCACCGGATCATAATAGCTATTAATCAATAGTTCTGCCTCATCAATGGAACCTATTAGGGGTGGGAGATCCAGTCAGAAAAGGAGCAAAGTACAATTATGAAAATTTAACAATTCAACTAATAATTAAAAATTTGCAGTTTAAACAGTTGAAATACTTGAACGATATTTTTCAGCAATTTTTCACAATTGAAAGCAATGTGATTTGAGTATGTAATGCTTATGACCGGCTTGGGTTGTACAATAGTATCCTAGTGATACGATACAGCTTATCCCCGTGTGTAAGAGGGGTAAGCTCGCACAATCAATATGCAATATGAGGGGTATTGGTCATAATACACTACACTACTCCCACAATCAATAATAATCATTACTCTATGTGAGAGTTCGTGTAGCAATATGGTTTAATCTTGCAATATTATAATTATTAACTAAATTGAAAATAAACATAACCGTACTTGTCTTTGTTTATGACTGGGTTTGAAGAGTCGGTTCCAGAAAGAAAATCAGACTCGTCCTTGAAATCCTACATTGAGAATCCCGACTTAGCATAAATGGGGAAACCATATCTAGGTGTGCTAGTTACAATCTCTAAAATTTGATCCTAGGCAAGTTTTAGGTCATTTACAAAATCTACCAGAACACGTTTATCGATGTGAGTTATTAATTTACGAAGGAAAAGTCAATTTAATATTTGTTAAAAAAATTCGTATTTTTTGATTATTTGACAAAACTTTGTACTTTGTAATATATATAAAAATTAGGTTTTTAATGAGAAAAACGTGAATTTGTTAAATTACAAACTTGTAATTTTCCTAGTTTATTTATTGTGAGAAGAATGATATTAATAAATATTTATTTAACATCTTACGCATTTACGTCAAATCGACAACCAAAAAAGAAATAAAAACTACACTATATTATTACAGGCCAAAGAAAATAAAGATATAAAGCTGGGCTTATGCCCTTACAATTATTTACATAAATGAATTAAAATAAGAATGGTAAACTGAACGCCGGAAAGCGGTCCATTCAGCAGGCCGAGGCCCTGCACCAAAATACTCTAGGCCAGTAACACGTTCTAAGAAAATATAATTAATATTAAATATATAATAAAGGAAAGGCCTCAGACTTGATCCAAAGGTCATGTTTACAAATAGCTAATGCCTCAACGTCCGAAAATTCCGGTTTCGTTTGCATTTTGCTAAGGTCCATGGACCGATATGGTTGTCACTCGAAAAGATAATTGAAAACCAAAATAAGTCTTTTGCAAAGGCCGGTTTTGAAAACTTTTAAGAAAAATTGGACAGCATTTCCTTTGTAACTGGGATAACCCAATCATGAAAAAATGCCAAACCACAACACCAATAACTGTTCCAAACCAGGGAACACCAAATATCCCACCAAAAGTGAATATCCAACTCGAAAATGAATAGCAAATCCAAGAGCCAAAATCAAAACCACGGCACCAACATATAGCTATACCAACTACAGAACTTTATAATTAGTTATGGCTAAGAAAAAAATCCTCAGAACAATATTCTCAACCCAAGCTAGTATTAGCTTGGTCACAAGACCAAAACTAACAGAGTTCGAAAAAATCGAACTACCCAAAAAATTCAAAAATCACAGAACAACACAAAGTGAACTCGAAAAACCGAGAACCACAGAACCACTCTAAGAAGAATGATCACAGAACCATATACGAGATAATTTTAAAAAATCCGAACTTAACTCGAAAATTCCGAGAAACCACAGAAACCACAATAACAAAGCCAAAGCTACAGAACCATCCAAAATGGAGTTCGAAAATGTGCGAAACCATAACTGCAATAAATCGAGCCGATTTCCATAGCGGAATCGGGGACCGTGTCATCATTGACTCTACGGGAGGGACGAACTACTGTGATTAACAGAATTTACCTAATATCCGTTGGTCGGGGAGCCGCGGGATAATCTCAGGAACGGAAACGGAAAGCGCTGGACAGCGGGATCGGCCACGAAAAATCACGGACAACGGATCGGACACGGGAAACAACGGACAACAGATCGGGCACGGGACGGCCGGATCAGGGACCACAGGGGGTCGGGCACAGGGCGCGGGGGTCGCCGACGAAGGAGGTCGCCGAGCGGGGGTCGGCCTGGGTGGCCGCGGCAGGTAGGCGCTCAGGCGGAGGGGCACTGGAGAGGTGCGCCGGAGCTCGGGGTCGGCCTGAGCGGCTGCGGGGTGGAGCCGGCGGGCAGGGGAACTCGGTTCGCCGGAATTTGGGGTTAGGTTAGAAGTAGGTTGGGGAAGGGATGAGGAGAAAGAAGAGGAGAAGGGGGCTTTTATAGGGGGAAGAAGTTTGGGGGGTTTCGGGAGGGGAAGAGGCGGCGGTTTCGGGGAGGTCAGGGGACATGGCCGGCGGTTTCACGCGGGGAGGGGAGGGGCTTGGCCGAACGGTTTCGAGAAGGAAAAGGGGGTCGGTTACGTGTGAGGGAAAAAGAGAGGTGAGCTGTTGGTTATGGAAAGAGAGAGAGAGTTTTAATAAATTTTTAAAAGAAAACTTTTTATTAATACCTTAATTATTTAGTAATAATTTTCTTTTCTTCTCTTAGAAAATTTGTAACACTACATAAATAATTCCTAAAAATAATTTTAAAATAGATTCAGATTCGGGTTCGGGTTTGGGACTGGGCCTGGCAATCAAAAGTCCCAGTTTATTTATTTTGAAAATAATTTTATATTTAACTATTGGTAATAATAATTTAAAGAATTAAATTAGCGAACACATATTTAAAAGAAATCGAAATTTTTACGGGTTTTACAACACGGTATGAAGAAAATATGTCAAGTCAAATCAACTAGAGAACTAAAGATATCATATAAATCCATTGTAACTAGAGAACTGGATAATAATATATAAAATAAAAGACTATAAGCATGTAAGTAAACTGTAGAGGAAGGTAAGGTATCTTGCCTGGAGGTTGCACGCAGATCCAACAATATATAGTCAACTGCTAAGCCATAAAGTCCAAATCATCACAACTGTCTCTGAAAGCTGAAACAGACATTGTCAACATTCTCAGAATAGTCAAATTAGCTAGGATTTTCTGTCTTTAAGTCCAATTCTGGACACAGGGACAAAACGATAATTTTAGTGTCAAAACGGTGTCCACCGTTGGACCCGCTTTGCACCGAAAATCATGCCAGAGTCAATGGTCTCTAAAGTCGTCAAACTACATGTTTACGGATTTTTTTTGATGATACGAACCCAACTGTATGTCCAAAGTTGGATTCCGGCAGGCCGTGCACAAAATCGCCCGTTGAATCGGACCGTGGGGCCCGCAAAACGGTGATCCGATCAACTGTCTTCAGAATTGGACCAAACTTGGCATACATGACCAGAAAAATGATACGGCCCTATTGGCACAAGTTTCGTCTCGATCTGACAAACGTGCACAAAGTAATTAGAGTTTGTGCAAAGTGGTCGATACGGTAAATTTCGACGGATACGCATCAAATTCGTCGCCCACACGCAACCAATTTGAATTCTGTCAAAGCCCACACGTCTACGAAGCCATTATGCACCTTTCGATGCTTTTGGTTCGTGACCAAGTCGCCCGATTTGGCGGGACGCACGTCGTATTGGGAAGATTTTTCAATTTTTAATTTACAAAAACTGAGTTTTTTCTGGATTTTTGAAATAAAATAACTTTGTGTATAATCAATGAAATCATGATCTATAAGATAGATTTTAATCTGGTATAAGTTGTCTATAACTTCCTTCAGATGGTTTTCTGAAATTCCTATCTCTCGGTTCGTAATCCGTCTTCCAAATCAGGGTATTTGCCTAAGGTTCTGTTTTGTTTTCGAACAACTTTTGCTTGATTTTGGGTCGATTTCTTGGACAAATCGAGTGACTACATCAAAACTTAATTATTGCGGTATGATCTCAGTTATATTGGCTACCCGATGAATTCGTCGGAACGAAAAATGGAGAAGGGTGGATGAAGATATCATACCCGAAAGTTGGACGTTTGCAACCCTTCTACTGCTGTTGTCCTGCGGCTTGCTGTTGTCTTCTCGGCTAGCCGTCGGCCGACGACTGACCCTCGGCCAGCCTGCGGCGGTGCGCGCACGCGCGTAGGGAGGGGTCGCGGTTACGGTTAGGGTTTTCTCGATTTACTCTCGAACTCAATATATAAACGGCCGAGGGAAGTCAGGTGTTCGGGCTCTCGGGTTGGCTCACTGAGCCCGGGCTGCTGCTGCTTAAAGTTTGTTGTGGGAGATGCCCGAGCTCGGCGCAGTTGGGCTGGGCCAAGCTCCCTTGGTCTTATTCTTTTTTTTCTTTTTCTTTTTCTATTTCTATTTTTTCTTCTTTTTCTATTTCTATTATATATATATATATATATATATATATATATATATATATATATATATATATATATATATATATATATATATATTTTTTATATATATATATATATATATATATATATATATATATATATATATATATATATTAAACCAAGCGTCCATGTCGAGGACACCCAGCCACCGCCTGGCCCGGCGGCCGTGGGCGAACCACCAAGCCGCCCCCGTGGGGGCTCGAACCCGTCCAATGCCCCGGGGTGCCAAAGGCCCTAACCGGTAGGCTACAAGGCCATTGGCGATATATATATATATATATATATATATATATATATATATATATATATATATATATATATAATTAAAAAAAAAAATATATATATATATATATATAATTAACAACAAATATTATATAATATTTATATAATCACAAAGTCTAATAATAATTTAAGTAAAAATATTATAATTAATAACAATTATAATATTTACATAGAAAGAGCATATATATATATATATAGTAAAATATTCCTATATACAGAAATATCATTTATATAAGATATCTATATTTACTAACCTTTCTAATGAATAATGAAATCATATAATCAATTAGAAAATATCCATACATATGAATATTACACACACACACACACACACACACACTTATATATAATCTCCATAAACTCAAATAAATCCCAATAACATTTATTTGACTAAAATAATATAACCAATAATAATACTAATATTATATAATAATCACCTCAATACTTTGATAATAATAAAAATAATAATAATAACGGAATTCAATAAACCAATAATGGTGTATATACCCTTATGTACAGTCTAATAATTCCAAAAACGTACAAGGACCTATTTTATACAATATCATTAATTATCAACTAATAATGATATTTATAATACTTAATTAGGAATACTTAGAGAATACTCATTAGATCATTAAAACGGAATACAACACCATCATACCAAAATACATCCACGCGAACATCATTGGACGTCCCGCATGACTACATGGGCTTGGCTTGGTTCGGGTCCAGTCCAGGCTAGTTTGGTACAACCGGGCCACTTAAACGTCAAATAATATTAACAATGAATAATTAAACTATTTATAGAGGTTAAGTCACAACTTGGCCTGGTTTTCCTAGTTAGGACATCATTATGGCTCGGCCTTCCCTACCAGGGCTAATACACTAGTCAAAGCAGGCCACTGCACTATCCGTGCCATGATTTCTAGTCACCTTGTACTCAAATTTCTAACCATGACTAAAATTATCTACCGTAATAATTAACTAAATAATTCTTTATAATAATCTAAAAATCATCATTTAAATAAAATAAATAATAATAAAAATATTTTAAAATTTTACGGGAAGAGGAGTTACATAATATCCCGTCCCGCTCAGCTCAATCGGAGGAATCAAAATGCCAACGACGTTCGGACTTAGCCATGCAATATCCTACTCGAAGTCCCGCTCGACCGAGGTGACTCATCGCTCAGGTGGGTGGCATTGGTGAACTTCCCTCAGCTTTGTCTTCACACTAATAAAACGAAAGTTTTCAAATGCACAAGTTGGTTTGATAATAAAAGAGACGAATCCACATAGCGAAGGGAATAATCCCAAGTTGGGTCGGATTGAGTTAGAATATGGAAAGGTCCCACGGTCGGCTTAGAAGTGTTACACGTTGTGCTTTCAAAATGACACTCGGTCCTTCGTCCCGTGGCTTGGGAGAAGAAAAGTTGGTTTAAGTTGCCACAAAGTTATGAACTTAGTCTAAGTCATAGTCGTCGCACGCATAAATGCTTGATAAAGCATGCTCGGTCCCATTGTTCGATACTTGGCATAGCCAAAGTGTCCCTTAAGTCTTAGTGCAGATTTTTATGATGCAACGCTTGGCCTAGCCTTTGCTCGTCCCAACGGGTTAAGTTGTTGCATGATTGACTTAGACAAAAGTTATGTCGGCTTATCAAAGTCGTTCTAAGCACTGTCTTACGCTTTCTGCGGTTGTTAAGTCACTTAGTCCCACGATCTCAAGGCTCGTCATATAAAGTATGACCTGGGCGGTAGTGTCGCATAGAACACAAGTCGATTTAAGGCACGAGCCACAGTTGGTTCAATGAAAAGTTAGCCACGGTCTATGGCATATAAAGAACACGTTTTGTTAAAGTTATGCTTGAAGGCTATCAATTAGCTATTCATGAGTTGAGTTAATAAGAGTATGGAAACACTGAAAACATGTCGGGACTGTAGGTCAGTCGCCGAGAAGAAATATGTCGGGACTGTAGGCCAGTTGTCGAGGAAAGATGTCGGGACTGTAGGTCAGTGGCCGAGGTAACCCTGGTTTGGGCTCTGCAAAAGAAATATGGAAAAGAAAAGAAGTAAACCAAAGGAAAGTAAGTTGTGACGGTTAGGCCATTCATTTACGTTGAGTCTAGAAGCTCTCGTAGGTGCGTGGTCATGGACAAATTGTCGACAAGGTTTCACGCCCTTGATTCGGTAGCCTGGGGCCACAAGACCGTATTGGCCTAGAAGGGAAGCAAGGTAGTTAGGCAATAATACACCATTGGTGATTCGAGGACTTGAGCAGGGCTAGCTACCGTTAGCTGCAAGGGTCTCGTCTGTACCACCTACATGTCCAAGATGGCTTGAATTGTCAGTGACCTTTCATATAGATAAGTTGGCGTACTGAGCGACAATCCGCATGCATGGTGTTGGTCGAATAAAAGAAAGTGCAAGTACGGCACGAATAGGGTAAAGATGGTATGCACGGTTATGATACAAGTCTTAAGAAGCCTAAGATTTGGGACGTGAACCTGCTGTCTCTGTCTGACACGATGCTCACCGGCACTCCGTGTAGGCGAACTATCTGCTGCATGTATAGCTCCGCTAACTTCTCGGTGGAAAGCCCCTCCTTGAAGGGTATGAAGTGCGCACACTTCGTCAGCCTGTCTACAATGACCCAGATGGCATCCTTCCCTCCTTGGGAACGAGGAAGCCCTGAAACGAAGTCCATCGCAATATGTTTCCACTTCCACTCGGGAATGGGTAACGGCTGCAATAAATCAGCTGGCCTCTGGCGCTCCGCCTTGACCTGCTGGCAAACTAGACATCTCGAGATAAAACACGATACGTCCCTCTTTATCCCGTGCCACCAAAGATGTTCCCGCAAGTCACGGTACATCTTGTTAGCACCAGGGTGAATAGAATATCTCGATCGATGCGCCTCCTGCAAGACTGCCTCTACCAGCTCTCCCTTCGGCACGCACAATCGGCTGCCATGCCTAAGGGATCCATCCTCTGCTATAGTGAAGTCATCCAGCAATCCAGCTAATGCCTGGGGTCGAAGTCTGCAAAGGCTCTCATCTGTAGACTGTGCCTCCCTGATCTGCTCCATCAAACCTGACTGTATGTCAAGCGCCATCATCTGTATCACTGATCCTGGCCGAACTAGCTCGATACCGAGCTTCTCCAGATCCTCCCGCAAATGCCGATCAATCATCAGGTACCATGCCATCGGATGCCTGCTCAGCGCATCCGCTACCACATTTGCCTTCCCGGGGTGATACTATAAATCGATGTCGAAGTCCTTCATCAACTCCAACCATCGTCTTTGTCTCATGTTCAGCTCTTTCTGCGTGAACACATACTTCAAGCTTTTGTGGTCAGTAAAGATTTCAACACGCTCTCCGTATAAGTAATGTTTCCATAACTTGAGTGCAAAGATCACCGCAGCTAACTCTAGGTCATGGGTAGGATAATTCCTCTCATGAGTCCGCAATTACCTAGATGCATAAGCAATCACTTTTCCATGCTGCTGTAGGACACATCCTAGCCCCTTCCCAGAAGCATCACTGTAAATTGTGAAACCTCCAGAACCTGAAGGTAAAGTCAGAACTGGAGCGGTCGTCAGTCTCCTCTTCAGCTCCTCAAATACTGTCTGGCAGTCCTCAGACCAAATGTACTCTGCGTCCTTCCGTGTCAGCTTTGTCATGGGTTCAGCTATCCTAGCAAAGTCCTGGACGAACTTACTATAATAGCCTGCTAAACCCAGAAAACTCCTGATCTCTGAAACTGACGTCGGAGCCTTCCACGTCTCAACTGCAACAATCTTCTTGGGATCCACCGAGATTCCATCTCCAGTGACTACATGGCCGAGAAACTCCACTCGGTCTAAAAGAACTCGTACTTCGACAATTTGGCAAACAATCTCTCCTGCCTCAGAATCCCCTAAACTATCCTCAAGTGCTCTGCATGCTCCTCTGGCGTCTTCGAGTATATCAGGATGTCGTCGATAAACACCACGACGAACTTATCCAGATACTGGTGAAATGTCTTATTCATCAAGTTCATAAAGACAGCTGGCGCATTTGTGAGACCAAATGGCATCACCAGAAACTCGTACTGCCCGTACTTCGTGTTGAACGCCGTCTTCTGGATGTCTGCTGGCCTAACCTTCACCTGGTGGTACCCGGATCTCAAGTCTATCCTGGAAACACACCTTTGCCCCGCTCAACTGGTCGAATAAATCATCTATCCTGGACAGAGGATATTTGTTCTTGATAGTGATGGCATTCAAGGCCCGGTAGTCAATACACAACCGGACTGTACCATCCTTCTTAGGCACAAAGAGCACTGGCGCTCCCCATGGAGAAGCACTGGATCGAATGAAACCCTTTTTCAACAGGTCATCAATCTGCTCTTTCATCTCTATGGCCTCCTTGGGATTCACTCTATAGCAAGCCCGGGATACTGGTGAAGAACCCGGCACTAGATCTATAGTAAACTCCACATCTCTGTCAGGCGAAAGTCATGGAAGATCCTCTGGGAATACATCCATAAACTCCCTAATGATAGGGTGTGGCGGTGCTGCGTCCCCGACTGTAGCACAATAGTTCGGCTCTAGGCTGATCTCCGGCCCTGTCCTCCTGACACTGAATGGTACTGTGCCTGGGGGACTGAACAAAATACTACCCTCATGACAATCTATAGATGCATGGGCATAGCTTAGCCAGTCCATCCCCAATATGATATCATAACCGGGGAGTGGCATCACAAAGAATCGCCCCTCGAACTCTCTCCCGGCTATCATAATAGAGCATCTATAGCTAGCTCTAATAGGCACTGGTCCTCCTTCCGTCATTACTCTACTAATCTCCGCAGTAGGTGTAGACACTAAGTGATGTTCTTGCATAAACTCTAATGATAGGAAGCTATGAGATGCACCAGAATCAAACAAGCATAGAGCTAGAAAAGTATGCAAATAAACATGACCTGTAATGACGTCAGCTAAGTAATCTGGCTCCGAAACCTGCTCCGGCTCTGGCTCAAGGGCTAGGCTATAACCTTTCCCTGAGGTCCCTTCTGCTGCTGCAGATGCTGTCCAAACCTCTGCTGCTGCATCGAGAGTGGTCCTCTAGGCTTTGCTACTGGGCAGTCCCGAATCTGGTGGGTGGCAGACCCACAAGCTAAGCACTGCTTCAACCTCTTCCTGCAAATAGAGCTGTCGTGCCCTGGTCTTCCGCAGAAAGAACATATAGCTCCCTTCTGCTGCTGTCGGGGTCCCGGGGCTCTAACTGGCGGGGTCTGATGATGTGGTGTGGGGGACGGTAAGTCTGCTGGGGTGGCGTCGGTGCTTTCTGCTGGAAAGCTCGACGCTTGGACGGTCCCTCATGATGTACAGAAGCCGGCCTCTTGCATGACAGAAGACGCTCCTCGATGCTCCGGGCTAACTCTAGGCTCTGGTAGTAGTCAGTCGTACCGTTTGCCACTATAAGAATGCCAATGTCTGGAACTAGACTATGGAAAAATCTACGGGTCATCTCCTCTGGATCAGCAACCAGACTAGGAGCGAACGGCTCAGGCGACTAAACTCTGCCGCATACTCATCAACAGAACGGTTCCCCTACTGGATGTTCTGGAATCGTAGCCCCATGGCTACTCTAGCAGTGGTCGAGAAGAATTTCTTCTTGAACTGGGTCTTGAACTGGTCCCAGGTAGCTCTACCTCTCACGAACAATGGCTCATTCCTGAACCAGACTCCGGCTAAGTCTATTAGCAGAAATCCTGCTGCCTCGACCTGAAGGTCATCTGGCATCCTAACTCCCGAAGCTTCCTCTTTACTGAATCTAGCCAGTCATCTGCTACTACGCCCTCAGTCCCTGAGAACTCCTTGGGATTCAGACCCATGAAGTCCTTGATCGTCCCCGCTCTGCCGTGGCTCTACATGTGGTGGGACCACGGGACGTCCCTCAGAACGCTCCATGCTCTGGCGGAGTAGGGTAGTCTGCTCCTGATGGGTTGTTAGGAACCCCTGGATCAGTGTGAGCAGCTGGGTCCCGTCGAGTGTGACGGAAGCCTGGGTGGTATAGTGATAGGGGGTGGTGGAAGTAACGGGTCCTGCTGGGTCTGCGATATGGAAGGTGGTGGAGGCATCTGGGTTGGTGGATTTGTGGAGTGGGGGAAGGTGGTAGGTGGAGGTGTATCAGTCGACTGGTCAGCTGACTGGATAGGAGGGCCCCATTCTCGGGGGTAACATACTGGGATGAACGAGTAAGCACCATCTAAATTACACATAAAAAGACTTATAAGGACTTATTTAAAGTAAGCAATCATAGGCAAGAAAATTTAATTATAATAGCAAACATGTGATGTATTTCCTATGTTACAATCCTAGCATTCCTCTAGGTGTTCTAAGCGTCTCTCCTAATGTTGTCTAATTACCTTAAGTTCCTAATTGCAGGCATGCTTGGTAC